>JAOQGH010000023.1:93996594-94023853 GCA_025769975.1 Gallinago jamesoni | reverse complement strand
CCCTCCCCCCCCCCCCCCCCCGTGGTTGTTGGGTTCCTCTGCAAATAGTGTGAACTGGTGAGAGACAATCTTCCAGCAATGGTGTCCAGTTACCAGCACAGCTGGCATCAGCAGGACCTGGGAAAGGCAAAGACAGATGGTGGTTTAAAGGACAAGCCAGAGTCACTGCCAATCGATAACAGAGTATCACCAATTGTAGTAAAGTACGACTAGCATCTAAGGGAATGAAATGAAAAGTGACAGATACACCTAAATGTAAGAAAGAGACTGAAATCCCAGTCTGGAAGGAAGTAGGCAGAGCAATATACTGCTGTAGAAATCTGTGTCAGATCTCCTGCTATAAATCACAGAAATAACAATATAGCTGGAGGCTGAATTCAGCCCGAGATGCTGCTGGGTACAGGACGAAATGTTCAGAAAGAAAAATCAGCATTGCTAACAGGAATGGTTGACTTTGCCTAGTCTTGGTGTGTTTTTAATCAGCCATGCAGGGGCTTTGGAAGAGACAAAGAAGCCGGACGTTATCAGAAGATTGATTTCTGCCTGCCTTTTGTTCACAGTTCAAGATGCACTTGATCTTGTCAATTCCGGGCATTTCTCTGGCGGCTTGAGTGTGACCACGTCTGTCTGCTTCCCATGTCAGTGAAGAGCCCTCAGCACTCCGTGAGAGAGCTCTGCACCTTGGCACATCAAGCCCCTGGAGTCTCATTTTTGCGAAGCGAGCTTCAGCTGGAAGCACCGACTGCCACACATAAGCTCTATCTGCAACAGTTCAAAACATCATGAATATTATCACACACTCCCAATTCTGCTGTCACTTTATACCAGTCCTTAATTAAAAGCGTATTCACATTTTTCTATCTCTGCAAGAGCAGGTCTTTTCCTACAGCCCTCTTAATGGGGATTAGTTGCCTGAAATGATGCATTTTACAGCCCGGAGGCAAATAGCTGCTGCTGTTTCTGTTTTCTTTAGCGGTGGGAGCTGCCAGTGCTGTGCCCCGCTGTGCAAGGGAGGAGGTCTGCCAGGCTCTGCGGCCAGGAATTGTGTGGTAGGAGCAGAAGTTCAGCCTTTCTCCAGAGGCAGCTACTTCATAGCCTGTCAGGCGGTGATGAGGCTTTTGATCCTGCAGCCGGCTTGAGTGCCAGAGTCTGTGTTTTGCTTTCTACACACGAGAAGCAAGCATATATTATCAGTGTAAATGGCTTTAAGTTTAGATTAAAGGTAACAGCCAAACAAGGAAGAATAAAAGAGCCATCTCCTGGAGAGAGGATTCTTTTATGCCTGCAAACGACCTAGCACGCTCCTGGGTGCTGTGTATGAAAAATACAAAATGAAATACTCTTTTACAACATCCTGCAGTTGTGGTACAGTCAAGTAAGTCAACGGTGTTAGTCAATCCTATATGCAAGTAGTTAAAGCTTTAATGCTTAGATGCTGCTTTACATGACTCTATTTGTAACTGTTGTGCTAAATGAAACTTTTTCTTGTCAGTTTAATCTATTTAATGCAACTGCATTAATAGCACACAAAATACATAGAGTAATCAGAATTCAAGAAAGAATCAGCTTCCATTTACTTTAAACTCCCCATGTGAAAGAACTCTCTCTGTATTATGTTCACTTTTTGAACATAATTTCATAAGATGTATATCCCCAAAATATATCTGAGGAATGCACTGACATGTACAGGAAACATCTTTCTGCAAAAAATACACAATTACATTGAGGGAAAATTTTAAAGGGTTCAGTGGGGAAGATATCTGCTACATGCATTTTGTTTCTATACATGAGCATGAATTTTGCCTTAGGGTAGATTTATTAACTTTCCAGACCTGATGCTACAATATTGCATACGATTCATAAAGACTACTATAAATTGCTACCATTTGACAGAATTTATTACATGAATTTGGAACAGTTTATTTAACTCCAAGGGTAGATGGATTTTGAATTTTATTTACCATGAACTTTTACACTGCATTTCCTCTGTAACTGGCCATGCCTTAACATACTATGATTTACAAATGCTTTTGACTGTGTATTAGATCTGGATAACTGAGAATTATACAGTCAGTCTTATTTTCACATGTCTATCCTTGCCTATACCCTTACCCATATGTATAATGATGTAACTGGACTTCACATTTCTGTGGTCGTGGTAGTATGAGACAGGTAAATGCTTCCTGCTGTTTAAAATACAGCTGATGTAATTTTATATCTGGGGCTTTTCATTATTCTGTAGTTATTAACTTTGATTCTTTTCATTAATATCCTTAAAACAAAGTACTTATTTTCACTCCTAAATTTTAATGTTCAAATATGGTCTCAGGAAAGTAAGTTCATAACTGGTTCCCTGACTTTGCCTATGCATTCTCTTTTGTTCAGAATAGCTATGAGCTTGATACTATAGTTTGATATAATGTTTCATTTCATTAATTCAGGAATATTTCCCCCTTTGTTTTTTTCTTGCTCTTTATTTTAAACATGCTCTTAATATGCAACACTATTCATCTGCTTTGTGAATTGGACAATTCTGTTAAAACCTCTCTGCATTTTTCTTAGGTTTTCCTTTTTTTAAAAAGAAAAAACCCTGATAAAATGAACTTTTTTGAATTTGGCCTTTGCTAATGGTTAATGATATCCAGCTAATGGCATCATTTGAGCTCTGTTCCCATCAGCAATTATTAATTTAGTGGGTTCTAATTTGTATTTCTTAATGTTTTCAACTTTGTCTAGCAAAGTAAGTACTCTTAATTGAAAAATTGATTTTTGTTTCATAAATGTTGTTAGAGTAAACTCATGTTTAGTTATTTCCTGCCACAGACTTTCTTCTGTGTATTGACCATGAGATGTTGTTTTAACTGAGATCTATCTTTCAGTTTCATGAGAAGGTTGTATGGCAACTGTATGTTCTTAGACGCTATACTGACACCGTACACTATATGGGAGTCAGGATCTGCTGAATTGTTCTATATTATCCAAATAGTAATCAATGTAATCTTCAGAAACACTTTCTATTGATAAGTGATAATTCCTTCCTTCTTCTAGCTGGTTCAATTGAATTATTTCCAAGCCATATTCTTTCCCAAGTGAGTAGTATTAGAACAAGGCCAACTTATTATTTTTTTTTAGCACATTGAAAATTTTTGCTGAATAATGTTGAAGAATTCATTAGGCCAATAAAAGATTGTCAAAAAGGGTGGATTATTTGATCATCATCAATATAGACCTCTGAATAAAGTAACTAGACTGAAATTGCACATAAAATCTAACAAAATACACTGGTAGGTTGTTTTATTCATTTATGTGTTTTAAGTTCAGAGTATTCATAAGGCCTTTGGTGTGTTAGCAGCTAAGTCATTAAAATAAAGCTTTCCTGACATTTGAGCAGGCTATAAACTTTCTGCAAGTTATTTATGCTGGGTGATTTTCACTGAATAAGCACAAACAAACTTCAGTCCTTAAACAAATGTCCCTATGCCTCATATTTTAAGTTGAACATAAAGGATACAGTTTCAAATTTAGCCTTTGTTATTACTTTGAAAAGTATAGCACAAAAATCTAATGATCAAAAGGGTATGCTTTTGTTATGAGCCTCATAATATAAAAATATACAATCATAAAAATCTTGTGATAAAAGACATCAGTGAAGAAGAGTTTCATTAGAAAACTGGATACCTACTGTATATTGTGTTAGCCAAGGGAACATAGTCCAGGGATTTTATCTAGCTGTGATATGGAGTTTTCTGATCTTAAGGTAAATGTAACTACGACCTGTAAGGAGTGTTTAATAATTTGGAAATGTTTTGTTGCTGTTGTTATGTTTTTCTGGCTGCACTAGCATTTCACTCTTTTCAGCAGAGCTGAAGCGGGTTTTGAACTAAGCATAGTGCTGAAGTGAGAAGCAGAATATATATTGCCCATGGGCTGGCAAGAACTGTGTAGTTGTGCTTGGGTGTCTTGGTGACACCCAAGAGAGGCACATATAGTGATGACTGACAGAAGAGGTCATCTGCCTTTTGAGGGTCAGGCTCTAACATTTGCCACTGATTATATAAGAAAACAGTAGGAATTAATTATCAGGAAGCTCCACCCATCAAGGATTCACCCTCCTTCCTCTTTTGAAGATAGTCTTACAACACTGCTCTGTTAAAAAGCAAGAGATGAGGCAAGAAAGATTCAAATTTTTGAGGTTTTTAAAATTGCATGTTGTTTTAAATAACTCCACAGCAGTGAGAGCAAGACACTGGGGCATGAGGTCCTTCTCAGCCTTAGCATGTTGAAACTACAGCACATGGGCTAAATATACCTTTCACTCTTCTGTTTGAAGCAGAGCCCTCTGGAGGTAGCAGTGTGAGGGTTGTTTGTCCAGAGAGGAGGCAACAAGATGACTGACTCTCACCATCAAAAGTGGTGCTGCGTTTTGCAGTAGCTATCATTGCTCAATGACCAGCAGTCATTGAAGGGGAATGTTCCTCCTGAGCCTTTTCCTTTGGTTGGGTGCCCTGATTATGATTGCAGGGTAAGACTTGCTCCTGCCTGCTTTCTTCTGCTCTTCATTCTCCTATTCCCTTTCAGCAGGGAAAGTGCTTTCACTCAGAATACCTCCAGGTACAGTAGTTCAGACTCATAGGATGTGGGAGGGATGGGATAAGTATGCTTGGAGGTTCACCATTCCCCTTCTTTTTTGATGTGTCATTGGATCATAACTGGCTCAAAATAAAGAATGGCATCTCTCTCATAGCAGAAAGTTTTGAACAGTTTTTCATCATGATAGGTGCCCATGCAATAAGCGAATAGGTGCTTTTAGGGACTTACAATGCTAGACAATGCTACAAAATAAACAGGCTGGATTTCTGCATGGAAGGTAGGCAACCTCTTCTGGGCAGGTGGAATGACATGTCAGATAAACTGACATAGAAGCCTGTGGCACACAGCTAAATACTCAACCTATTGCTAAAACTTTAGACTTTCAAATACCCTGTCATTGTCTTAGTTTTGATGGTTTTGGTTGGTTTTCTTTTTTTGTGGGTTTGTTCTTTGTTTTTAACCTTTACTCTTTAAAAATAAAATCACAAGAAAACAAAAGCACCGAAATTCCCAATCTCTTTGGGATTTTTCACATTCATGAAATATCTCTTATATTTATTGCTTGATTAGAGGTAGTCTGAAATGCAAAAATCTCACATTTCATGCTGTATGTCATGCAAGGTCTTGCTAACTCAAAGGTCTCAATGTTGTTTATAGTTCTGCTTCATTTGCTACAACAGTAAATTTCACTTGGTGTTTAAAAGGCATTTTGTTTCCAGTAGAATTCATAAGATTCATGTCAATATCAAACTGTGAAAATTCATTCCTCAGCAGCATAAGTATTTTCCATTGCTGAACTAAAAGACTAGTGCCCTTTAGAAAATTATTATAAGTCCTTAGACAGGAACAGAAAGAATAATTTAGTCATCCAACTCCTGTCTGCAATGCATGGAAGAGTTTGCGATACAATCCCAAACTCTTTATTACAGAGTAGTACTCCGTATTATAGCTTTTAATGCTCAAGTTTCTATTGCAATCTTATGTCTTTAGTCTAGGTGTGACTTCCGAAGTCACAAAAGGTTATATACTGCTATCATTGGTTAGGTTCTTCCAGTTGCTGGAGCAGGAAACTTTTGATTGTGATTGTAAACAATACATGATTGGATTGTGAGCATCTACCTGCAACTTGTGAGGATAGTGCCTCAAAACTGTCCTCCCTGTCTTTACAGGCCCACAATTGTCCCATACCATAGTTTTTAGTTTTTTTAACCCATTTTTCTTACCACCCCTTTCTCCCATTATATTTATATATTTCTGTTCCTCACACAAAAGCTGAGATTCATCTCACATAGTTTTAGATGTCTACATCTGGAGCAACCAAGCTAGACTCTCCTAGTTAATGAAAGCTCTTTAAAACCAAACTGTAATAATCTATTATGAATAACACAAGTATAGCTGATCTGAACTTGAGTGAAGGAATGCAGCAGGTAACCTCTGTAATTTCTCTCTGCTCCTGTCCACTGTGGTTCAATACCAGTGTAAGGTGATCAGACTTGTCAGGTTGTGAGTTTGTACACTAGCAGGATTTGGGATATTGCTGGAGAAAAATTTAACAAACGTTTTCAGGTGAGGCAAGGATTTCACGGATCGTTTTCTTGGATTTAGCTACTTAAATATTGAATTGTGTTGGCATTTAGCTCTCAGGATATGGTTCAGTGACTTTCTTTTATATAGTGGATAGTTATGGGAATTCACACTAATAGTAGTTATATGTGTATTAAGAAAAGATTGAACAAGACCCTAACTTCTTGTGTAGATTTAGGCCTTGGGAAAATTCTATACAGAGATTTATTGTAAACACAGTGAAAAACTGATGCTGGATGCAATTTTTCACCAGTCTATGGCTAGTTTTCTCTAAACAAGAACATTCTTTTGTGTAGAATAACATACTATGTCATTAAAGATGTTTTATACACTCAAATAGAAACTGATTTTCTACAAATACATTATTTGTAATTGATTGCTGCTGCCCCAAACCAAATTTAAAAAATAATACCAAGACACTTGAGCAGGTAAAAAAGCCTTCATATTTTAAAGGTAAAAAATATTGTGCTGTTCTTCCTTTTTTTCTCTCTCTTTTATGATTTCAATTTGATATAAGCTTGCTTTTCTGCCTTGTTATCTCCATCTGTGGTTGTGCTTTCAGATGTAATCTACTGAGCAATGGAAAACTTAATTATTCTTCAAGTGGACAACACAGGTCTTCTCCAAGTAATATTATATCTCATAATAGGTGTCATGGCACTCAACAGAAAGAGTAATTGTATACACTAGGAAATATTTCCTCGGGTTAGCAAATATATGTCATCTGTTTGGTGACCCATTTCTTTCTTATATTTTATTAAAGGTTTGTGTTGTTACAGTTTGGGTTGTTTTTTTTTTTTTTTTTAATATTGTCTGTCACAGATAAAGGGCTTTGTAATATCTGGGAGATTTTGACTGGTATAAAATCATTACATTTTTTTTTTTCTCTCCTGCCATTATTTTTCATTTTGAAGGCAGCAGAAGTGTCCTCTTAGATCATAACTTCAAGCACATTCTTATTCAAACAGCGAGACAAATAACAACCCAGAGGTCTAGTTCAGAGCAGTGTTCATTATCATCTTGTTCTGTACTGTAAATTACAAGAATTCAGTTTGTCAAAATATTCTATGTCTGTATAAAAACGTTAACCCTATGTGGTGTTTGGAGGAGTTTTATACAGCAGAGAGGAAAGGATAAATTTGGAATGATAATAATCATTTTTATAGAATTGACAGTAATGTATGGCAAATAAGAAAAAGAAGATTTTTACAGGCAGGGACAGCTACAGTGTAACCTGGAGAAAATATGGGTCATGAAAACTACAAGTGGGTTATCAATTGTTTATGGTACTATGGATAACATACTGGAGGCAGGACAAAAGCATAACAAGAATCAGAATATAAATACCATTACAGGAGCAGGCATCCTTCAGAAAACAACAATTGAACTGACAATTCAATTGGGAAGGAAAATGACAACATTTTGCCTTCACTCATGAGACTTGATTATGTGGCAAACTGTCTTTGAGCAAAAATAGATGTTTAAATACATCAAGAAAATGTTTATAAAACCTTACTCAGTAAATAAGAATTAGCAAATACAGTTATCATTATTAGGAGTAGGCATATATAGTCTATAGCTGCACAGCCAAAGGTAAGCTAGGTCATGATTTTAGTGCAATAGAAAAATAAAAAAAGAGCAACTTGTCATCCTTTCCCCTTCTATCTCTGCTACCTTTCACCAACTTAAAAAAAAATGGAGTTAAATGCCAAAAGTTTTTGATGAAACTATAATATATATTTTATATCTATACAAAATGAATATGCATTCCTGTTATGCAAGATTACTTTGCTGATAAAAACAGTATGTTAATATAAAAAACGGTATTTAATATGTATAATTCCATGCATAATTCTTGGCTTGTACTGTTTGAAAATGCCATTAGGAAGAAGAGTATATTATTCATTCCATTGTTTTGATAATATCTTAAATCAAATAACCATCTGTACTGATCTTAACCAAATATGTTAAATTCTGAAATTTGAAAGAATTCCTTTCCCATAATAGAGTGTTCTTAGCATTATAATAACAATTTTATTTGAACTTCAATAACTTAAGTAAATACTATGCTCAACAACTGTCAGTTTAAGTATAAATGTTAAAAAGTTATATTTTCTTCAAGCTATACCTCATTTCTGTGCCTCTTTTTCAAACATAAAATCCCAGCCCCTTACTTCTCAAGATACTGTTAGAAAACAGGGGAAAGGACAGAAGAGAGGAAAAGAAATATATGAAGGCTTTCAGTAATCTTAATGCATTACTGGAAGATGTTAAAAAATCTTGAATAAGAATTTATAATTGTATAATATAATAAAAACTACTTGGAACGCTAAAGGTGGTCAAGGGAAGTGAGTACTTACAGCAAAATTGGACATTGCTGTAGTATCTGTCCAGTCCATGAAACCTACCAGAACTTGTAAGATCTTTCAGTAAATGGAGGTAGATTCATTCTTAGTAAATGAGGGAACTGTGACACACATCTTCTCCAACAGGGGGGCATACTTAGGCTTAAGTGCGTGATCCAGCTATATAGGTTAAATTCCCAAGACACAATTTTCTTTTGTAGTGAGGCAAAAAGGAATGTCTGTCAAGAGACACCAGTAAGCTCAATTTATGAAGTGGACCAGGCAAGAGACAGACTATCTGGAAGAGCTTTGTGTGTTTACAAACATACACACATACATGTGTGCAGAGCAGGAGTTAGGCAAGACCCGCTGCCCAGCACCACTCTGGGCACAGCACAGCCTGGGGAAACATGGTGCTCACCCTGGTCAGGCTCAGTGTCAGGTTCTGGTCAGTGGCTCGGCCCTGACATGGGATCTCTGCCCATACCAGTGCCAGACATCCATGGAGTGATGTTTTCCCAGAGGAGTTTGTGGTCATCAGTCAAACGAGTCCATGGTGATACTGCACTGCACCTTTCCAGCAGCCTCAGGTGTCATTGTACCATCATTTGTTGGACCAGGGTCCCTACCAAGGCTCATCTCACTCAGTTCTTGTCTGAGTTGCACTGTCTGCCATGGCTGATAATACTTCGTCCTCAGCTCTTGGTCAAAGCAAGGTCGTGATGCTCCTGTGACATCTACCGTTTGCCTGGTTAGGAAGAAAGTCCTGTTCTTTTAGCCACCTGCTCCCTTCTACTTCAGAGTGTGAAGAGAAGCCAATATTGACTAATCAGACATGAAAATCCTGGATCTAGGAAACCCATAGTGATACCTGACTGAAGCCCAAATGTTGATTTTGAGACTGCAGTTACTGGGAAAGATAGGTGATCCCAACAGGATCAGAGCTCAGTTCAAATCCCTAAGTCTTATTAAATCAATAGTGAAATGAATTGTATGGATATTAGCTAACAACTAATATAAACTGGGCAATGTATATTCAACTTCCTAGGCAACTGCAGACCCAGCCATTCTCTGCCATGCAGACAGACAGTAGTTTTACCAGATATGGGTCAACTGAGGATGAAGTCACCAGAGAGTACTACAGTACACAAACTGTTTTGTTTTCCTCTCACCTCCTTTGCTGTAGATAGAAGAGGGCTTTTGCTTCATTTAGGTAAATTTCTGTGTCTTCTTTATAATGAACTTTCTTACCTTCCTGTTTACTCTGTTGCAGTGTTCCCCAAAGTCTTATTTCTTTAGGCAAAATGTGCTTCCTGAAGTGAAAACTTTGTACAAATTCCCTTTTCTCCCCCACTAGAATATCAAGGGTCATTTCCCAGTGCCCTGATAGGTAATCAATAGATATTTCTGGTTTCCCTCCTGCAATATGTAGAGTAATAATGAACAGTCTCGATGTATCTAAGGCAGACAAACAATATTTCTAAGTAAGAAATTGTTGTGTGAGCATCTGTTGCACAGAATAACTGCACACAGCATATGAAGGATTAGGTTCAAAAATAGTACACTTAAAAAGGCTTTTATGATATATTATGAAAGCCAGAATTCTCACTATTGGGGATTTATAGACCAGTTATTTTAATTTAATATTGATTATGGGTCATAGGAATAGAGTGACTATCAGGCATAACAAAATAAAAACAGACAAACCTCAAGCTCGTAGTCTGTATTTATAGAGGGGCTTTATTGATTTTCTCTGTTATAGTACTTCTGGTAGAGCTGAATTAAGTACTGCTATATCCTAAGAGACAAATCTTTTGTCTGAAATTCTGTTTTTATTTTCTTTTGGAAATTTATTTTCTAAAAAACACCCCAACTTTGAAAACTGCTGAGACTATCACATTTAAATGAATGCATTATCCTCACATGGATGTGAAGTTCTGCTCTGGTTGGGGAAATAAAAAGTGGCTTATCTTGTTAAATATAGAACATGACATTATCCAGCGGGCTGTTAGTTCAGTGTTTCCAAATGCCTTATGAGACTTTAAAATGGAGATGTTTTTAGGGTAGTGAAATTAACACTTTCAGATGGGATGAAATTCGTACTATTATGTCACAGCAGGCTACACAGCTTAGTTAGACATCCTGATAAATAGCAAAAAAGCTTGGATGCTCTAGAATAGGATTCTTCCCCACTGCCTTTGCTGCCAGTTGCTGTTAATCTCCACTTAAAACTGTGTGGGCAAAACATCAGCTGGAATGCTGTGACCAATTTGAGCTACTGCAAAAGTATCCACAGAAGAGCAATGAGAAGAACTGGAACACTACGTAACCTGGCGTGTAAGCAGAGATTGAAATATCTAGGGTTTATTAGTTGAGGGAAGGGAATGGTGATTGATGGGGATGTGATAGCAACCTTTAAGTATGTAAAAGGTTGCTGCAGACAAGAAGAAAACAATCTATTACCTAATTGAAAAAGAAGTGAGAGGATTTATTTCAATTATGAAAAAAATGTTATATTTTAGAAAAGAAAAAAAAAAAGATACAAATGAAAATACAAATAGTGAAGTGCAGAAGTTGTGGAGTCTGGAAATAAAGAACTTCAACAGCAGATTAAACATCCCTGAAGAATGAAAAGGAAACTATAGCAACATCCTTTGGGGCAGGAGCATAAATTTAGATGAATGTTTCTGAAGTTTTATTTTATCATGACATTCTTTTCAAAAGCACCTCCTACAAAACAAATGAAGGATTGCAGAAGGGTTTTCTAACTACGAATGGATGGGATAAATAATGGATTCCTGGATGAGAAAGAATCATCTGCCACAGCGTTACCTTTCCTTTTCTGTCCTCGTTGTTGAAGTACAACATTAAAAACACCATTTAAGATTTAGGCTCTAGACTTCTGAGAGTTGTTAGGTCTGAGGTGTTTGAGCATATACCCAGTGTGGTCTAGGGAACCTTCAGGGTTAGGCAGCAACACTGCAGAGCATTAAAAAAAAAATCACCAGGTTTTTCTCATTGATTCCTGAAATGATAGCCAAGTGTCTAAGTTATAAGAGTATTTAGGGACCTTATAAATATCTTTCATAGAGAATAATCCTTTTGTTTGTTTCTTCTTTAAAACACGTATTGAGCTTTGAGTCATTTAAAAGTACTAGAGATGACTGAATCTGTGGGCTGCTGATTTTTGCATATTTAATGAAGCTACCCCTGCCTTGGTTTCAGTGGGATTTTGACTAAATAGAGAAAGCAAGATCAGGACCTCAGAGGCTTGTGGAGATGCTCAGGGTAGTCTGACATTGCACATGTCAGAGTCACACCACAGCTCACACATCTGCTTCCTGGCATGACATACTCCATAATTGCCAATTCTCAACTCCCCAACTAGCATGCTTTATAGGACAGAGACTCATTTATCAGAAATCAACTGTGAAGAAAACCTCATTAGAGAAGTTTAGGGCATATAAAGTATTCTGCAGTAGTTTTATTGTTCTGTTTGTGCACATGCCTTTCTTGGTTGGCAGCTGTTGGGGTTTACTACTGAGTCTGAGACAAGGAAACTTCACATATGGCCACACACAGAAGATGTACAGTGGGGCAAAATAGTTTATCTGGAAAAGGAAATCCATTTTTGAGAAACTTTTTGGTGTTAATTGCTACCTTACTATCATCTGTTTGAAAGTGTGACTATTTTCTTGATATCTCCACTGAGGCAGGAAGGTGGAAAGAACTTTAGAGAGGAGGAAAATGTCCTTTAAAAAAAAAAGTTTAAACATTGCTTATCAACTAAATATCCTCTCCACAACTGTCAGGAATTCTGATGACAGTGATGGGTGCAGCTAGGCCAGATAAGATAAACAAACAGCCTCCTCAGGCCCTTCAGTGTATAAAGGTAACTTTGACACTTTTCAGGTTAGCTTTGTTCCTCAGTTTAAAGCAGTATTTACACTAAAAAGAGACTCTGGTCCTTCTGAAGTGTTATTGAACTGAAGCAGCCTGGAGACAGGAGACCCTTCATGTAATCAATGTTTTCCTTACTCAAAAGTATGTTTAATGCATTTTACAAATAATACACTTTATAAGAAACACTGTAAAAACATGCTGTGCTGAAAACATCCTTGGAGAGCTTCTTTTGTCATTGTTTCTGATCACATTTAAGGAAGGATGTTTTGCAAGAAAGAGAGTTAGTATGACACACAAATCTAACCTCAGTTTCCATTCTCACTTGGTGGCAAGCAAGACCTTCTTGACTATTTGACAGAATAATATTGCAGATGTTTTAAATGTCACCACTTTTCTCAGAAATCACCTCTTAATGTGAGGCTAGTGCAACAATAAAAGTAAAGACCTGAGTCAATCTAAAATAGATCTTCAAATTTGAATCCAATTATTCTGCAATAAAACCAGCAATTTGAACAAAAACCCAATGAATTTTAAATCAGAATTGACATAGTAAACAAAGGAATATCACAGATTTTAAAAAAAATATAAATATCAATAATTTATGAAATTAACATATACAGTGCCAGTGGCAATGCAATTAACAGCCATACAAAACCTTGTATGTTTCTTTCTATAAAAGAAATAGTCTTTTAAATATTTGGATTTAAAATCTGATTCTAGACATATATGCCAAGCACTCAAAATGCTTATATTTTTCTCATCATTAGTTGCAAATGTGTTAGTTTGGCAAGGCAAGTGGCTTTGTTTGTATACCCCATTTTTCACTCACACTTCAGAAAAACAGGCAGATAATAGGTAAAAGGGAAAAGTAAGTAAAAGGAATCAATCTATCTCATTTCATGGTGGAACCAGGAGGTACTAGCTCTTTTTAGATCCCAAAATGAAGGCACAAATACTTTCCAGACATATAACTATTTATTGACACAGTGATGGAAGAGGTGATAGCAGGTTATAAAATCTTACATCCCTTCTGATGCAGGGAAAGCTGAGATATTGCAGCATTTGATGGACCTCTGGTCAGGGCATAGCATGCACAGGTCCTGTCCGTGGTAAGCTTTGGCAGCTCTAGCTCTATGAGTATTCTTACAGGGGCTTAAGGGCTTGCTCACAGTACTGGATTGTCAGGCACTGACAGCAATCAATCCTGCAATATGGATAAACCAATAGTATTAATTATATGTACATTGACTAACTACATACAGATTATGTGTACATTGGTATAGTATTGATTAGATACACCTTGTGGTCTCACAGTACTCATACTATAGAGATATACACCAAAAAAGGCCATTATGTGGATCGCCAGCTCCTTGTACAGTAGCTCTCTAAGCTGATCTCTACAAGTAGGAAGTATTAAATCCTTCTGTTGATGAGTCTGATACCTATGGCTTGTGGTGCTGTGAGGGCATGTGCTGTGAGAACAGAAAATAAAAGTATAATGTGAACTTCTAAGCGATGCAAGATGATTTCTGCTGAAACAGAAATAAATCATGATAGAATACCAGTTTGGAAGGGACCTCAAGGATCATCCGGTCCAAACTTCTTTAGCAAAAGCACGGTCTAGACAGGATGGCCCAGCACCCTGCCCAGCTGAAACTTAAAAGTGTCCAGTGCTGGGGAATATCTCAGTTCCCTGGGGAGATTATTCCAATGACTGATTGCTCTCATTGTGAAATTTTTTCCTGTTGTGTCCAGTTGGAATGTCCCCAGGAGTGTCTTGTACCCACTACTCCTTGTCTTTTCCACGTGACTCCTTATAAAAAAGGAGTCTCCATCTTCTTTGTAGCCACCCTTTAAATACAGGAACTGGTTATAAGGTCTCCCCTGAGCCTTCTTTCCTCAAGGCTGAATAAACCCAGTTCTCTCAGCCTTTCCTCATATGGCAGGCTTTCTGGTCCTTTGATCCTCCTCTGGACCCTCTCCACCCTGTCCCTATCTTTCTCGTATAGTGGGGACCAAAACTGAACACAGTATTCCTGGTGTGGCCTGACAAGTGCTGAGAAGAGTGGGATAATGACAACCCATAGTTTTCATCTATCTATCTGTCTGTCTTTTGGCTTATCTGAGGACAAGAATAAAAATATATGCTGTTATACTTTGTGTGCTAGCCATGAAATAAAAGCAATAGCACTTAATGTTGTAATTTTAACCAAATTGCCTCAATAAGATCTACAGAAAGACTTAGAGGTTGCTTTGAAACCCCCTGTTTTGCTGTAAGGACAACTGTCCCTGGCCTATTGCCACATCCTCAGCTGCAACAATGCCACTGGTGTTCACAATACTTCGTGTGACAAACTCCTTATTTGGGGGACCTGAGCATGGGGCAGACTCCTGAGCCAGCTCTGAGAAAGCTGCTACTCAAGCAGTGCCACAGATGAAAAGCAAGACAGCTGCATCAGCATGTGATTTTGCTCTGGCTAGTTCATCTTGTTTTTGACTAGGGCCAGTTAGCTCAAGGTACTCAGATGGAGCTGTACCACCTCCACAGTGTTGGGACTGCTGCTTTGCTGGAGAAGAACTGTTAACGTGGCATCAGAAGTTTCGATTACATGAATGCACAGCTATTAAATTCCATTCCTCCCAATCAATAGATACATGCATATACTTATGATGTCTAACAGAAGGGGGAGGGAAAACAAAACACGACTGAAAGTGTTGAGTCTATTAAAATGCTTCTGAGTATCAAAGCTATAGCCAAAAATAATTTACATTGCACAATGAGTCATACATCCTGCTTCCATCCCTGAGTAATGGCAGGATGTGGGGAAGAACATGTGCTACCTACTTAATGAGAATTACGAAGAGATTCATTTAAAATTGTACCAGCTTGCTACTACAAACTTTTGTATCACATCAAATTAAATCAGTCAGCCAGCAGGCTCTGCTGCTACACATGCCCGTCAATGCAGACACTGGTGCCTCTCTACCTTGCTGAATGCATCTCTCATGCTGTAATTTAGAAAATGATCCTTGAGAATGTTTTACGTCTGAGGACTCGGTTCAGGCAGGCTTTTGTCTAATAGCAGTGTGGCCACACAAAGCATGATATTAGAAATGTCATCTTATATTAGGAAAGGGTCAGCTCAGAATAAAGCTTTTGTCATCACTGCTAATCAAACTGAAAAGTGGAACTGGAGTAACACCAGAAATACTAAATCAGATTTTTTCATAAAATGATTTGCTTTGACTCTGTTTATGTCTCCATTATACTCTCTCTTCATAGCCGCTGACAAGAATACAAATACAGTGTGCGTATCTCAAGACAAAACAAACTTAGAAAGCTCTGTAAAAATAGAATTGAATAAACACGTCACCATTTGAGCATGGCAACATCATAATGAGGCACCAAGTCAGGAAAAGTAATTTTACTATTACACAAAGACATCAAAATATAATAAGATATGGTAATGCGGAGTTAAGACACTCAGTGTAAACTCTACATTGTAATACCCTCTCTAATCACCATACCTTTGAATTGCATTGTATTAATTTAAATTATACTCATTCTCCACACTAAGGCATCACAAAAGCTTCAGAATACAACTGTTGTTTTCAAATATAGAGAAATGGTTGTGTTGTGTTTAATTAGCTCTGTTGTTTGACTACTCATATAAGAGTTACTGAAGTGTTGAGATGAGCTCCTCTTTATCGTATCTAAGCATTAAATTTGCTTACTAATAACTACTAAATTTACTTACAGGTCTTTTTTCTCACATATAGATCTGTGAATAAGATAATTATGCAGGAAAAGTGAATAGAAAGTACATTATTATTGAAATAATTGATGAGAAAGAACATATTGTAAGAATTGTACTATGTAAATGGAAATATTTCACCCTCCCAAAGTTTCTAATTAATTATAAATACAACAGTTGAAAAAATAATTTTTCATGAACTGCATGAAAGTCCAGAAGCAGAAAGGTGCTGTTTTAACATGGACACACACATTATTTTCTTTTGTGCATAGTCTAAGTGTTAATCCTAGACTAACGCCTTAGGAATGTATTTATATACTGCGTCTATGTATGATACCCCAAATGTTTGTATCAAATTACACTGGGAAGTTCCAACTTGTCTGTTGACCCGGCAGCTGAGATTTGGCCTGTGATACTGCTATGAACTTACATGTCTAATCGATCTTTACTATCCTTCCTTGTGATTTCAAATGCACAAGATCTACTCCTAATCCATAAGTCATAATGAGAGAGCTAAAGCACAATTTCCATCCTCAACAGTACTAGTATGTGGTATAAGATCAATTCTCTCATCTCATTAACAGTTACATTAAAAAAGTGTGATTTTCCAATTTCAGTGTGATCTTTACACTCTTCAGTCATCACATAATGATTTTTGTTTACACAACTAAAAAGTTCATTTCATGTTACAAACTTTCAGTGTTCTCTGTCAGAAAAATAATGCTGATATAACAACAGTGCAATCAACATAATCAAGTGTGATGTTATTCATGGCATGGAAAAATATGCTCTTTATTCGACTTCCCAAATTAAGATGAAAACATTATGATTACCTAAGGTACTTGTGATTTTGTCTAAACCTCCCTTTGCATGTAATATTCTAAAGGATACTGGAAGGTGAATAAAGAAAAGCTATCTGGTGAATTTTCTAATAGAAAAGATATGGTTTTCCAGTGATACATTGAGCTTACCACATACACTTTTGTTACTCTATCACTGAGGAAAAATGTATCATTTAGGAGTAGAGTACTGGAGAACACTGCTAAGAGAAATGACAGAAACATCAGTTCTGGGAAGTTTTAAAAAATATTAAAAAACAGAAATAAAATGGTGTCCTATCAGACCCAGTTATATATGATCAGTTGTAAGATTTCCTATAATGAAAATTGCCATAGTATCATATATAATGATACACAATGTGTTTAGACACAGTGATGTCTAAAGTCATGTGACTGACCAATAAAATGGAAGAAGGCTCAGAGAAGATGGGCAAGAGCAATGTGCCTGTGAAAGTCAGGGAATAAAGCAGAGTGTGACTGATTACAGCCTTTTCAAATAAGCCAGAAAATAACAATTAGCTGACCTTGGTTGTTATAAGAATAAACGTAAGCAAGAGCCTCTCTGCATATCATTCCTTGGTATAAATTGTAAACATAGGTCTTATCACTCTGAGAACAAGCAGTGTCTGGACAATATGCTACTAATTTCAGAGAGTTCAGTTAGTTATAAGAGGCTTAGCTGCAAAGTAAAATTACTGAACAGAATATTGGTTCTGTTTCACCCCAAACCAGGACAAGCAGTATCTATCTGAAGCTTAAATTCTTTATGCCTGTGCTATTTTGCTGACCAACAAATGACTGTGCATATTAATTACAGATTAAGCTCCTTACTGAAATGGTCTTTTCTGGACATGAGTTAAGAAATTATTTATAAAAAAAGAATATTAGCTTGTTTTATTGTCAGTTGTATGGCTCTAATACAAAGTGATCTACCAAATAGAGCAGGATGAAGGACTATAGTATTTTGGAAATATTTCTGTTGTAATTAATTCTTTCAAGTGAATACAGAGCTCATATGACTGTTCTGTTCAGTTTCAGAAAAGATGCATCTCAAGCAGAAGTAATAAACACTTTCTCAAACTGCCTAGACAATATCTTCAGCTGTGACCATAAGCCTCATCTGTCCTAGACCAAACTTGACTGCTTAGATAACTCTTAGCACAGCTTAAACAAGGTAAAATGAACATATGCCAGGACAAGCCCAAACAAGTCCTGAGACCTGACCTGCCAGTGTCAATACAAAGACTGTGTCCTTCAACTAGCAATGATAAAGTTCCCTATTTAGAGGACTACAGATATAGTTTCAGAATGACTTCGGCTTTCATCTGGCCACATTGGAGGCAAAGGAAGATGCCCTTCACAGATTTTTATCTACATGAATTGCTGGAGTTCACAGGACACAGTGAGCTGAATGTCCCAAGTGACAGTCAGAAACCCTAAACAACATGCTTGGCAGGCACCCAAGAACTTTCACATTTTAAGAATGAAATTCTGTTGTATTTTGATGTGCTTAATTCTTAAATGTTATGTAAAGATGTTTGTTTTTCAATGTACTAATCATCTGAAAAGAACATTCACTTCAACAATACAAACATAGTATGAATTAAATGTAAATTCTGCTTTATACTTCTAATTAAGACTGCTGCAAACTATAACAGCAGCCATCAACTTGATTTGGAATTCTGTCAACGAAGTGCAAATGAGAAACATATGGAAAATATAGTTTAAACTCTCTTTGCTAGGTTGCATGTCTCTGTCACCTGTCAAGGAGCAGCAAAATGGATGATCCAATGTGCATTGTAAATTCTGCTGAGCTGAACAGCAATATCTCACCCTCTGCGTGTCTTGCCAGCTGCAGGAGGAGCAACACTGAGTAGCAGGTAGGTGAAAAAGGGTCAGCTCATGGCAGTGATGAAATTCCGTGCTGCTGTTCAATGATATCTGGCTTAGAGAGATCTTTCACAGGTAAGCTTTTACCTAGAATAAACAGATAGACATTTAACCTTATTGCTACAGACAGGGGTTGGTATATGCTTGGTTTTTCCTTCCTGATAACCAAACCATGAAGTGTTTAGATCCTTTGGATCAAAAGACAAAGTGTCCTTGGATAGGACTTAATTCAGCTAAGAACCTGTAGTTTCACTTGTTTACCTATAGCCAAAAAACAACCCTATTGAATGAATGGCATACTGAACATAATATGGGAATCAAATTAACATTGGCTATTATTGTCCTTAGGAATGGACATTAAACTCAGTTATCTTCAGGAAGAAAAAGGTGTGGGATCATTTCAGGTAGGATTCCTTTAACTAAACCACAGTGACTACAACTCATCTGCAGTAATTACCCCTGAGGCTCCTCTTACTGTCAATAAAGAAAAATAGACACCTTGAGAAGGCAGTTTATCACATGCTAAAGTGCATATCTAAAATGGGCTGAGTCATGCCCTAAAAGGTTTGCCTCTCAAGATGCAAAAGAAAAAGCTTCTTTGCAGGTAACATGAAACTGGGTAAAAATCTGTACATGGGCAACTGCTACATCCTGCAAAATTGCATATTGTGGGGTTGCTGACATCCTGCAAATTCACAGACTCACTTTCTCTGCAGCAACAGCAGTTGTTGCTTTTCAAATGTGTGCACACACACTAACACGGCAGGATTTTTCTTAAGAAGGTGCCTCAATCTCAACAAGTTTTAAGTCATTCATGAGGATGAAAAAAATAAGTGGAAGATTTTGAAGTGGGATGTCTCCATTTATTTTTCTCATGGTATCATTTTAATTGCAAATTCTCTCTTTCCATGATTTTGCTCTTTGCACAATCTTTCTTATTGGATTACCAGTCTTTCCAGCAGAGCAAATTCTTTCAGCTCCAGTAGGAAAGAGTTAATTTTGCTGCTTCCTTTCCATGTCCTGGAGGAGCCTTTATTATGACTGCATAACAGCTGTGTTGGGTTATCACAAGGAATATGGAGGGGAGTACTGTTGTTGCTTACGGTGGTGCTTCCCTCAAGTGCTTTCCTACCTTGGATGGGCCATCCCAACAAGCTGGAGCCTATGCACAGCGATACCTCCCACACCTTGGCTGTGAGCTCTTAATTATTTTACTGTGGAATGCGTATGCTCAAGCTGTTGCCTAGCACTGGCTGAAAAAGAAAAAACACTTTTACATAGATGAATAACAGGTAGGGGTGTCAAGCAGGGAATTATTAAACTGTTTACATCGGTTCACAGCCAGCTCAGTACCCACTGCTGTGGATTTAGGACACATGTTGCCCCTTGCCATCATGGAAGCATTATGGATGAGATTCAGTAAGGTCCCAGACTTGGACGCTGGACTCCACCCCACAATATGCAATTTTGCTTACTTTATTATAAAGCTTTTTTCTTTAATTTGTTTGAAAGCTGTATCAGATTTTTTTTTTTCCCAATTATTTGTTTTGCCGAGGATTGTAGATCTCTCAAGGACATTAGAACTCTACAGTATTTCCATTGCTTAGTCTCACACTGAAGTATCAGGATATCAAAATGCAATGCAGAAAGTCATTGATCTGAGACAACCACCATAATGTACAGGTTAGCCATCTAAATACTATCTCTGCTTCATTATGGTGCTTTTGGCTGATATCTTCAGCCTGAAACACAAAATCAATGCTTCATATTCTAGCTGTCATGTCATATTGCATTGCTTGAAACATGTCTCATAATAGTCTGCTACAAGAAAATCACAACACAGTAAGCTTTTGCAGTCTGTTATGGTTATTGCTTATTAATTCCTAATATTTGTGATGGAAGATGTTAATGAAGCATTACTGTTCTTGCATTTATTTGAATTTTATACAGCTAGTATATTGTTCTTTTATCTGTGTCCTTCAGCAGCAATGATAGTAGCCAAGATGAGATTTTTGCAGGTTATGGAGTACAAGAATTACATACGCTGTTGTGGAGGGAATACTGCTGCTCTAGCTAACCTAAATAACATGCAGTAATAAATGTAGTATTGTCTTTATTATTTCTCTCCGTCCATGTTATTCAAATGAAAGAAATTTAATTTGAAATGTCTCACTACATCTATAAATATGCTATGGAAAGTTTGCGGAAACATCAGTTTAGAAATAGTGTGTCTGATCTGCAGTAGCATTTTACCAGGTCTGCTAAAAGCTGCAGTGAAATGTCCATTCAAATGAAGTCTCAAGCTAGTGGTTATCCCTCTGTGTGCCTGCCTGCATTGAGCAAGATTATAACACCTGCAATGAAAATCTGTCTGGACGAAAGTTTGCATCTGTCACAACAGTGGATCAGTGCCCCCCATTACAAAATACAGTGTTAAAAAGAAGCCCAAAGGCAAAATGCAGTAAGAACTTGGATGGTTTTAGTTAAATTATTTGTTATCCCATCTGGAGTTCAGCTGCTGCCGTTAGAGAACTTCCAGGTTTTTGCAGAAACCTGAGAGGCATTTTTTCTCTGCTGATACCTGGACATCTGAAGTGGAATTAGGATTCTATTTTAAAATATTTTAAAATATCCCTCTCAAAGTATTTCTGATTGATGAAATTGAAATGTAATGCTTTTTCAGAGAGGAGTAGGCATTATAGGATAGCATAAAGACACTTATTAAAGACTGTATTTATGAATCAATTTCTCATCCTCAAATGTCAGGCAGTTAAAGCCTTTTATTTAAAGTAATTATTTAACAAGCGTATTGCAAAAATCAAGCATCTTTTAAAAGACCTAACAGTTAGCTTTCTGATTTGCAAAAATATAAAAATAGTATTTTGTGTCTGGACTTGAAAGTTAAATCATAAATCAACAGCACATGTCTTGATTTTATTGCTGCAGTTAATTGCAGCCTATGCAACCTCTAGTCTATGAGATCTTGAATGCTTTTGGATGTTAGATCAAAACCTACACTTAGATCAACAAAAATCAAAGTATATGTGTGGATATATATGGGTACATCCATATGTACATAGACACAAAACCACACACTCTTAATATATGTATCTCATAAGCAAAACACATTACACTGGCATTAGGTGGGTGGCTGAGTGTGCCACCCATTTTGTAGATATGGTTTATGATAGTCATAATTTTCATTAGTATACAAAGGGATTTTTGAATAATAACAAATTCTAAAATAATATCAATAATATAAATCTGCTGAGAATTAATTTTTTTTTATTAGCAAAATCCTATATATTTACACTATTTTCTACATTTACTCAATCCCTATTTTCCAGTAGTACAAATTAAAGATTCGTTTAACATTCCTAAAGTGGACCATACTTCTGTATATTGGCCAAGGAAGGCAAGAAGAATTTGTAATTCTTACAAACTAACAAAATCTTTCAGTGAACCGCCTTTTTTCTGTTAAATCACTTGCTGACTGAGTTGTTTCCTCTTATGGCATGGCTTGTATTCATGTTGCAATGGTGGTAGTGCTTGGAAAAGAATATGTGTGTGGATGTATTTTTCTACTGTAGTTTCTGAGATCAAGAAATATTGAATTCTCTTACAAAGTCATCCTTCATGAAAAACAAAAGAAAAGAAAAGAGATGAAAAAAAGCTGCTGCTAAGAGAAACCTAGAAACATTTTACCTGCTTAGAAAATAGAGGGTAAATTTCATTTAAGTTAATTCTGAAATATTCTCTGAACTGATAATAGTTTTTGCATATCTTGATGTGTCAGTACAGTTTCAATACCAGTGTACAGAGAACATATAGCCACTCAAATTATTCCTAATAAAGTCTCACTTTTTTTTTTTTTGTCCACTTACGTCAACAGGGAATGTTGTCCTGTTTGTATGTATTGGCCAAATAAGAAATGTAGATACATTCCTTCTCAGTTCTAAGTGATCAGAATCTCAGGAATCCCATTGCTATCATCTGTGTTTGACAGGTCTGTGTTGAGTTGGATACTATCTAAAAAATTTATGTACTGTTGTATATATGTATATATGGGGACAGATATTATGGTCTTAACACTGAATGCTACTGTTCTGTGGCGTTAATCATAGAATATCCTGAGTTGGAAAGGACCCACGAGGCTCATCAACTTGAACTCCTGATTCCTCACAGGACAACCTAAAAGTTAGGCATTGTCCAAATGCTTCTTGAATATCAGCAGCCTTGGGGCCATGACCACTTCCCTGAGGAACTTGTTCCAGTGCTTGACCATCTTCTCAGAGAAGAATTTATTCCTAATATTCAATCTGAACTGCCTCTGAGCAGCTTTAAGTCATTCCCTTGTGTCCTCTCACTAGACAACAAAGAGAAGGGATCAGCACCTCTCTTTCCACTCTTCCTCATAAAAAGCACCTTTCCGTCTCCTCTTCTCTAAGCTGAACAAACCTAATATCTTCAGCTGTTGCTCATGAGTCCTTTCATGACCTTTGTTGCCCTCCTTTGGTCACATTCTAATATATTTATATCTTTCATTTATTGTGAAGCCCAAAGCTGCACACAGTGCTGGAGGTAAAGCCACACCAATGCTGAGTATAGTGGGGCAATCACTTCTTTTGACTGGTTAGCTGTATTGTGCTCAATGTACCCCAGGATATGGTGGGCCCTTTTGACTACCAGGGCACACCATTGACTCATATCACCAACCAAAACCCCCAGATTGCTTTCTCCAGGGCTGCACTCCAGCCTCTGTTCTATCAATATGTATATGCGGAATTTCATTGTCCCAAGTGCAGAATCCAAAGTGTCTACACAGAGACTTAAGAAGTCATGGTGAACAGTGTAGAAAGTTTTATGTGATACTAAATACTCATCCCATCTGGAAACAGATTGCTGGATGATTCTCCATTCTGCCACTGACAGAGTTACTTTAGCAGTTTAACTTAAATGGGAATGACTCATTTTTAGATAGCTGAAATTAAGTGAGATGAATACTTGCTTCAGTAGTAATTTGTATGCCAAACAAGAAGTCAAACATATTTTTATTTTGGTCTACTAAAGTAGTAGAGAGTATATAAGCTCTTAAATGTTTCTTAAGTAAATCAAATTAAAAGGAAAAAAATCTCTTTTAATTTATCAATTGAATATGACTAATTGTCATTTTTCTGATTTTTAATTATGGTAGTCATTTTTACATTGCTTGTTGATTTTGACTCAATATTTGATTAAGTTTTAATAGAGGGATATCTATTATTGACTTTGCGACTTGTTGATAAAGTTGACGTTTTGGTGTTTGATACTTTCTATTTCTTTCGTTTATTTCCTGCATCATTCATTAGCAGTTTTGGGAAGTGACTGTCCCCAGTAATAAAACTTCAGCTACGAACTTACACTGTGTCAGTACTGTGAGTGCTTCAGAAAGGATATATTACTCTTAAAGGTATGTCAGTGACAGAAAAGATACTTTAGTTGTTCTGGCATGCAGCATAACTGTAAGTATGGAAATGTTCCTCACTCAGAATCCTTCCTTCTGGGTTATTTGCTTGTTTTGTCTCTCTCCTTACAGAAATAGTCAGACTTGAGGTAGATTTAAGCTCTTTCTTTCAAACCCCATTTTCAAAAGAGCATATTAATTGCTCTTAATGAAAAGCAATTTATGAGTTATAAAGGATCTCAAAAAATTAAACAGGTATCTACTAATTGCTTTCACATTTCTTGTGCCTTCCTTTTCTCTTTATTTACTTTGGCACAGTCAGACTTGGACAGAATTTAGATCAACCATATTAATTCAAATTATCTTAATCTGTGATTGACGCCAGGATGTGCTCTCATGTTCTTATTCACTGTTTTCAGCTGCGGTGGGATGTAACCTCCAAAGGAAAAGAGTAAGAGTAACAAGCAAAAGAGTAACGTTAAATCCTTAGACCACCATATCTGCAAAACGGCTGTGTGTTCAAGTCCAGTTGTTTTCATGAACAATTTCGGCACTCTAAATTACTCAGTGACAACTTGAATAATTACTGAAATACAAATCTCTTTCAGCATATAGAGTACTTGGGAACAATTTTCAATAACCATTTTGCATATTCTGCATTCCAAACTCATTACTAATGCTGAGACACAAGACTGTTTTTATTCTATTCTATGGCTGGATGTTTTTCAAGCTTATAGGACATTTAAAATGGCAAAAAAAGAAAATTCTGTTTTGAACATTTGCACTAATACAGATTGCACTCCATGAATATTCATGACACCTTGTCTTTCTATGACATTTTTAGAACAAATATTGCCTGATAAAAAAGTTTTGTAAAGAGAATCAGAGGTTAAAATGCCATCAAAGAAAATTTACAGAATTTTCTGTCTTTTTAAGTTAACAATACATTTCTGCAATATTTGACTATAATTATATGATTACAGGATTCTGACCAAAGTGTTTGACGTTAGCTTTCTTAATTTTTCCTCAATAACTATTTCACTTGTGGTTTAGCATTTGTCTATGTATTCATATTTCTAGCTGTCTTTTTGCATATTTGTATGTCTTCTGGTTGGCAGAGAAGTCAAGAAACTAGGTATCTTCTTTACAGATAAGTTTGGACTGGTTTAAACTGTTGAGTACTTCACTCATTTTACTCAACTTTCTATTTTTATGTATCAGACAATAATCTTTTAATGTAAGTCACCTATACATATAGTTCATTTGATTTTTTAAATAAAATCAAAACTTTAGTTTATAATTTAATAATCACATATATGCATATAGAGCTCAGGCAAGGAGGATGCCTTTTATGAAGAAACGGAAATGTAGCTATACACAATTACCAGTGTTGTTGAAAATGCATTTAGAAATCTTCAATGCTATAAAAACCAAGTATACATGATTTTACCAAACTGTCACATCAGACAAGATAAAAGATTTTTTTTTCTGAATGAAAGTGGTAGCTATCCAAGTGAGAGAAAAAGAAGAGTCATATGAGATTCTTAGCAACAAACAAATAAATACCGATTTATTATTTTTTAATTACTTCAGGCTAACTACTTCATAGTTAGTATATTTTCATTCAGTTTCTAACCAGCAATGAATTACCCTTAGGATTCTTTATTTTCACCCTAAAGGCAAAGCTTCCACCAAAATAGCTACAGAATCATGTCTGAAAGGTACTGTCAGAGGTATACACACAGTTACACAGGTTACATAAGCACACATGGTAACTCAGGTTTAAAAGAGCTCTAGTGATGAAGGTAACTCAGTCTGTGCTGCCAGATTTAGGCAATTTCAGCTTCAATTTTTGTGATTAGAAAATCTTCCCATGTTGCTTCCATGCAGTCTTCCACGCTGCTTTATTTTTTCTGCTGTTTGATATGGACATGGAGAAAGGATAGATCCCTCATTTGCTGAATTCAGTTTTGTGTCTGAAAAATATTATCTTATGACCCATCTTTCTAGAAATATAGTCCCCAAAACCAGTGCACCACTTCAGCTGACGTGTTGCCAGTACACAGCAGAAAATCAGGCTGCTTTATGTGTTTTATAGAATCATAGACTCATAGGATAATTTGGATTGGAAGGCATCTTTAATGGTCATCTAGTCCAAGCCCCCTGCAACGAGCAGGGACATCTTCAACTAGATCAGGTTGCTCAGAGCCGCATCCAGCCTGACCTCAAATGTTCCCAGGGATGACACATCTGCCATCTTTCTGGCAACCTTTTCCAGTTTTTCATCACCCTCATTGTAAAAGATTTCTTCCTTATGTCTAGTCTAAATCTACTCTCTTTTAGTTTAAAACCATTACTCCTTGTCCTATTGCTACAGGCCCTGCTAAAATGTTTGTCTCCATCTTTCTTATAAGTCCTCTTTAAGTACTGAAAGGCCATGGTAAGGTCTGCCCAGAGCCTTCTCTTCTCCAACTGAATGTGTCCTTTTTACGTTGGGGCACTCAGAGCTGGACGCAGTATTCCAGGTGGGGTCTCAGAAGAGTGGAGTAGAGGGGCAGAATCATCTCCATCGACCTGCTGGCCCAGGATACAGTTGGCCTCCTGGATTGTGAGTGTATGTTGACGGTTCATGCCCATCTTTTCCTCCTCCAGTAGTTCCAAGTCCTTCTTGCCAGGGCTGCTCTCAATCACTTCATCCTCCAGCCTGTATTGATAGAGGGGGTTGCCCCTACACAGGTTTCAGGACCCTGCACTTGGCCTTGTTGAACCTCATGAGGTTCACTCAGGCCCAATTCTTGAGCTTGCACAGGTCCTTCTGGATGGCATCTCATTCGTCATTGCCACGGAGACCAGCTTCAGGGCAGGTAAGACTGCGCTGGGGAAGGGATCTGTAGCGAAAAAGGCCGACGA
>JAOQGH010000023.1:93939020-93996494 GCA_025769975.1 Gallinago jamesoni | reverse complement strand
TTTTTTAATGTGGTTGGACTCGATGATCTCAAAGGTCCCTTCCAACCACTAAGATTCTGTGATTCTGTGATTCCTCAGGTGTATCAACTGCATTACTCAGCATGGCAAGTGCTGTATTCCTCTTTGTTCATTCTAGTATGATATTTATTTCCTTTCAAAACAACATGACTTTCTAATTCAGTGTTCAACTTGTAGCCAATCTAATATTTCTTCTTTCTGGATCAGAACTGTGACTTATATTTGTGTAGCAGTGTATCCTTGCATAATTTTAGTATCCTTTATTTGTCCCTACTGAGCAGCAAATTTAAGAAGCATATGAAAATATCGAATAATGCTAGACCTAGGACAGAACCCTGGAAATCCCTATTTGAAACAGCTTTCATTCTGACAGAGAAACATTAATATTGTCTCTAGTCCACATTATTTTCCTCTAGATTATGTCTCCCAAGGTTGCTTATGAGAAAGTCTGTCAAAGCCTTATTCAGGTCAGGAAATATGTAATGTACTTTTTTTTTTTTCTCTATTCACCAGTTCTGCTACTCTCTACTAGAAAGAAATTATGTTTTGGTTGACACAATCCGTTCATGACATCCATATAACTTGTCACTCACCTCCTTATTTTCTTGTATCTGCCACTAGTGGTTGTTGTAGCTCCTAATTGCAGTAGAGCTATGTTTTGAAAACTAGTGTGGAGAAGCAGTAAACATATTCGCCTTCTTGTCATTAGTTGCAGTTAGCTGTAGCAGTCTGCTGAACAGTAGACTGACCCTTTCCTTTGGTTTTTCTCTTATCGCTAACGTACTTGAAATTCTCCATGTCCTTTGTTAATTGCAACTCATCTTTTTTGCCTCTGTTGTTCTCACTTTATCCCTATATGCTCATGTTATACTTTTATGTTCAGCCTTATTAGCCTGACCTAGTTTCCACTTCCTTTTTGCTCATTTCTTTTTTAAATCCATGAAGTGTTCGTCATTTAGACAAGTAGGTCCCTTACGATATTTTCTGCCTTTTCTCTGTGGGGGGATAGTTTGTGCTTGAGCCTTTTAAGTCTCTCTTTAAAGAACTGCCAGATTTTTTAAATATCTTTTCTGCTCAGACTAACCTCTCAGGATACGTGGTCCACCAATTCTCTGAGGTTATTGAAGTCTTCTTTCCAGAAAACCATTGTTTTTACTTTACAATTCTACCCTAAAAAAAACTTGCTGCTACATGATTCCTTGCATTTCAACATTCTTCAGGGAAAGGAAGCCTGGAAAGTCTTCCTCTCTGATCTCCACCAGCAATGGCCACAAGTACATTCCACAACTTGTTGGGAATACCTCTTTTTCCAGCTGGGTGTCAAGTTAGTAATGATACTAGGACAACCCTGCCAACTCCTGAAAAAAAGCCTCACTCTTGTTTTTTGGGTTTAATATAAATTTATAGCAGACTTCATTGCTAGATGGAAGCTACACTGTTATATAGGTAGATTCATGCTACCATGTTTGTAGAGATGGATATTTAGAAAAAATTGCAGATACATATTTTATTGTCACATTTGTTACATTTCGGCAGCAATAAACCCAAGACATTATTCTATTTCTAATGGTTAAATATGAGATATTACTGAAATTTCTGAAACTTTTTTAGGTTTATGACCTTTATCCATGTGTTCCTGTCAGCAGTAGTAACAGCACAGGCAATGATCCAAAGTGCATGGAAATGGCATTAATGGAAGAAAGGAATGATGGCTATAAGGGAAGAAATGCTATCCCTATGTGGCATTAAGTGGTAAAATATCCAATTTGTCAAGAAATCACATATTTTCTTCACGCTGTGTATCATCTCATGGGATAATCCTGATGCCACTAAGCTATTTTCAGACAACAGTAAAAAAAATGTTTAAAACTGCTAACAATTTACCATTAAAATGACAGAAGCACTATCCTCTAATTCAGTGGAAAGCTTCCGTTTCTCTGGTACTTGTTAGCAAAGATTTCAAAAAAAGGTAATCATATCTTTGTGACTTCTGTTAAGCAGCCAGTGAAGAATCTCTGTAAACATAGAGATTTACAGGTAAATATGCTAAGGGAAGTCACCTACTTTGATAATAAATACTTCATATGACATGTAACATAAACTCTCAATTCAAATAATTTGTTTAACAAAGCTGTAGAGGGCAAGAATGTTTTATATGTTTGTGCTTTATTTTGGTTGGAAATAAAAGGCTCATGCACTACATTTCATGATTCATTAATGAAAAATAAAAATAGGTCTTTTAAGCATTTTAAGTTGAGTTTCAGGTAGACCTATAGAGCCATGATCTACTGATCATCAGTTATTTCAACCTGATCAAATGGAAATCTTATAGAAATATTTTTGCAAGAAATTTTTTTGTGCATAAGTACTCACAGTTTTCCTCCATCCTTCTTATATTCACCACCTCATTTCCTTTAAAAGATTCGTGGAGATCAGGAGACCCTCCCAACAATTAGAAAAAAATAAAAGTTACAAAAACCTTTGAAAAAGGGTATGGGAAATGTGTGGAAGTCAGTCTCACTTCAGGCTCTGGACAAATTGCGGTGCAAGGCTTCTTGGCGCACAGTTCTGGGCAAATGAAGAAGGTGACCGGGAACAACTGAAATGGATTTACCAAGGGGAAATCATGCATGACAAACTAGATTGCCTTCTGTTACAAGACTGACTTTGTGGGAAAGACCAAAGAGACTGGTTTGGGGGAAGCAGTGGATGTCATTTACTTCAAGTTGAGTAAGGCTTCCACCAGTATCAAAGATGTTCTCGTACCTGAGTTAGGATGTTACAGTCTGGAAGGGTGGACTACTAAATGAATGATCACAATGACCACCAGGGTCATACTCAGGGGTTTGCCCTGGGACCTGTCCTGTTTAATAGCTTCTTCAATATCTTCAAAGAAGGAACAGAGTTGTCTCTGTTACAAGTATGCTGGTGACATTAAATTGGGGGGAACAGGCAGGGCTACCTTTAAGAGGAACCTAGCCAGGTTGGAGGCATGGCCTAGAAGTAACCTCTTGAAAATCAGTAATGACAAACTCAAAGTCTTGCCTGGGAAGGAAGAGGCTCTTGAATTGATACAAGCTGGGACATGACTGGCTGAATTCTGAACAACACTTCAAGATTGTGATGAACAGTATACTCATTATCAATTAGCAGTGCCTGATGTAAGGAAAGCCTTTTTCACCATAAGGACAGCCAACTAGTGGAGCAGAGAGAGACAGCCCAGAGAAATTGTACAGCCTCCATAGCGAGAGAGTTTCAATATTGGAGTGGAGCTCTGAGCAGCTTGGCCTGACCCCATAACTGATCCTGCTTTAAACAGGAGGTTGGACTAGACGTCTCCTGATGTTCTGTGATCCTATGAGTTTAGAAATGCCTTGAACAGTTTGCATATGTCAGAAATACTGTTTATCTCATATGTCAGAAGCACTGTTTATCCCACAACATTATATACTGGTACATTAGAAAAGCCTAATACTAAAATGTCAGAGAAATATTGATCTTTTATTCCCAAAAATGTAAAAACTGGTATTTGCTTAATAATGCAAGACTAATTTCACATCATCACAAGAGAATAAAGATTTCATACACACGCAGGATGAATACTAAGGGACCCACAGATAATTTTTAACTAATTCCGACAGGCAAAGCTATGCCAAGTGATATGTCAGACAGTTTTAGTTTGGTGGGAGGGCACACTGAAGCTGGTGGGACTTGTAAAATGAAGTACCCTAAGAAAAGGTACCATATAATTTATTTCTTTATTTATTAAATTACAAAGTCAAGAAGAGACTTAAAATTGAAAGAAGTAGAGCAGAAGCAGGATAATAAAACAAAACCAGTCTCTTTCTCAGTTATGCTGAGGTATAGCTTTAATCTTTGTATTTCCCTCACTACCTTATTCCTCATCATGTATTTCAAGCAGTAACAAGCAAATAAGGTTATTTCAAACCCTTCATGAGCTAGGATTTTCAGCAAAGCTTCTCATTCTCAGATACAGACCTGCCAGCCATGAAGGATTATTTATATTTCAGGACTCTCCAGTGCAAGTTTGTTTCCATCTCCTAAAGATTTTCTGTATTTTATTTTTTTGCCTGATAAAGCATTCAGCTTTGCCTCTGCAGCTTTCCATATAAATACAAACTCATTCTGATGCCATTTCTGGAAGATTGCTATCTAGAGGGGACAGTTCAGCATCTCTCTTCTCAAAGCAAAGTTTCTGCATGGGTGGTTCTGGTGTTTTGAATTTTATCAAGAACTGTCATAAAAATAGTGAACATAATGCACATAAATCAAAGATCTGAGCATTCCAGTGAGAAGGACCAAAACCTAAAATGTTTTCTAAACCAGGAGGCAAATCCATTAAGTTGCCTCTTTGGGGCAATGCATAGCTATTTGTAGAGAGGCACTGAGTTCTTGTCACTTACAAATCATCAGCTTAAGTGGCCTCAAGAGTGTTCTGCAGGACAATGACCTAAAATTTCTATTGCTTTCCTTCATTTCTCAAAATAACACAGAGTAATTCTTGAGTACAGTGAGCTTGTTCTATGGTCAGATTTTAAAAGAAACAAACAAAACCTTCTAATATCTTTCTTGGTAGAAAACTAGATAACATTCATATGACTTATTTGCAGTTTGCTTCTATCTGTCCCAAGAGATTGCATGCAGTAGGTTTTACTGATCTTGAGGACAGTGAGGCCAATAGATCAAGATACATACTGATGTTGAATAAAAATGCAACGACTTTTAACCAATTTTTTCAAATCATAACTGAAATAATAATTCTTATGATTTTACAAAAATATTTAATAATGATTTACAAACCACATTAAGGGTCTAATTCATGGCTTACTGACATCAGGAGGAGTAATTAAATATGTATCAGTGATGGTGGGATCAGATCCTGACACACTACATTGAAACTAGGGTTTAGGTGAAAATAGGATTTCCTGAAATAGGATTTAGGTGGAAGTTTTACGTCCACACCTAAGAAAATGTGCCAGGAAATTTTAGTGGTGCACAAATTCATTCATTCCTTATATTTTGGTCTACTAAATAACATAAACCTCCAAAACTAATTTAAATACACAGGCATGCCCTGCCTAAGCTCTCCTTAGCCTCTGGATGACATCTGGTAGACATGGATTTAAACATGTGCAACCTAAAAAATGAAATTAGCAATCTAAAAGAGATGACCCCAAACTGCTACATCCTTAACAATCCTCAGTCTCCTATTTCAAAATGCAACAATTTGAATTTAACAGAATGTTCTTCAGCCATAACAGCTTAGAAGCATGGCATACTATGGAAAAGAAGTTTGCTCTGTCAGAAGGGAACCAATGATGGTTGTTTCACCTGCCATTTCCAGTAATAGCCTTATATTTGGTGCATTTGGCCAAGAAGTGCATGATCCGTGTTTGATTTCCTCTTACAGTTGACAGGATTTAAATCTATTTTCTGTTTCCTAGACATCAAGGTATAAAAAGAGAAAGAGAAGAAATGGGCTATCTAAACACACCAGAAGAGAGGAGACCTGTTTAGTGCTTCTGGGACTGTTTGTGAGTCTGATGTTGCTACATCCTTCATGAAATCCAATGTGCTCACTTTTTAAGGAAAAAACATTGCCAGAGGTACTGTTTACCTGTTACGCAGTACCCATTGCAGCATTGACAGCCAAAAAACATTTCCATGAAAAAGTTCAAGCTTTTCAGCTTTGAGTTTCTTACAAGGGCTTGAACCGGGAAGACATGGAGCTTGAAACTTCTTACTGTGAGAATGAAATCATTGTCCCTTAATCCGGGTTTATTTTGGTGCCTGGTGCACAGGAGCCAGTGAGTGCACAGAGTCGAGATCCACCTTCTAGCCTTTAATGTAGTTCTGTAGAGAAAGGGGAGCAGGGCAATAGTTTGCAAAGCTTGGAAACCTACAACTTTCAAAGGGGCTGTAGGTTTTCATGCAGTTTAGAACCAAGAGAAAGTAACGTAGAACTTGTTCATTGGTCACCTTTTGTTCATTATACAAGGGTGGTCTGACCTTAGCATGTCAGGTCTCCTCCCAGAGCTGTGACTTTTACCATGCTAATTAGTCTGAGGTTACCTTTGGATACCTTCAGGAGTCCCCACTTCCTCCTCTTCCATCCCCCCAGGTCATGAGGTGATTAATCCTTGATGGTATTATTAGCTCATTCCTGTGTTATCTTGTTGAGACTCTTTCCTTTAAGGATCACAAAATTAACATCAGATTTCCAGCCTGCTTGATGAATAGTACAGTTGCCAGGCACTTATAAAAGGAACAGTACAGCGCACTGTTTTTGCATTCTTAAGAGTCAGCTTTGTTTCTTTTCTTAAAGGCTGATATACCCAGCTTCTGGATCCAAAGGGATCAGAGCCAGGTGCCTAAACTCCAGAGATAGATGTGATTCCAGTTATCTCTCTGTGTTTAGTATATCTTATGATAAAGGCAATTCTTAGTTTGCATATAGGATTTTTATAACTTTAGTGGAAACCACCCTCTGTTCCTAGATACCATAGGAGACCTATTGGGGCCTGGGTTTCCATTTGATAACAGAAACAAACACCAGAAACTAAAAGCACTTAATGAATTTCATTCATTGACTTAACTAAGAAGCAGAGCCTGAGAGAACTACCAATATCCGGTGTTGAGCTCTGATGGCAATTCCTGTTTCTTCACTGTCTTGTGAGCATTCATATGCCTTTTTTTCATCATCCATTTCCTCTTGTGAGGCAACAAAAGCGACACTGTATTCCCACTCAGTGTCTGTGCTCTTTATATATGCCCAGTATCATGCTATGCATTTTTATTATCATGCTGTAATAGAAAACAAATAAAACCAGTGTTATAAATCCAATAAAACAATAGGGGAATATACAATATGAGGCCTTGGAGAAAATGTGAATAGCAAACAGAAACTAAAATGTGAAATACCTATTGATCTTTTTGTTACGACTGAAGAATACAGAGTGCACAAACAATGGAGGGAGGGATGCATGTGTGCATCTTTCTCTTCTGGCATCACTGAATTTATGTAGTCAGCCCTCAAGCTGCAGACAAGCAAAGTTGATGCTTCATCATCATGATTATTGGGTGATATGTATTATGAAGGGTGTATCTCCACTGGTAAGGATAAAGATTAGCTTCTCATTATGAGCTTGATTGCTGAATCATTTCCTAAAATTCTCTAAAAAAAGGCCAACATGGGGTTGGATGATGAAAATTACCTGAAGATGTAATTTTCTTTTTTTTTTTTTTTTTTGTCTGTAGCGGTAAACCCTTAGCAAAAAAAGTCCACAAAGAAAATATAAATCAAATTCCACTGACTACATTAGGGCCAGAATTTCACTAGTGACTTCTTAAAAAATTCTCTTTAATTTATAATATATGGACCATCTTAACCTTGCTCCCTGGAAAATAAGAGGAATTGCCTTCAGGCATTTCAAATAAAGTCTTAACCAGACTTTATTTTCTACCTGTAACAACTATAGCTTCTCCTTGCAATTGTTTGATGACACATAATGGTGATGTTTTGCTGTGACCTCAACCCTGAAGAAAAATATTTCTGCCCCAGTCATTATTTGAAAAATGTCAAAGCTTTTTGACTACTTGTATTCATTAAAATTTGTAGCTCCTTTAGCATCTCTTCCTATTGCAAATCACAGAATCAGTCTTCATGGTTGAAAGGGAAATATTCTGGAAGAGGACAGCCTCCTAATGTAATTGCAAGATGTGTCTGTATGATGTGAGACAGGAAAAGAATGAAACTTCCCTTACTTAGTGGACTTCTCATGATCTGCAGACAAGCCATTCAAGGTACTTACACTTTTCCTGATATTCTTCTAATACTGTAAAATCATAACATAGAGTCTAATGAATTTCTACAAGGAAATTCTCTTTGAGACTGAGTGCTCTCTAGAAGTGAAAAACAACACAAGTTGATTCACCCTGAAGGATTAAAATGATGATACTTTAAACTCAGCGAAGTCCCTATTTGAAAGTGGTGGCAGAGTTTTAAATGATTACAGACTGCAACATCTAAGCAAAAAACCAAAAAGGGCTGTATTATGAGACTGCCAGACTCATATGTTATTTTCAATTTCTAAAATATGAAAACTTTCTAAACTTTTTTTTTTATTAAGAATTTTTACAATGTTTAAGTCAAATGCTCTGTGATTTTGCCTAAAAATTTAAGATCCTTCCATAATGGAAATATTTCATAATCCTGAGTACATATCTATTCTGTACTTGAGCTGCAGCTTGTTCCCCAAAACAGTAACTACTTGATCCAAGTTAAAGTGAACTGAAAGTACCCATGAGGACAATTTTTTGCCTTCACTTTTTAATTACAGAAACATATTTTGATACATAGTTTAAATGAGTTGCTTTAAGTGGGGTTTTATTGGCTCTTGAAAGAAAAGTTAATCAAGACAGTAGATTAATAAAAAGCACTAATTTCATAGCTGATGATTTAAATAGTCAAACTAAGCTCTGTTATTAAAAAAAAAAAAAAGAAAAAAGCATATTTTGTTTCTGCAAAATGATTCACCAAAAAAAGTAATGCAAACGGCAATCCATTTCTACTAATTCTAACCAATATATCAGATACGGTAAATTTAGATGAGAAGACCTTAAATAAAACTGTAAAGTTATTATAGATATGGTATGTTAATGTTGAATTTACAATAAAATCAGAGAAATTATTGGAGCAGCAAAAAGGATTGAATTAAGCAATTAGTCTTTATGAAGCCAGAAATAAAAGATCAGATTGTTCTATAAATGTTAAATTGGTAGTTTACTATTTTCCACAGTCCATGGAAAATGCCTGCATGCTGATTTCTTTATCCATTTATTTGTTTATCTGAATTTTTCAGCCCTACAATGAAATACATGCATCTAGCACTATGGGTATAATCATATTAAAAGAAAATTAATACATTTCAGCTAGCCTCAGTCACATCAAGGATCCTAACAAAAGAAATGTAACAAAAATAATTTTTCTTCCCACAATGTCTATAGAGTATTGCTGTCAAGCTTTAACTAACTGATGTGTTTTTGTGAGCATAGAAAAATATGATTGATTTTATGGTATGCTCTGAAAAAAAATAACAGATCCCAGATTTTATGAACCAAGACAGGAAACAGTACCAGAGATAGTGAAACGGTAATAAAAAGATGCCAGCTACTTTTTCTTATTTTCCTTGAAGTTCAGGTCAGCTTTGTCTCGTCTCAGAATTATGGTGATGCAGCAGAGGGTGAAAGACAGGTAGGTCTCTTCTATGTGTGGCTCTCTAGCCGTTATAGATCTAAACCCAAATCATAACATCAACCTGACAGCTCAAACAACAGCTAATACAGATCATGGTGTGCACATATAATGTGCTTTCATAAGGAAAAAACAGTGCTTAGCAAATGATGCACTATATCTAGTACCAAAAACACGTAGCACTTTTTTACCGTACCAATAGAACTTTAGTCTAGAAATGACTAAGACATGGATGAAACTGCAGGGCTGCCATCTGAAAGAAATGAGCCTAGGCTTCAAGCAGTCTATAAATGCAGTCATTCTGTCTGTAACACTTACATGATCATCTAGAAACAGCTGAACTCATTTTGAAGACCTGCAGATTTCAAATTCCTTAAAATAAACTATGTAAAAATTGATCTGTTACAACTATCCCCTGCTTTTTGACGTGCTTTTCCCAGCCAGCTCATAGTACATGAAGGTAGGTAGTGACTCAACTTGCTGGTCTTCATCCAAGCATTAAACTTTCCCAAACCAAGTAATTGACATTGCATGTATTGTGGGTAGATAGCTTTAAATGATACCTGGCAAAATAGAAAGAAAAGGCATTGTGAGAGTCCAGTTGTAGAACAGGACTCAGATTTTTTTTTTTAAGTAATCTTTAGATTCTGTGAAGTCTAAAACATCATTTTTTAATACCTAGCTTTAGTAAGAACAGATGTGTGCTTTCAGCATCCTGAGCTGTAGTGTATTCGTATGAATGAGGCAAGAGAGAAGAAAAATGAAATCATCATGAGCCATGAAATTAGCCACATATGTAGTAAATACAAAATGAATTATTTTTATCTAGAATGCCAGTATGGAAGGAGAGGGAAGGTTGCACTTTGTAAATTAAAGTTAGTGTACATAAGTGTTACAAGTTGCAATAGATAATTGTTTCATGTTGGATAAGGTGGTTACTTAAATATAATCAGTAGGGGAGGTCCTAAAATAATTTTTAAAGATTATGGCTTTTGACACTGTCTTCTGTAAGATTCTCACAGAGATTCTCTGCCTGTCCTGGCTAGATGAGCAGACCATGAATTGGATTGAAAACTGCCTGAAAGGCTGTGCCGAGAGGGCAGAGATGAGCGGAATGAAGTCTAGTTGGAGGCCAATAGTGCAACCCAAGAGTCAATACCAAGTCATATCCTGTTAAATGTTAATGATTTGGATGATGACACAGAGTGTATGCTCAGCAAGTTTTCTCATGATACAAAACCAGGAGGCATGGCTGATACGCCAGAGTGTTGTGCTGCCATCCAATGTGACCTTGAGAAACTTGACAGGAACCTTATGTATGTAGTCCGTATGTAGTTCAACAAAGGGAAATGCAAAATCCCATACCTGAGGAGGAACAGTCCCATGCACCAATATATCCTGAGGTCCAAAGCAACTCTACAGAAAAGGACCCAAGAGTCCTGTTGGATGCCAAACAGTGTGCTTGTGTAGTAAAGAATACTATCCTGGACTCCATTAGGCAAAGCAGTGCCAACAGTTTGAGGAAGGTGATGCTTCCCCTCTACTCAACACTAGTGAGGCCACACCTGGAGTGCTGGGTCCAGTTCTGAGCTACCCAGTACAAGAGAGACATGGACAAGCTGGAGACAGTCCAGCAAAGGGACTGTGATGAAGGGACTGGTCAGGAGCATCTCTCCTATGAGGAAGGACTGAGAGACATGGGACTGTTTAGCCTAGGGAAGGGAAGGCTCAGGGGAAATCTTCGCAGCGTATCTAAATATATGAAGGGAGATGTTTTCAGTGTTGCCCAGTGACAGGGCTAGAGGTAATGAGCACAAACTGAAGCACAGCAGGTGCCATCTGAACATCAGGAAACACTTTTTTTACTGTGACTGATACTGGTATAGATTGCCTGTAGAGTCTCCATCCTTCAAGATATTGTAATGCTGTCTGTGCATGGTCCTGGGCAAATGATTCTAGGTGGTCCTGCTTGAGCAGGAGCGTGGACTAGATGACCTCCAGATGTTACTTCCAACTCCAGCTTTTCTGTAATTCTGTGATTGCTGATACAGGCACAGACTACTGTCTTGCTGATATTGTGCTAGCAAGACAAGGGGAATGAACAGTAATTACAGATAACTTAGTCTAGCATCAATCCCTATCAAAATCAGACAAAAGATGACATAGAATTCAGCTGATAAAAAAGTGAAGTACTAGAACGCAATTAATTAAAGATCAGTACAGCTTTATAGAATTTAGGTTTTGGGAAATGAACTGAATTTCATTATTTTATTCAGTTACAGTTTTGGCTGATACAGACTACTATTTTGATATATATATAGCATATTATGCAGTTTGGTACTACATTCTGGGGAAAAAAAGACCAACGTATATTAAATCACTATGTTTCATATTAAATAGATTAAAAGAGGGTTAAATTGTAACGTTAAAATAAAGGAACATTGCAAACAAATCAGTTCTGCTGTCCACAATGATAGAACCTCACAGCAAGATGCTTATAAATGAGGACAGACACTCTAGATCAGATTCCTTTTTAATGTAGGGGTTAATAATCGAGGGTTTAAGAAAAAATTTGGTCTAAATACATAGTAAGAAAGAACAGACATTTTATATACATGATGAGTTTATCCCCTGAAGATAAGAAAGTTTGTTTGATAAAATTACTATGTAGCATATTGGCACCTCACTAAATTTTCATGAAAAACAATCAGTCCTACACATTACAGTAAGCAGCATTTTAAATGGACCTGACTACCTTGCAAATATTCAATAGTAGTTAACAAATGGAAATAGTGTGAATGGAGTTTATTTCTATGAGGTTCCAGAGGGACTGGAATTAAGCCTAAGGCTATTCATCTTTTAATCAATTATCTGAAAGTAAATACAAAATTACTACTGACAAAATTCTCTAGATACCACATCTAGAATTTCTGCAGTTAAACAGTGGTGAGGATAAGAGAGCCACATCTTTAAGAAAAGAAAGAGCATAGGCATTTAGAAAGAAATGAAGACAGAAAGGATCACTGAATTTTTGGAAAAGCAGATTCTCTGAAGAGAATCTGTATTTGTACAATGCTTGTAGCTACAACCTGCCATGTAAGTCTTAAAGACTCCTCTGCTTGCTTCATGAAAGGAAGGCTGATAATTGTCTTAATGTATAACATCTACCTGGAGAAAACAAATTGAATTCCTACTGTTCTTAAATCTAGTCGATAAAGTTATAGCCACGTAATGACTGCAATGAGAAGTTGCACAAATTGAAATAAATTGGACAATGTTTTTTTAAGAAAGAACTGGTCAGCAGTTGTAACAGAGTGCTAATGAACATTGAGACTCTATTAATAAAGACTCCTACCTGAAAACGGATATTTTCCAAGTGAAATAACCTTCAGTAAAATCAGATGATGTTATACTGAAGTAAGCGGATGCAATCTGGTAGACTATGTAGGTGGTGAGGTAAGATGTTCCACTGATTTCTTCTGGCCTCAGTTAACAAGCATACAAATAAAATCAAGAGATCTGGTTTGTCTTCTCTTTATTTTTTTTTTTTTCTGTGTCTGATAGCTCTTCCTGACTTCCTTATGTTCTACTTGCTGCAGAGCAAGTGAAAACAGAGGCCCAAAGGAATCAGCCAGAAGGTCTTCTTATGAATTTAGGAAAATCCTCTTGCACCCAGTTTGGAAATGCCATTTCCAGTGGTCCACAAAGAAAAAGGACCTGTTCTCTAGAGTTCCTCACCAATGATGAAAATACTCAAAAGTTCTGGTTCCAAGTTTTGTAAGATTGTGCCTATACCCTACTAGTCGTCCTTACTTGGAAGATTATACAACACTATTGGTGAAAGTTTGCAAATTATGGGAAATTGCATCTTGATGCTTGAGTACCAGAAAGAATCTTCTAAAGGTTCATTAAGGAATCAAGTGATGAAATTAGTAAAGTCTAGCTTACCCAGACAAATTTTGAAAGAGGAAAGTTTTTCCTATGGTGCACAGTACATGACTAGCATTCATTTGTCTTTGTTATCTTCTTAAATAATGTGAAATTAAGGTCCTTGGGGCTTTTTTTTCCTGTTTAAGTTTTCTTCAGTAATTGATTAGTTAAGCTTTTTAACTGATTTCATCTAATTGAAGAAAATAATTATGTATTAGCTTATGAAAAAAGCAGAACCACATGCATTAACCTCCCAAGTGCCCATATAATCTTTTTGTCCTTGTCTTCATTCTGTTCTTTTACCATTCTTATGTTATTATGTTCAGTGAGTAGAAGAAAAGTGTGGAAATGAGATTATGTGGTCACTTAGGACTCTGCTGTCTTCAATGGCTTTTGCATCAGGTTCATATTTTGCTAGGGACTAGCCCTTCAAAATTTACTTGACACCCAAGAAAATGATCTTATAGATGCAACAAAGACAGCTGAATGTATAATTTAAGGTCAGTGATAATAGAATACGCTTCACATTTCAGGAAATGAAGCAAAAAACAATTCTTATGCCAATCACAGAATCATAGACTATTTGATGTTAGAAGGGACCTCTGGAAGTCATCTGGCCCAGCTTTTCAATATCTTGAAGGATGGAGGCTCTATAATCTCTCCAGGCAACCTGTACCAGTACTCGGTCACAATAGAAAAAGTGTTTCCTGATGTTCAGATGGCACCTGCTGTGCTTCAGTTTGTGCTCATTGCCTCTAGTCCTGTCACTGGGCAACACTAAAACTGGCTCCCTTCATTAGAAGCTGGACATGAGCAGGCAGTGGGCACTTGCAACCCAGAAGGTGAATCACATCCTGGGCTGCATCAAGAGATGTGTTGCCAGAAGATCTAGAGAAGTGATTCTGCCACTTTGCACTGCTCTGGTGAGACCTCACCTGGAGCACTGTGTGCAGGTCTGGAGCCCTCAGTATGAGAAGGACTTGGACCTAATGGAGGGGGTCAAGAGGAAGGCCACAAAAAGGACCAGAGGATTGGAGTCCCTCTGCTCTGAGGACAGGCTGAGGGAGCTGGGGTTGTTCAGCTTGAAGAAAAGGAGGCTCCGGGGAGACTTAATAACAGTCTTCCAGTACCTGAGGGGGCTACAGGAAGGCTGGGGAGAGCCTGTTCACAAAGGCCTGCAGGGACAGAACAAGGGGTAATGGCTTTAAACTGGAGAAGAACAGATTTAGATTAGACATTAGGAATAAGTTTTTTACTATGAGGGTGGTGGAGCCCTGGAAGAGGTTGCCCAGGGAGGTGGTTGAGGCCTCTTCACTGGAGACATTCAAGGTGAGGCTCGATGAGGCCCTGGGCAACCTGGTCTAGTTGGGGGTGTCCCTGCTGACTGCTGGGGGGGTGGATTAGATGACCTCCGAAGGTCCCTTCCAGCCCAGATGATTCTATGATTCTATGTATTTAGATACACTGAGAAGATTTCCCTTGAGCCTTCTCTTCCCTAGGCTAAACAGTCCTGTGTCTCTCAGTCCTTCCTCATAGGAGAGATGCTCCTGTCCAGTCCCTTTGTCATCTTTGTGGCCCTTTGCTGGACTCTCCCCAGTACAGGAGCTCAGAACTGGACCCAGCACTCCAGGTGTGGCCTCACTAGTGCTGAGTAGAGGGAAACCATCACCTCTCATTGGTGATGCTTTGCTGAATGCAGTACAGGATTCCATTTCTCGCTTCTACAGCAAGAGCACATTGCGGGCTCAAGCTAGAGATCTCCATTTGGAATGCAAACTGTTGAATACAGATTGAGTGGGTCTGCTGGTTTTTAAATATTTATTGGTAGGAGACAATAGCTACTTGCTATTGAACAGAAAAGGATCTTATATTCCTCCTGTGATATATATGTGTGTGCATGTATTATCTTCTATTAAAAAATAAAGGAAGAGAAGTTGTGTATTTGAATAAGATTGCCTTTTCTGTGTATTGCTAATAGTATCGTCATCTTTGTTGAATAGCGGGCTTATGCTATTCCCAAGGTTCTTTCAGTCCTTAATTTATAAATAATTGCAGTTTTCTTTCACATTGCCATTTTACTGCCAACTGGATTTTCTCCCTTGATTACTTTAATGCTCTTACTAGATTTCTGCACTCAGTAGAACCTGATTCATACTGATATCTCCCCACATAGGTTTTTTCCATTCAGCATAGATTGTTCCTATTCCTATTTGTTTCCTTCTCTTTAATGAAGGACTAAAATAAGGGCTCAGGTAGTATTGTCTTTGTTTTTGTCTTCTTCTGCCTCAGACAACTGTTTTATTCCCTGATCAGCTGCTTGCATTTCACCTACTGATAAAATCAATGACAGCATCTTTGCTAGGTAAACGGTGTCTCTGCACAGGTCCAGAGAACAAACTGTTCTTCTATATTCACTGCTTTTCCACATTTCTTCCTCAGGATTTGTTGATCAGCAGGCTTAAGCACCTTAATACTAGATTACAAATTTCCTTCCCTGACTGGACTGTGTCAGACCTTTAAGATTCATCATACATATAATTATGTTTCAGGCTGCTTTTTAACCTTAAGTGTGGCCTATGAAAATAAAAATAACAAAATTAACTAAAGGTTCCTTATAATGCAGTGTTTGCACTTTTTTTTCAAGGTTCTCAGTAACAGAAAAAAATAGTGGAGCTATTGTGTGAATTGCAACAATAAAATAGCACTACCAAAACTGACACAGAAGTTTAAAAAAAGAATTCAGACAAAAAAGTAAACTCAAACTGCTAAGTTCATCAGGAGGAATCCATGTGCATAACTGACCAATTATAGCAGAGGTTAAAAAAAGAATTAATAGAGGCTGGAAAGGAATCCCTGAGAAAAGAAGCTAAAAATATACTACATACCATAAATGCATCTTTTACTACAGTTTATTTTTTTCTTTAAAATAAATTGCCATCCTGGGATGTGTCTTTAGATCCTTGTGCTGCTTTTCCTGTCTTTGACAGCTTTTATGTGCTTATGCTTTTCTATAATACATGGTGCTGTACTTCTAGTATAACTTCTTTCATACTCTGCTGTACATATTTCTGAAAAGCAAGGAATAAAGATACGATTAGAAATTAACATATTTCTGCTTTTAAAAAACAGTAGGGTATTTTCTGGTAAGATTAATTTTATACTAGTATAAAACATCAGAAAAATGCTGGGGGTGCCTAGTAAATCTACCTGGAGGGAATTCAGGGATGTGAGACACAGTATTCTCCACCTCAGAATTTCATCTAAGGTAGCTGAGATCAAGTGATTCATTGTATTCTCCTATGGGAAATTATCTATAAACCCCAGTGAGGTAGAGATTAAAGCTGCCCACTTCTGTCAAAGTGGCTGACATGCCTGGTAGTATGACTTTAAATATCTTTAAATCAAAAGTATCCAAACCAATTTACATGAAAGGAAATGAAATAAATGTACCATTCTTCTGGCTTAGATGTAAATTGACATATATGAATTAATAGAGATATGATAACTGTGAGCTGAAAGAATTACCAGGAATTTTTAACAGCAGTATAAATCCCTGCAGATGGAAGCTCTGATGGAACTGTGACTACCAGAGATTTCTGTCACTAATCCCTCACGATGTGTTAAGAGGAACCAGTAGAAGAAATTTTGTGTTCATCTGGTAATTTTTTTAGGGCTGGCTCTGGTTAAGAGCAATGTGTAAATGTGTGAGCTGGAGCCTTTCCTCCAAAGAAAACGTTTAAGGTAGAGCAATAAGCACAAATATTAAATCTATTTACTTACCAGTAACAGATCTCTGACTTAATTTTACATCTAATGTGATTCCGTTATTTTATTAGAGATAGTCCATATTCACAGTAGTGGGAAAAAGAAGAACTGCCTTGTGTTTAGATCTTTTTGATTTCTAGTGATGTTTTAAAAATGAAACACACAAGTAGGTTTAGAAAGGATTATGTGGAGAAAGAAAAAACATAAAAACAAATAAAATAGAATTCCTCCAGTCTCTTGTACCCTTCTGAAAATGAACAACCTGGAGAAAATCTTCTGAATTAGCAGGAACAGCAGGTAGCTCACACCTCTCTAAACCAGGAGAAGTATAAGAACTCCCAGAGATTCGAATTTGATGCTAAAAAATTCAAGTGCTCAATTTTAATACGGGTAATACTTTTTGAACAATTTACCTAGAAATTCTTGATAAAATTGTTCAGAGGAAAGATATATGCCCACATTGCATAAGCCTACATCTGGCATTTTAAAGATGCAATTTATTCAAACCTAATGTGGACGCTCAAAATAGGTCAGCCACAACCTAAATGTACCTATTTCTTTCCACTGATATTAAAGGTAGACTAAGTGATTAGATCAGTCGTGTCTACAAGGCAGACATCTGTTGGGATATAAGAAAAATACATAAAGCAGGTCAAACAAAAATGTAGTGCAAGCATTTCTGACAGAAGCCACATGGCTTATAATTTTTCAGAAGGTCAGGATAGATGATCGTAATGCACTTTGTGGATTTAAAACTTAGGAATCTTTGATTAATTTCATTTCAAGAAGAAAAAAGACAATGTCCTCATTTACCCATTAAGTCCCACAAATTATGAATCAGAAAATAATTTATAAATATCTGAACATAATTCTTCTGCCATCCTACGCCAAAATATTTTGTATTTTTTAATACATAGATTTTGCAAAGTTTATAAAATCCATCCTTGAGTTGAGACTTTGCTACATTTGCTGGTTGTTCTGAACAAAGGACCACTTCCACTTTTAAACTTCCCCTCTGATGACAGTGAGTTGACAGATTTGTAAATTTTGCTGCTTAGTCCGCAGACGATCTGCAGACTGCTCCATAGGCAATGACAAAAGGAAGACTTAGAGGTCGAGCTTTACTACCTCCTGCTCTCTCTTGTTAGTATCAGCCAGTTCAGCAGGTGTTTTCATATCATGTAGCATAGTTGTGATTGTTCCATTACAGAATGCTTGGTCCAGTTAGGTATTTATATATCTTCAACCAGTAATTTGTGGAATCCTACTATGGTGGTAAGACAGCTGGGGAAGATAAGAGTTGCTGGTCCTACCTTAGAACTGTTTTGCTGCACAATGCTATTGCAATTGTGTATGTTGGGGGAATGATTATAAAATCAGCTGTAGTAGCAAAATGTGGATATTTTTTGTTGTTGTTTTGAGCAGGGCAAATGCTACTCAAACAAGCATTCATCTGCATGAAATAATAAGCATCAGTATTTTGCAAACTGCATGAACTAAATCCCATTATGGTTGAGTGGACCATAGGTGCGTGGATGGAAGAGCATATCCTGGAGTATAATTCCAAAATAAATAGTTCAAAAAGAAAAAAGATATGTGAGAAAGGCTTTGTAAGACGGACATAGAACACCAAAAATTAAATACTGATGAAAGAAGCCTTCTTATGGTTTATGCAACATCATCAGAAATTGCCTCAAGATCAGAGAATATTTTTTTGCTGGAAGATGTTATGTTTCCCAGAAAAAAAATAAAAATGATTCTTTGTTGAAAAATACCTGACTGACAACATGGCAGAGGCTTAGAAATTTCATGGCCTGATTTAGATGCATGTGTGCAATGAGAACTCAAAGTTCTCAGGTAAATTTTGTCCTCAGTTACATGTCTGAAACCCCCTTTGATATCAATGGAGCTTGCATCAGTTAAGTGAGAGAAGAATTTCCCCTGGGGTCCTTGTATCAGTGATTTTTGTTTTTTACAGTTCAGTTCACTGCTATAGTAACAAGAGAACAACACCAAAACCAGCAGACTGACATTTTTTCTTGTTGTTTTTCTTGTTTTTCTTTCTTTTTCTTTTTCTTTTTCTTTTTCTTTTTCTTTTTCTTTTTCTTTTTCTTTTATTTCTTTTTCTTCTTTGCAGTTACAAATATGAACATAAAATTTCAAACTCAGCAAGGAAAATGTACACATTTTATTGAAAGCAAACAAAACACTTTCAAATGTGGGAATTATTTTGACAATTGTACTGTATTTATTTTAAAGTTGGTAGCTAGTGGAGACAGATCTTCCTTATAAAATTTCAGGCTTCATAAAAATAATATTTCAAAAATATTTTTCAAAACAAAAGTCTAGGGCTTTTCATCTTCCACTTTAACTTTATAACTCAAGGAAAAGCAGAATTATATGTTTCTGTCCAGCAATAAGAAACTCTTCTCTTACTTTTAAAACTTCTGAAATAATATTTTAAGATATTTCTCATTCAGAAGTTGAGTTGTAAACTATCCATGTTTTTCTGCTGAAATTTTACTTACAGTTTAGCTGTTTGCAGTAGTTAACTTATAATTCTGTGAATATACATACACATTTGCTGCAGGAGAAAAAGGCAAACAAACACATTGGTACAATAGAATTTTAGTAGAATTAGAATGCCAGGGAGTGCTTGTCTTGACTTTGCTTAACACTGTAGAGACTTGTTCATGAGGATTATATGTGAGGAACAAGACAGACAAATTATAATTTTAAAATTTATTATTTATATGAATAAAAACCAGGCTCATACATAAATCTAATATGTAATATATGAATAATTTTGTTGTACTTTTTACTGAACAGAATCTATGTAGAAAGAAACAGAAAAGCACTCTTTCCTTCATTTAAAAAAGTTGATGATAAAATACCTATTTCTTCCCCCCAACTTTGACTGACAAGACAGATGAAATGAAGACAGACTAAGCACAGAAATAGTAGATGTGAAGTGTTCAGAGGAATAGAAAACTGACAAACATTCAATTAAAAGTATCTTGGGAAAAAACACCACCAATCATCCTTTTCAGTCATCATAGAAGATCATTACAAAAAGAAGTGACAGTCCACCAAAAGTAGACAGAAAGCTTACCCTGAACTCAGAGACGGTGGCAATCAAAATGAAAATCGCAATAACAATGCACAAGGTAAAAGATGTACAGCTTTTAAAATGCAGATGATATTTGTACCTAATTAAATAAAGCTGGCATTATCAAGTTTCACATACTCTGTGTTACACATTATGTTTTTATTAAAGCCTATCATTGTGTTTTTATTTAAACAATACCAGAAATATTTTTTCTTAAGATATGCTGTCAGTCTGTGATTCCTTTTCATTAAGTTAGTATTTTTTTAGACACTGTGTTTGCTGACACTTTAAGGTTCGGAATATGTAATGAAGTGTGGAATATGAAATGAATGAATGAGCGGAATGTAATCTAATGAATATGAGTGGAAATCCAAAAGTCATTTTTTTTTTACAGATCTTATAAACTTTAAAGTAATCACATAGTTTGGAAAGAAAGATCAATTCAAAGTTTGGGGTTGGTAATATAGAGAGTATGGTGCAAAAGCCTGCCTCATGCTCTTAAAGTATTTTCAGGAAAACTCAAATGATTTTAAACTCCAGGAAGAGAGATATTAACCTGCTGCCATAAGAGCAGTGTCACAAGTGTCCACGAAGCCAGCTGTCCCAGTGATAAATGCCAGACTGAGTTACCTCTGACAGGTTTCTGGACACTGCTAAAATCAGCTCCTCTGTCTTGAGATCACATTTGTCTCCAGATGGAGAATGATACCGCTGATTTATGGATACAAGGGTTGATAAACTGGATGGGAACTGGTACTGTTCAGCAGTAAAATGTGGTACAGCAGAACTGTTTTGGGTACCCAGCCTGGTCTTGGTCTTGCTGGACTTTCCTCCCCTGTGCCAGACTTATGCAGCTGTAGCAGCAGTTTTGTATTGTGCAGACCTGCTGCTGCCATGCTGGTGTTGATCCTAAGTTGATCTCAAGAATAATCCATGCCATGTCATTGCATTTAGTTCTCCATCTCCTTGAGGTAGCCCTTCAGTATTGGTGATGTTCATAAAAGGGGAAGCATAGAGCTATCAGGACAGGAGGACTGCATCTCCTGCTTTTTCCTTTTAGGGTTGTGAAGGTTCTCTCTTCCATGCAAGGACATGACTGGATATTGCCAACCTGTAAATTCATTTCTTCCATTACTCATGTTTTATTTGAGTATTGTAGAGCCACAGAACAGAATCATCCTCCTCTTCTTCATGCATTACCTGGAAGACTTTCTTTGGCCAGTTTCTGGAGGATAGAGGATAAATTAAGTTATAAATTTACAGAAAATACATTAAATAAACCCCTTCAAAATAATGATTAAGTCACAGAAAATCCTACCAGCTACCAAAACACGTTAACTACTGAACAGCGTGGCATCAAAATTCTATTTCAGATGGGTGAAAACATACAGCCATGTTTTATCACTGCTGATGTTTGAAACATTTAATGTGATATGCTGTTGATATATACCTTGTCACATCCCACCTTAAAACACTCATTGGTCACCATTTGAAGAGATGACTTTTCCACTACTTGAGTTTATGTTTTGCATCCTTTAGAAACTACAGTTATTCCGTTGTTGATTTCACAGTTAGTAGTGGTAAAGTATATCTAGTTTATCATCTCAGCATCTATCAGTTTGCTGAAACAACATACAACATGAATTTCAAATTCAGGGATGGCTGCACAGTGAGCTGGATTAAAAATAAGATCCCTTGCCTGGCGGACATCCAACATGCAATAAGAAATTTCTGTAAGGTGAGATTGGGAAAAAAGTTTGGAGAAGAAGGAGGGATGATCTACACAAACAGACAGGATTGTCCCTTCCACACACTACCTGGCTGCTTGCATTCCAGTCTGTGGCCAACACAGGCAGCTTTAAAACTACTTACCAACAACTTAGTTACTGTGGTGATTAGTGCTGAGTAGAGAACTTCAGGGGACAGATTAGTTTAGGTAAGTCTTACGGGAGATTCAGTGATGGTTGTGGCAGCTCTGGTACCAGTTGGCAGTTTAGCTCCTGCCGTGAGTCTGCCTAGTAAATTCAGTCTTACCAAGCAGCAGAAGGAATTTCATAAAGAAGGCAAAGCACAAATTTTTCTTTCTTGCATAATCCCAGGTACTGGGTATCCTTAAATGTCTCATATGTGTTTACTTTAAAAATGAGAATAGATATTTTGGAGTGAGTAATGGGGAATAAGCCTGATCAAGGGCTAATAACTCTGAAGGTATACAGATGTTGGAAAAATTTTCCTTTTTCTTACAACTCCTTTTCCTCACAAACACCTTAGTAACCATCACTATCCAAACACATATCATTTGTGTTCTGAATCTCCACCAAAAACCGATTAGTTTTTTTTATCCAAAACTTCAGATTTCAGTCAAATTTATTTTCTAACTAAAACATTTGCCCTAAACAGCAATGCCTTTTTCTGGTGCAAACTGTGATGTCCTTCAACTGTGGCTGCATCTTCCTTTATTCCAGTACAATCAATATGTCATCAATGGTAATCAAAACCAAAAAGTAGAAATAGTGTGTAGAAATTATAAGTTTCTTTCATTTGATTTTCATTCAGGACCTATTCTTGTTTCCTTCTTTTTTTCAACTTTGAGAAACCATTTAAAAAAATCAGGTTTCTCTCTGCCTCTACTTTGACATAGCACTTCATGCTTAAATTTAAGGACAGGAATAGTTTATTATGGTTTTGTTTGAAGAATATGCATAAGCATAGTGCTAAAAAGACATAGTATGCTATTTCTCTAGTAGAGACGCTACAAAAATGTAATTACAGCAAACTCCTGAATTTTGACATGTCCTACAGAGTCACAAATTATAGTGATCGCACATGTTTATATTACACATTAAACCCAGTCTAAAACCTGTGTTTATGTCCTACATCATATCTTGCCACACTGATAAATCCTTAAAAGAAATGCTTCTCAAATCCCCACCTCTACTTTCAAGCTGAAACCAGAGTTCAGCTCTGAAAGCTGTTCTTCCTCTCTCTTCTTAGGAAACAGAAGACCATATTTTAAGCATGGAGTGAGCCTAGTTGTCTCCTTCTTGACACACACTTATGCTTGTGGTTCTCCGTTCAGGTTCTCCCTCAGACAAAGCTACACTTGCTTTGTGGAGGTGGTGGGCTCCAGTCTGAAAAGGAGAATGATGCCATCAGTTTCTGCTCTCCATTTTACACCATTCTGTTGGTGTTTATCTTGTACTCTTCCAGTGCTGGCATAAACTAGTTTTTCTTATAGTCAAAGGTGGGGCAGAACAGAGTGGAAGAACTCACATGGACAGACTTCAGCCTTACTTAGAAGATGACAGATACTGTAAAACTACCATTTCTCAACCAGAAATGATGGATAGTTCTGTGAACTCCTCTAATCTGCTGAACCAGAAGATTAAAAGAGGCAGAGTGACAGCAGGCAGTGCTTGCTGAAGCTGGGTGCTGTCAATGTGCTGGTAGACAAAACTGTGGTATTTGGTCTCTAGGTAAAACCCTGATTTCAAGCCAGGCAACTATATGCATATCCAGATTTATTCCTTCTTCACTGGAAAATAATATGTAGCAAGCTGAGGGATTCAGTGAGTGATTAATAAAAGTAGGACATCTTATGCATTTATTATTTAAAAATGTTAAGCGTAGGTGTAACAGTGTCACAGTCGAAGTTAGGCACACAACAAAGAAAAAGGCTTGAGTAAGGTAAAAGTACTTGCAAACAAAATTTGAATATAATAGCTTTTGTGTATAGATTTCTTTTTGAGCTACAAAATGATGTTGCAGATATGAATCTTCTACAGTTTCTGTGGAGTATTATAAAACCCCCACTTATTACTCTGCAAAATGTATGCATATATATACATACATGATTTTTTTTCCATTTCACAAGATACCAGATTGCGATCTGCACTGTCTGAGGGACCTTGAGATAGATGCATTTGGAAGAAATATGGATGAAGGTAGTGGTTACCTTAGCAACAGAAACTTTTTGTGAAAACTCTTAAAATACATTCTTGTCTTCCTTTTCCTGTTTATGCCTTGCTCAGTGTTTTGGTTAGTGCACACTATACTATTAATCCTTTAGAGCACTATTCTCAAAACATTTGCAATGCCAATATGCAAAATACCCCCTTACGCTGAAAAAGTCCTGGGCCTCTTAGAAGTCTTTCCAATGAATTTAAATTATTCACAAAAAATGTACATTGTACATTTCAACAGCTTTCCCAGAGACGCTATTCTGTGAATTATTTAAGATCTAGATTATAAAAATAGCTTTATTCACAAAGATCATCCTGAAGTTCAATTTAAATTTCTTTAAAATTTCAATGTATGACAAATTTGATGGATATTTCCAGACTAAAACTTTTCATTTCTCTCACAAATATGGAATCTTTATATATGAGCATAAAATAATGGTTTACTAGGTTGGTGAATGATCAGCTATATCAAGAATCTCTGTTAGTATATGCAATTTGACTCAGAAAAGATTGCAATGTTTTCTTATTGGCTTAGTCTTCGTAAAACCCCACGGGATAGCTCAGTTAGGGAGATGGCTTTGTTACAACTGTTTTGCTGCCTGCAGTCTGCACACTTTTGTTAGCATTATAATACATATTCACAGATAATTATTGCCTTAATGTTTTTTTCCCAGAAGAAAAGCATGATAAATAACCCTTTTTACTATTCATCTTATTTTACTACTACTTGCGTTAGCGCTGAGTCTAAAGCAAGCACAGACCAATCAAGTTAACCCCCATGTTCCTGGTTGTTACCGATGTATTTTTCCTCTTTCTTTCCTTTGATGATTTGCATACATGTCAAAGTCTCAGGCTAGGAATTTATTCCAACTCCGCCTTTGTCTCTGGGAGTTATGGGACCGGATACTGTCTTTAGTTAGGCTGAGAGAGGGAACATTTAATATCAAATGGAATTCCTGAGATTTTGGTACAGATATGCAATATGCTGAGGACAACTTTCACACAAACGTTATAGTTAATCAGGACAGTTAAGCTCTGTCAGGTTTCTGGGAAAAGAGAATGATGTAATAGGTGCAGAATACACTCACAGTCTTGTGGAAGAACTGGGAAATGGGACTGACAAAGCTTTGGCAGAGAGTATTGGTGTCTGTGGGAATTTCTAGAGGTCTGTCTCCTACATACTCTCTCCAAAAAGTACATACCTAACTTAGGATGTGACATTCATAAAAATCCACATCCACAGAAAAAATGATCATGGTGGCTAAAAGGATCGGTGTGAGGCACAGGCACCTGGTATAATTGATTCAGAGCTTTAAAAAGATGTTGTGTCAGAGTGTAAATGCTGTCAGACAAGGATTAATCTTAGTGCCAGAACTAAATTAAGAGAGACCAAATGTTTTTAACCAAAACCCCTCAGGATATCCTACTAATATGGTATTCATATCCATGTAAAGTCTGCAAAAGCAAACATCATCCAAGCAAGGGAGAATCATGTCTGTAAAGATTTAGAAATCCATTTTCTCTGTAGAATAGCATCTATGTTGAAATATGTAAGCTGCTTGTATATTCATACTAATTTTTACCTTACTGAATGGCAGTTATTCATCGCAGATCCAAATAATAATTTTTTTTCAGAAAAAAACCCAAGAACCTTATTCAAGTAACATGTATGAAATATGAATAAATATGGGGATCTTCTAAACACAATGAGAGACATGGATTTGCTATGTTGAGTCTGCAGTTTCTCATAGGATGTATATCAGCAGCAGGATTATGAAACCCAATGAACCAATATTAACACAAATAATGCTGATGACACAAAATTGAATTGTTGATGACAGAAAACTAGGAGGGGTGGCTGACACCTCAGAAGGCTGTGCCACCATACAGAGGGACCTGGGCAGGCTGGACAGTTGGGCTGGGAGAAACCTAATGAAATTCAACAAGGGCAAGTGTAGGGTGCTGCACCTGGGGAGAAATAACCCCAAGCACCAGTACAGGTTGGGGGCTGACCTGCTGGAGAGCAGCTCTGAGGAAAAAGACCTGGAAGTTCTTGTGGACAACAGGATGACCATGAGCTAGTAATGTCTCCTTGTGGCCAAGAAGGCCAATGGCATCCTGGGAGACATCAAGAAGACCATGGCCAGCAGGTTGAGGGAGGTCATCCTGCCCCTCTACTCTGCCCTGGTGAGTCCCCATCTGGAGCACTGTGTCCAGTTCTGGGTTCCCCAGTTCAAGAAGGACAGGGAACTGCTGGAGAGGGTACAACAAAGGGCCACAAAGATGACGAAGGGCCTGGAGCATCTCTCCTATGAGGAAAGGCTGAGGCACTTGGGTCTTTTTAGCCTTGAGAAGAGAAGGCTTAGTGGAGATCTAATTAATGCATACAAATACTTAAATGGAGGGTGTCAGGAGGATGGGGCTGGTCTTTTCTCAGTGGTGCCCAGTGACAGGACAAGAGGAAATGGGCACAAACTTGAGTATAAGAAGTTCCACTTAATCATGAAGAGGAACTTCATTACTGTGAGAGTGGTAGAGCACTGGAACAAGCTGTCTGGAGCGGTGGTGGAGTCTCCTTCTCTGGACAAAAACCTGCCTGGACAAATTCCTGTGTAATGTGCTCTAGGTAGACCCAATCTGGTGGGGGGGTTGGACTAGATGATCTCTAGAGGTCCCTTCCAACTCCATATGATTCTATGATTCTATGATTCTATGATTCTATGATTTAGATATATTTAGCCAAAGGCTCAGTGGAGAAAGGAGTTCTCACAAATACAGGATACGTATCATATATTTCCAGAACTGCAGTAAGGATTCTTGTTTCGTACATGTAATTCCATTTAAAGGAATCCAGCTGAATAGAAAGCTCAAAGATGATCAAAAAGTAGAAGTGGATTTTTGACTAGTTCTCCTTTGACTAAAATACTATAGAGATCTATAAACCCCTACTTAACAAAGGACAATGAATGAGGAATAATGAGCACAAGACATGGTAGAAACAACAAAATTATAAGGTAGTAGGCTAAAACTAGCTAAAGGAATTATTATTTTTTTTTAAATAAGTTAAGTGGAAATATATGAATATATATATATTATATATATATATATATAAAAATAATATATATATAAATAAATGAGTTCCTCAGATTTGGATAAGTGTACTGGAACAGGATCATCATGAAGTTCAACAAGGCCACGTACAAGGTCCTGCTTGTGGGGCAATCCCAAGCACAAATACAGGCTAGTTGGAGAATGGATTGAGAGCAGCCCTGAGGAAAAGAACTTGGGGGGTGTTGATTCATGAGAAGTTCAACATGATGGTGTTCAAGACCAGACTGGATGGGGCTTTGAGCAACCTGGTTTAGTGGGAGGTGTCCTTGCCCACAGCAGGGGGGTTGGAACTTGATGATCTTTAAGGTCCCTTCCAACTCTAACCATTCTATGATTCTATGATTCTATCACTTGCCAATGTGTGTTTGGAGCCCAGAAAGCCAACCATCCCCTGGGCTGCATCAACAGAATCATGGACAGCAGGTCAAGGGAGGTGACTCTGTCTTCCTACTCTGCTCTTGTGACACCCTACCCGGAGTACTAGATCCAGATCTGGAGCCCCCAAGATAGAAAGCACATGAGCCTGTTGGAGCCTGTCTAGAGGAAGGCCATGAAGATGATCAGAGGTCTGGAGCAAGTCTCCTGTCAGGACAGGCTGAGAAGGCAGGTTGTTCAGCCTGGGTAAGAGAAGGCTCTGGGGAGAACCTATAGCAGCCTTCCAGTACTTAAAGGTGGTCTACAGGAGAGATGCAGAGGGATTCTTGATCATGGACTGCAGTGATAGGATGAGGGGTAGAAGTTTCAAACTGAGAGAGGGTAGGTTTGCATTAGATATTAGGGAGAAATTCTCTACTGTGAAGTTGATGACGCTGGACCAGATTGCCCAGAGAAGTGGATACCCCATCCCTGAAAGCATTCAAGGACAGGTTGGATGGGGCTTTGAGCAGCCTGGTCAAATGGAAGGTGTCCCTGCCTCAAACTAGGACACAGGGAAGGTTGAAACTAGATGATCTTTAAGGTCTCTTTCAACCCAAACCATTCTATGATTCTATGATTCTATGACCACTAGCTATTAAAAGATGTAAACTTCAAATTCTTTTCCTGTTATTTATATTCTTTCCTTAGAAATCCACTTCTGGTTGATTACCAAAGATGAACAGAACACCAATTTGCATGATTTAAACCACTAAACCACCTTACCATCATTAGCTCTGTTTTGTGAGAAAAGTTCTGAGCATAATTTCATGTTTAATTTCTTATGATTGAATCCCAGATTGTCTTTGCTAATTCTTTGTGGAATTGGATTCCTGCAAAAGCTAGAATTAGTGAACACATGTTTTACTTGAAAAGGGTCGACACAGCCTCACAAATGTTCCAAGATGGTCCATAATTATGTTGATTAGGAAAACTTGTTTGATACAGTCTGTAGCAGAGAGTACAAGAAAAGGATGATATCAGAGGTCCTACAAGAAGAGGAAGAAAGGAAGAGCAGAGAGGGAGATTGCTCTAGCAATGCCTCTCCTGGTTAAGTGCACTGTGCCCACATTGCCAGTAACCCACAGCAATTCCGCACACCTTCAGTGGAAAAAGGAGTAATGCAATTCACCACATTCTGTTTCTGCAACTCAGGAATCATATGTAAAGTGTTATCCTATATTACATGTCATTATATCCTATATTACTGCTCAAACCTTCCCAAATGGCAGAAGTGACCGATTCTGCAACACTGTGACAGTGTAAACTTGGATGTGGTAAGTCTATTTGTGTTTCCAAAAGGCTGTTTGTAAATAGTCTCAGCAAAAGAATTTAAGCTGGCAGGAAGCAAGAGAGCAAGAGGTAGGTCCTCGTATGGGTAAATAACTGGTTAAAATAAGAAACAGAACAGGAGTAAATTATTTCAGGAGAGCAGAGTTATGTCAGCCATGGAACTCATCAGGGATATGTGCTGCAATCTGTGTTGCTCAAAATATTCATAAATGATGTAAAACAGAGAGTAGAAAGACACAAAAGTTTACTGAAGATACTAGATTATTTAGAATAACGAGAAAGGTCAGTTGAAGATATGAAGAGTTATGAGACTGAGCAACTGGGAAGTTAAATGACAGATAAAATTCTGTTTAGATAAATATGAAAAAAATGCTTTTGGAAAAGTTACATACAAAATGATAGACTCCCAACTCACCAATACCATTTAGGAGCAGATCTTGTTTTAATGCAGATTGCTCCATAAAATGTCGACTCAGTGCTCAGTTGCAGTGAGAAATAAATGTTCACAATTACTAGTAAAGAAGAAAGAATGAAAAAACTTTATTATAAGGCTGTTCATCTACACCTTGAAGACTGTCTACAGTTATGGTCTCCTTAATATCTAAAAGGATAATGTAGAATTGAAAACTGAGGAAGATAAGGAAGGACTAAATTTGTAAGTCTGAAAAAGAGAGGAAGGGTATGACAGAGTGGTATGAGTGTCACGAGCGTATATGGATAAGGCTTGAGGTTTCAGCATTTCTTGCAGGTCAGAGACTAGAGACTAATAAATGAAGCCACATCAAAACAAAGAAAATAAGATTGTTCTTCCGAAGGATGGAATTCTTCATCAAAGCACATGGTGGAAATAAAAAGCTGCATGCCTACACAAGGAAATGGGTTATTTCTGTAGAAAATAAATTAGTTTAGGTTACTAAATATATAGAAACCTTGTCTAAACAGCAAGCCACTGAGCTGAAAATAGGACATTAAGCTGAAATATGTTTGCACTTTTCTTACTCTTCTCTAAGTACTCACAGCCACTGCTAGAAAAAGGACTTGAGAGACACATAAAGCTTTTCTTTTGTTCTTATTTATCGACAGATATTCTGTTAAAACCTTTTATCGAATACTTATGCTATGTACTGATATAATCCTGAATATCTCATTCTTATTTCCTTATGTTAATCACTTATTTATTATTCATGTTCTCTTTCATAAATTTTTACCAGTCTCCAGCCTTATCTAAGTCCTTCATATTTATTCAGGAATCGTACTCTTTAATTGAGGTTGAGCTTAAAGATCTGTTGCTTTTTGTTTTCCTCTGTATATTTTCCAATATAATGTTCCTATGTGATTTTTTCAAGTGCTATTAATACCACCAAACAGCTAAAAAAAAAAGTAAGCAACCAGTCTAAATCTTACTATTTCATTTCCATCTGTTCCATATCTTCAGGGCCATGTTCACATCTTCTTTTCTTTCATTTCCCTTAATTTGCTTTTAGCCAATTCTGCTAACATCCTTAATTTTATGACTCTGAAATTCCCCTAGACAACGTATTTTTTATACATTTCACTTTCCCTCATAATCAATGAAACACAAATCTTACAATATCAAGCTATTTGTTAAGTTTTGCTCCCTCAAAGACCACTGTTGTCACTGACTTCTGCTTCTTTATAAAAAGTTTCGCTGCTTCATCTTTTGCCAATGCTGTCACCTTTCCTGATTTCCTATTCTAGCACCTTAAAAGATCCAGTAAGTTATTGTGCTCCAGATTTGAGATAAGAAGATTAAAAAAAAAAACCCAAACACCAACTTTTCCCACACATTATAAAAACATAATCATTAACCATATTATTATTGGTAAAACACAATAAGGAAGAAGACATCTTGAACTGAGTCTTTATAAAGATGTAAAAGGTAACAAGGTTAAATTTTCATTTAAATATTGGTAACCATTTAAAGTAATTTAAATTATTTTAAAATTATCCCATCTATGCTGTCATTATTACCTGTGTAAATGAAGAAACTTTTTCAATTTCCTTTTAATTTCTTTGTCAATATTTTTTCCATTTTTCTAAGCTGTCATTTTATTTTCACTGTTTCACTATGCATTCTGATTATTAATCATGCAGAAAGAAATACTCTGAAGGTAGACCTGGCACCTAAACAAATTCTAATTGTCTTACAAAATCAAAACAGCCCACTGAATTTCATTTCATTGACTTGAGATATTGAGTTGTTACCTATTGAGCTTCATTTAGCCTACTGTGTTTCACAATACCTGAACTAGAGATTATTTTCTATATGTATAGATTTGCATTGAAATAACAATTGGGTATCCCTGCTATCACTTGCTGTGACACATTTATTAATTTCAATTTAGAGTTTTACGTGAATGGAGATTTATTCCTTGGTAAATTGTTCTAATGGCTACCTAACCAAAGAGTTAAATAATTACACTTCATTCATTCATACTTCAGCTTCTAGTGCAGCCTTTTATATCTTTACTTGCTGCACATTTTCATGGGTTTTCTTCATAATTGTCATCTATTTATTATTTGTTTGAACAACGTATTTCAGTAGATTTACAACAATGCAAAATTGCAGATGATGTAGTATCTTTACTTCTGGTTAATATTTCTACATGCATAAAACAACAAATCGAGATTAAATCTTGGCACCAATAAATTATCTCAATATTATGTTAGCTAAATCATCACATAAGCATAAAAATAATCAATATTGATAATTCCTCTAACAGTGCTTGTCCATAGGAAGCAGATGTACATTTGATTATGGATGCCAATAATCTATAATCTATAATTCTTAGGTTGATTAAACGTGTTATTATTGAAACCAGTTGTTGTATTGGATGTAGGTGGCAAGGTGGGCTGCAAGAGTGACATCTGTGAAAAGACATCAGGGACTGCCTCCATGTTGGATACGGATGGTTCCAGCGGGCCCCAGCAAACTGCCCAGACGGCACAGCTGAGCCCAGCAGCCAAGCTGGTGACACCTCTGTGACAGCACATGTAAGAAAGTGAAAAAATGCCCAATGAGCAGAGAGGGGTGGGGAAAAAAAACCCAACAAACCCCAAACATGTGACAATCAACAGTGCAAACATCAAGGTGAGAGAAGAAGGAGGGGTGTCAGAAAGGGTGTCAGAACAGAGATTTCCTTACAGCCTGTGAGGAGGACTGTGGTGGAGCAGATATCTGTACTTCATCCCATGGTGAGCTCATCCTGCAGTAGGTTTATCTTGAAGGACTGCAGCCCAAGTGAAGGACCCATGTTGGAGCAAAGGAAAAGTGTGAGAAGGAAGGAGTGGCAGAGAGGAGCTGTTACAGACCCCTGCTGCATCACCTGGGGTAAGGAGGTAGAAGAGTCAGGAGTTGAGGAGTGAATTTGAGCCTGGGAAAGGGGTGAGGGTGGGAGTATCCTGTTGCTTTCATTTTGATCTTTATTTCTCATTTTTCAAATGTATTTAAATTGGCAAAAAAATTCCAGTTACTGGACTACTGACTAACCTGTCTTGCTCTGTAACAAGAATTGTGTTTTTGAAATAAGAAAGTTCTCCCAATTAAGAGTTTCATCAAGTAATTTCCTTCAGTATTACTCATTCATTTCAAAGTAAACAGGCTTACACATGCATTAGTACCAGTCTTTACTCAAGTGATTTTCTGACCTGAAAAGCAAGATGTCTTGCTGTAATACTTTACCTTTTATTAACTATAATTGTTGAATTTTGGCAATTTCATTTTTCAGCGACTTTAATAAACATTCTTAGGTAGAGCCATTTTTAGAAAATGCTCTAATTAAATTATCACTTAAGAAGTGTAGAGACTGTTGTGCATGAGTTAGGAGAAGCATCTATTATTTTATATTCCCCTAAATTACTTTAAAAATTATTTGACAGAACTTCCAAAAAAACAAATGTGGTGTTATGTCAGTGGAACAACTGAGAGCAAATTGTGCCAAGAGTTCATGGCACACAAAAAGTCATATTGAAGTAGTGGTTTACTGGATTTCCTTCTAATTACTATAAATATAATAGACAGACAAATATAAACATTAGAAAAATTCAAACTAAATTCAAGCTTCAGATGTTTTCCCTATAAACAATTTCTTATTTTTCTTGAATATTAATTTCCTGTTTTTAAATTCAGTGTTAGGTGAAACTGCTAAAATGCACATCTTGATAACAGTTATTTAATCCCATCAAGGTGAAATCATTTTAAATATATAATTTATACAATATCTGTGCTTCTCTAAAAGCTGTTGAGCACAAAAATCAAAGGGTAACTGACTGAATCTATATATCCCCAGTGAGGTAATAAATGTACTTTAACACTGACATTTCTTCAGGCAGTACCCATAAGAGCGATTCAGATTGCCTAAAATGCTGACATCAGTTAATCCATTTGTTACATCACAAATTTAGGCATCTGTTAATATTTTTGCTTAATTGCCTTGTTTAAGGCTCATAGATCTAAGTACAATGTCAGCTCTCCTGTGTATAGTGTTACTTTATCTACATGATGTTTTTCCACTTCATTGGTTAACCATTTTGGTTATTATCTGGAAGTGCTATTAGCAACAGTGATTTCCAAAATTCTTATTAATTCATTTTCACACAAAAATTGAGATTTTTATGGGCCATATACATAATAGCCCTATTTAATAAGAAAGGGGAATTTAAAGCTGGCTGTCTTGCTTAGTGGCAGATATAACAGTTTGGTCATGAAGCAATAGCCACTGAATGTTTTTTTGAGAAGATGACTCAGATGTGACATGGGATATTTCAAAACAATGCAATAAAAAAAACCCAGTAAACATCATTGTCACTTCATCTGGAACAGAGCTCTGCTGGAGTTGTTATTGAGCAAAAGATAGAGAACCTATTGTCTTTTGGGACAAAAATTAGCAGGGTTCATTGAAAGAGCTTCAAACAAGGACTGAAGGGGGATAGGGATGAAAGCGGGATTACTAAAGAGGAGCCTGGGAGCAGAGAACCAATGCTGGCGGGTAAAAGTGCTAGCAAGGCCTTGTGGCCTGTTGCCTCAGAGGTGGAGGATTGTAGCCCATGTGGTGATGACATGAAGGATAGTGACAGGCTGGCTACCACAGAAGGGTCTGAGTGTGGTCAGGGAGGTGTTGGGCCTCGGCCCCCCATAAAAGTGGCAGGAAAACTAGCCCAGCTAAAGTGCATTTACACAACTGCACGTAGTATGGGCAACAAACAGGAGGAGCTGGAAGCCGTTGTGTGGTATGAAAGCTATGACATAGTTGCCATCACAGAAACGTGGTGGGATGAATTGAATGACTGGAGTGCTGCAATGGGTGGATACAAGATCTTCAGAAAGGACAGGCAAGGAAGGAGAGGAGGAGGGGTGACCCTGTATGTTTGGGAGGATTATGAATGTGTAGAGATAAATAGTAGAGCTGAGTGCCTATGGGTACAAATCAAGGGGAGGGCCGGCAAGGCTGACATTGTGGTGGGAGTCTATTACAGACCACCCAACCAGGATGCAGAGCTTGATGAAATGTTCTATAAGAAGCTAGCAGGGGTCTCGAGAGCGCTCGAGATTCTTAAGACTAGGGACAACTATTTTTTGATACGAAATTTCTTTTAATTAATATTGAAATGCTTTATACAACTGGGAAAGATATCAGCAGATGAGACTCAAATATTCCTCCCACTTACTGCAACAGAGTCATCCTGTAATGTGATCCAGAGAAATGGCAAATTGAATGTCAAATTTTCTGACAGTAGAATGTTAAAAGATGACACGCACTGATTGTTGGGATTCAGGGAAAACGTGTTTTCAGTTGGATGTGAATTTATTTTTCCTAGGAGTTTGCTTATATGGAGAAGAAATCTAGAAAGTATTAATTTCAAAAGATACCAAAGATTTGTTTTTCAAATAATTTGAATTGGTAATAACACTAAAAACTTCATATCTGCAACTTCCTACCTTTTCCTAAAAAAAAAATTTTTTCTTCTGCTGTCTGTCCTATCACTAGGAAAAAAAAAAGGATTGTTGTATATAGATGAAAGGGATAGACGCTTTTGTCTTCTCTTTTCCTTCTTTCTGGTCCTGCACTATTCTTCAAAAGATGTTTATCATTTTCTTACTATATTAAGCATGTGTTGTAGTATTATAAAAATATTTTATGGATAAGATCTTATGTGAAAGTGTTACCATTACTCTCTTAAGTTCCAGCCTTGAAATATGCTTCAGTGCAGTTCCCGACATCTGCATTGCTTCTTAAATCTGACTGTCTGTGATCAGTTTTCCTTATCAGGGATGGACCTTTGCCTTTGGAATTTCTTCATCTTCTATAACCGTCTGTTTCTGGTACTTAACCATAGTACCTTTGCATTTTTTTACATACTTATCCTTACCTTACTTGCCTTATGAGGTAGTCACATACAGTTATCTGTTTCACAGATGGGGAATTTAAACACAGAAAGATTAAGAGCTAGGTCATAAAATGACTTAAGAGTTATAATTTGAATGGTGCAAACTCTCACTTTCAGGTGTCTTTCTGATAGTAGAATATGCAGTGCTAGGATGTAGTTAGACCATCAGTGCAACACGTTGGGAAATTAGACAAATTAGAAGCTATATAAATAAATACCAGAATACTAATGTAACCTATTGGAAGTGCTGAGGAGGAGGATGGGAATTCACAAAGAACAGATATTGTCCAAATGCCTTGTTTTCAGTTCCTCTCCCCATGGCATTAACTCAGGATTATGGCTGCCATCTGAGATTGTATAGATCTGTATTTAAAGCTCTCTTTTATGTGAACCACGGCAGAAATTTTTACACAGACCCTTTCTTCTTGAAGTTTCCATCTATTACTTTTTGCTATTTTGAAAGCAAGTTTTTAATGTTGAAGATTTTTTATCTTCTCTGACTATCTAATACATTCATTGGTCACTGATTTCATTAGGCCTCTGGCTGTAGCTTATAACGTAGCATCAGTTGGAAAGCAAATGCTTAAGCTCAAGACAGCTGTTCAGACTGTGTTGCCCAGAGCTGCTAAGCTTTGAGACGCTAAGCTTCATTTTGGGTGGCAAAGTCAACACTCTATGTATGGACTTGCTCTCGCACGTCCACAGATACTAGTATTTGAACTTGAAGTTTGTGCTTCTGTTTGGGCTGGAGCTTAGAATTTTGAGCTGTTCAGAAGTAGTCAAGAAGACATTTAAATCCCATTTGAATCCAATATGGGATTCCTATCATTACAATGTTAATGCCTTTCCCTTTTTGCTTTTGAGCATTCGCCAAGGAATTAGAGCAACATTTCTACACTCAGCTCAACTTCAGGAAACATAATTTTGCCATAGCTAGTTCATGCCAGGCAAAGACCCTAAACATTAAGCTAGACATTAGACAAGGACAGTGAATAATATAGTCATGAAGTTACATAAAATTCAATATCAGGGAGCACAATTTTGTAGATCAGTAGAATGAGCAGATGATTAGGAAACTAGTGGACTCTAGATTCCTGAGACTGCTTTTGCAGTTTCAAATCAAATTTATTGGTTAAATGAATAAAATTTGGTAATGCTGTCAAGTTATTTAGTTATGTAAATATATTTACATGCTAATATTGCTTCTAAAAGCTCTAATACTATTAGCTATGTGCTCTTTCATGATGCATTCTAATTTTCTGGTACGACTATACTTTATATCTACTGATAACGTCTACCACATAAGAATAATTGCAAGCATAGTAAAAATATGCTGAATATGCTAACTTGAAGTAAACACATTCTTTTGTAATAAATCTTTGACTTTATGAATAATAGAAGAAAGCTAACATTTATCAATATTTGTGAATTTCACATATTTATGCTTTGTTGGTGAAAATGTTTGAGAAGGATAAACTTGGTACATAAATCATAATTCTCCAAAGAATAAGTAATTTCACTTCATAATAAATGATTTTGAAGCTGAATATTCTCAGACTTGACAATAAATAGCGAGTGGTAAATATTCGTTGAAGACTTTAAATATTACCTAGACTTTATTTTGCAGCTAAGAAACAAGGTCAAATGAAGTCAAATATTAAAGCCCTATTGATCCATTTGATACAATAACTTTATCTGTCATTTATCCTCCTAACATCATGTATTGGACTCTGCTGCTGAAGGAGGCTGAGCTTAGTGTTGTCAGCTAAGGTTTGAAAGTCAGAATGGATAGATTTATTTTTCTTACTTTACTACATAAATTCTTTATGGAAAAATACAGTATGTTGGTAAGTTCAGAGTTGTCTAACTAAACATTGATGTAAAGAAACATCATATTTCGTGACCAAAAGACATATACTCTAATAATAAAGTCTGAATTTTACTAAGGAGGGAATAATTATTCTGAAGCTATAGAAGGAATATGGTGAGTCCGCATATTATTTGGGTTTGCCCCAAGTACAAAACCAGAGGACGTTCTTACTCAACATGTGATGTATATACCGTTTTTATTTACTTTTTTGAATGTTATCACTAACAAAATTGCAGATTAATCAGAGCTGAATGTCTGTGCTCTGTAGAAGGAAGAGTGTGAAAAGCAAATAAAAAGTCTCTGTCAGAGGAGTATATTTTCAATGGCTAGTGTTGAGGATGTTACATGGAAGTACACAAATGTGCTAAGCAAACCCTGCCATGGCAGGAGAAAGTGAGGACAGAATAACCCTTTTGCAATTCCACAGTTTAACTACAATTAAAATGGCTTCTTTTCCATCTTTGAAGCTCTTAAGCTCCTTAGCCTCCAAGTACCTTTCAATTATCATGCTACTTATGATAGAATTTAGTCTATTACATGTACCAAGTAATTCTCAAAGGGACTGCAAGTAACCATGAGGTGTTATGTTTTCTATTTTCTTCATATTTGTGGTATTTTCACAGATCCATTATCTGACCTTGATGAAAAGTCAGGAAATGTTAGCCTGTTGCCTATGTTCAGGCCACGGAATAATACCTCTATTTTCATGTACCTTTAATAAATCAGACATTTTATTTATCTTTGCAAAGTGGAGTGAGATTGCTGGTTTATTTATCCTTCATGCACATCTGAGATGTAATTGGGAGAGTTGATGGTACTGACATATTATTAAGCTATTTCAGCTCTATATGTCATCCTGCAATAAATCAGAAGACAACAATTTTAAGCTCTGTGCTGGCTACAAAATAATAGGAGTGCCTTAGAATCTACAAAAAAATCTTGATAGTATTACTCAGTTTTCATTTTACAAGTTTTAATTGAAACCATTATCAAATAATGATTCCAGACCAGAAATAATTGTTAATAAAGTTCTGGAGATCATATCTGCCCCTCCTGCTGCAAGTTCTGACTACCCTAGCTAAGGGATAAGAGCACAGCTCTACAGTTCTGTCAGAAGACAGAGTGCCTATTAGAGTGAGTGAATAGAGACAGAGAGTGGATATATAGTGCTTCTGAAATTAGTGCTTTTGAAAACCGATGTCTGGTTTCTCTGGAAACAGAGATCTTCTACTCTGTGATATGGATGACATTGGTATCAACATCTGAAGTTTTACAGGTATGTGTCAAGTCCAGCCAGAACATTTCCCATGGGACTATGTACTAGAAATCCAATAAACAGGTGAGGGAATGGATACAAAAGCTGTGCTGCAACAGTTTGAACTGCTGAGTTGTTGATATCCTCACTTGCATGTTCTTAGACCACACTAACTAAATTGTCCCTGCTCTGAGCAGTGGGGTGGGCAAGGCAACCTCAGGGGTCCTCTCCAAAGAAAGTTATTCCACGATTTTGTGAGCCCATGCCAGTCCCTGGCGATGGCTGGGTGTGAGCCAGACGCTGCTCCCAGCACACTGTAATAACGGAGCTTTCCTGGTTCTGGATACAAAATTGAAGACAGAGAGCTTATTTATACGGTGACAAGTTATACATGTTTGTTCTGCTTGCCCTTGGGGCCCCCAAAAATGACCATGATTTTATAAAATTTCCTGGCATGACCGTAGCGATAAGGAAAACCCTTAACAGTAGGAAAGGCAGGGCATACTCAAATTGTACAAAATGTCTGCTGATACAAAGCTGTCCAGCATTTACTTTCCTGTAGCTTTCTGTGGTCTGAGGCTAGTGATGAGCCATAAGATGTATCCTCTGTGTCTACTTACAGGCCTACTATATAGGCCTATAAGTAAAAATTCTTGACATCCTCTTTTTCTTACCATTACCATACACTGAATCCCAGTCCCATGTTATTACTATTTAATATGATTTATTCAAGGTGAATTTTTAGAGATAAAAATAGATATCTGTGTCAAACTATATTTTATTATTACAGTTTTGCAAAAAATGAATGCTCCAGTGCACATATTTGCAAACATACTTTTTAAAGCCATTTCATAATCAGTCAAATAAAAGTATGTGTTCCATAAATTGATTGCTGTATTTCTAGTGGACTGGAAGAGTTATTTTTTTTAACTCATGCTTTCCATAAGGAGCACTTTGTACAATTTTTTAAGTTTTCATCAAGACAATTCATGACTTTGTTGTAAAAGCCCTGCTGTAGTTCATGACCTCTTGTAGAGCTGGCCGTGTGAAAGCAACCTACTCTCAGAAGTACTACAAATGCAGAAGCAAGACAGCTAGATACTCAGAAATTTCTCTGGAGTCCACAAGCTACACACAGTAGTGACGTTGCTCATTTGGAAACTTTCATAACCAATCTGTTTGGTACATAATTTTACCTTTCTTACAAACTAAACTCCTACGGTGTCATTGAATTCTTGCAAAAAACCCAACCTCACTAAAAATTAGGAAAATGCTATATAGAAACAAAAAAGGGAAGATCATCTTAAGATACTTGCTTAATGTCACAAAGGATATCAAGACAATTAGCAGCCAGAAATGCAATAGACAAAGCAGACTGAAAATTTCACTGGTTTAGAAACTCCTCAGGGAAGGTAGATGAAAATAGTCTCATTATTTGGCCTTCTTTATCCCCAAATGGTAAGAACAAGGTGTGCAATAGCTGACCTTTGAGACTGACCTTTTTTGTTCAGATTGGCCGCTCTACCCTTAAAGAGAACAGACACATACTATAAAAATGCTACAGAATAATACTGTAGATTTACCCTGCTGTAAAAAGACATCCATTCTTCAGTATCTGTGTTGGGGAAATTATTCCCACCAAGGAGTTCCAAGAGAGTATTAAATGACAGAGTACTTAGCCACTGAGTATAAGAATGTTTACATCATCACCTCCATTGGCTGAAAAAAAAAAAAGGAAGCCAACGATGTTTTTCTGGGGGTACTGAAGTAAAAAGATCAGTTAATACAACTTTACTGTAGAGAAATAGTGCTGTATATACTGTGCAAAACCACATAACGAGATACCATTTCTACATATATTTACTTTTTAAAAGTGTTTCAGTTCAGATAAGTCATTCTTCCTTAGGAAGGATTTTATTTTTTCCTTTCCTTAGAAAAAAGAATGCGTTTCATTAAATAAAACAGTATAAGAAATTATTTTAAACACTTTACAGTTTTTCAAAACTCAGGATGACTGATGTGGTTACCACTGAATATAAAGTATTCATCATAACAATTTAGATAGCTAGGCTATTAAAAAACCGAAGAATAAGCTAATCACTATGGGCTCTTTACATTGTCAGCAGAATTAGAGAAAACCATAAATACCTCCAGAAATACACAAGTCCCTCAAGAGGGCAATTCATCATACCTGTCTTAACCACATACTTCAAAATGACATGACTATCTATTGTTTCTGCAGCCAGTGAAGACTTACCGGCTTTGACTTGGACATTGAAGCCTTTCACGTAGCTAAGCTAGGACATCAAGGTGTTCAAACAGCGCTTTATGGAATACAGAAAATGCATTAATTTCTTGTAGTTAAACTCTACACTTAAGAGATAGTCCAATAAATGAGACACAGAGTTGACTCATAAACCCATAATACATTAAATACATAAACCATTAATACACTTGACAGGAGTTAAGTCATTTTATGCTTGTGTAAGCAAAACAGGAGGATTCTGATAAATTGCATTATTTGGCTACTCAGTAAACATATGAATTATAATGTCTTCCACAATGAAACCAAACATACCATGTTATAGGATAAAATCACTGGCACAGCAAGAGCATTTCAAAAATTCAACATGGTGCCCTGTCAGTTTCAGCAATAACACTGAACTTTCTCATTTAGGTCCTTTTATCTTCAACTCTTCATGTCATCAAATTAGCCCAAACAAGATATAAGTAGATTTTCCTGAAATGGATTTCAATATATATACTTGTCCTTCGGTACTTTAAAAACTGTGACTTTAAATTGACATAAGATCAAGAGAAGCACATTATACAGTCTTTAAATTTGAAATGAGAATTCTCCTCTACCACTTTTTGGGAAAGTTCAGAAGTTATACAAAAGTATTTATCATTATATAGATACTTTGATGTATCTCATATTAATCCTTATCAAGGCAAATAGAACAACAGGGTTTTTTTTGAAAGAAAGGGCTTCTGATTCGGCCAAGTACTTCTTGTATGGAAGAAGAAAAAAGTCAAATAGAAAGTTAATATTTTCTTCAGGTCCTTTATGTTCGATGGTTTTTAAATCGCAAAAATTTTGGTGCATGCAGAATAAAGTTGATTTTGGTATCTTTTTTTCTCCAGCTAACATAATAATATTTTAGTATATTTTCCCCCAACTGATTTGTTTTGATTGAAGATGTAAGATAATATGAATAAGTTCATTTATAACTTCATATTTAGTAAATTATTTTTTTTATTTTATTACCTTAAAATGACAACATATATCATATTGTTTTACTAAACAGTAGATTTAAAAATATGCTTCATGAACAATTATTTCCACCTTATATCAATGTTGTAATATTTTCTCCACAAAGTAGTGACCAGTGTTAGGTCATGTGATTAAAGGTCCTTCTCCATAAGCCTGTCCCAGAGGAACCTCAGCCCCACTGGCAAAGTAGTAGGTCTGAACCTGCAACCTGGGGAGACATATCTGCAGGGACAGCCACTGAGCAGAATCAGTGTCTGAGCCCAGCTGCTGGGGTGATCCATACTGTACTTCACATGTATATTTTCCACTAGCAGGTTTTCACCCCTATTAGCCCAAAGGGGAAACTGAATGAGGTTGTTGGTGCACCTTGTGTTTATGTGAGTGAGGTGGTTTTATGTCTGTATTCATCTGTTGGACCAGTTGTGTATATAGTTTCGTATATAGAGAAAGCCATGACTATTTACCCTAGAGAAAGCTCAGGAAGATTTTATCAATGGATTCAAATATCTGATGGGAGTGTGTAAAGAAGATCTTAGAATCACAGAATGGTTTAGGTTGGAAGGAATCTTAGAGATCATCTAGTTCCAACTCCCTGCCATAGTCAGGGCCACCTCCTGCTAGACCAAGTCTCTCAAAGTCCCATCCAGCCTGGTCTTGAATACTTCCAGGGATGTGTTGAAGATAAAGCCAGGTCTTCTCAGTGTTGTCCAGTGAAGGGATGAGAGGCTGTGGTCACAAAATGAAACCCAACAAGTAGTGTCTGAACATCAAGAAAACACTTTTCTACTGTATGGGTGACCAAACACTGGCCCAGGCGGCTCAGGCTGGTTGTGAAGTCTCTGTCCTTGCAGACAATCAACAGCCATCTGGACAGAATCCAGGGCAACTTGCTCTAAGTGGTCCTGCTTGAGCAGGTAGTTTGGACCAGATGACCTCCAAAGGTCCTTTCCAACCATTCTGCAATTTTGTGATATAATACATAATTCTGAAGGAAAAGACTTAATAAAGGGTATCAGAAATTTTGAAAAGCCTGCTTAAATTATGAAATCTTACTCAGATTCAGAATTAAAATTGCTTTAGCTGTGGATAAATGCACTTAAAAATAATATCTTAACTCACACGTTTCATTATCCTGTGGCTATGTTTCCTATCATATGCTTCCTATGATGCTTGTATAAGTTCTGAATATCTCCAGTTTGAGCATAATTGGTTACAAAATGTGATAGCTTTGGCCTAAGTTTACCATTAACCAATGCATCACAGGTAGCAGTTCCAAGTCAAACAGAAACCAAATTTTGATGAAAGGTTAGACAAGCTGAAGTATTTGCATTTATCAGACCATGTATCTATGTATAATGGCATACAAAAGATGCATAAGGAAGTTCCTCAGGCCATCTGATGCAGTTAAGGAACAAGAAGTTAGAGACAGGTCTGCACTTCTAGGCTTCCAGGCATGGTCAAAGAAAGAGATTCATTGAGAATTTTTAAATTATGAAGCAAAAAGAAATAGAGTACTGAGAGAAGTGCAGTAGGGAAGACTGAGCAGAATCCATAAGATTCTAAAATCTGTAAGATACTCTGGAAATCTGAGAGATGAAGGAAGTAAACTGCTAATACTTGTGCTGTATGTATCTTACGTATTCTTCCTGAGCAAAGGAGGATGAAAGAGTGGTTCATTAAGAGACTGGGCCTTTATTGTTTGGCCTAGTTATTAGCATCAGTTTATGCTAATAACCTGGCAGAAGCAGTCAATAATTTCCAAGAACTTCCAGACAAGAAACTCTTTTTTTTTCCCCTCATAAAATTCTTCTTTTTCTGCTACTTAGCCTGTTTTTCTACCTCAATATTGTGAACCAGAATTTGCTACAAGTAACATCTCAGAATACTGTACCCAACCTGACTTCAGGAGTTCATATGTATGGCTCTGCCTTCATATCCATAGGATAGACCTTGTATTTATAAGGCAGGGGAGGGAATCAGAGAAAACTTGTAGTTAATCTTTAAGGATTTTTTTCCTTATATTTTATAGACCTTACTGTCTTGTTTCATGTCCAATTATCTCAAAATTGTAATATTCTAGAAGATTTGGTATTACTCATTGCTGGGTTTAATTCTTTAAATAATATGTCATTATTTTAGGTTACAGTTTTCTACTAAAATGTTCATAATCAGTATGCTACGTAAAAGGTAACCTTTTCAGTGCATGGTTCAACAATCATTTCAGTGTTTAAATTCACCCAGTTATAGTTAAACTGGCTGATCTTCACAGAAAATGCTTGACTATTAGTTAAAATTAAGTGAAGGTACACCTTCATGCAATTTCTGAACTTCAAGCAATTCAAAAAACCCAATTATTATCCCATAGGTATGCACTTCATCAGCTGAAGAACAATTTACTTTTATGTGTTTTGAAGAGTAAAATGTGTATAACATACAAATATAAAGTTTTCTGTAGAATATAGTTGGATTTTATACATCTGTATGTTTTTGAGTATCTTGTTTTTTCTAATGTGTATGTACTGGTTGTATGTTTGCTGTTGTTTGTAGGTGTGTAATCTCACAGTTAAATGAAATCTAAATATGCCAGAATCAAGCATTGATACATGTAATGTTAGACAGTATAGCCTGAGTTTTATAGAAATTCATAAGGCAGTCCCAATTCAATTTTACAGTTTTAATTGTTTGCAAATACTCAGAGTAACTTTCTCCCTGAAAGCATTCTTTCCAAACTGTCCAAAAAACTATAAAAATTTCTTCCTCTTCAACTCCCTCACTCTGAGGAGTATCTCCCTCCAAGACTTCAAAGAACTTTTTCAACCTTTTCCTTCTCACTGACTTTCCTGATTAAGTGATCCCTCTCATTATTGTCTGCTCCTGAGTTAATTCTTTATGAGATTGCGCTATTCCAAGAGGAAGGCAGGGGAAAAGAAGCTTCAAAGAAAATGACATTTTTTTCCTATTCCACGGAAGAAGCATGAAATTTTAGATGAGGACAGAAATTTCCTCATTTTCCATTTTCTCTGATACTACTCTCTCTCATTCCAAGTTTTGGTGCTAGACCTTCAAAATAAAATTTTACAGTCATTAATATTCGGAGATTTTTTTTTCCTAGAGATTCTCCATATAGTACTGGTTTGTTATATATGGTGAAAAAAAGACCTGTCATCACTTTTTTTGGTACTGTTCATATAAATATCTTAAAATTAAAAGTAAAATCATCAGTATAAAATGACCAGATCTAATTCTGTGTTATATCATAATCTTATTTGTATTTATTTTACATTGAATAAAAGTCATCATCTGAGGGGAGTTACAGTGGGTCACTATTGAATAAATCAATATTAGATAATAGTAGTCTGACAAAAATAGATAATGTGCCTTTTGTAAAAACCACAGACCAAGAGAACGTGAGTTCCCTTATGTATCAGTAAACATAAGCTAGGAATGCAACGTTGCATATCAAAACTTTTTGAAGTTATAAGAACGTACAAACACATATGACTGCAACCACAGGAAGTAAAAAGAGGCAGGAGGAAGTTTTTTCTCTTAAATTGAACTACAAAAACCCTGTAGAAACAGTGACAAAGGAAGCTTGTTCTATGTGAAGCAAATTAACAAGGCTGAAAACTGAGAGAGAAGAGAACAGAGGAGGCAGTGTTAGATAAACCTGAAAAGGAAATGAGATAAAATGGGATAAAAAGAGAGTAAAGGACATTATATATGAAGTTATACCAACTGCAACATGTTCAGAAGAGCTATTTAAAATGACATAGTGTGAAACTCCATTTGCGTACAAACATCATGTTTAGCTCAACACTCGGATGTGTTAATTGTACTGTTTTAAATACTATCAATGTCTTCTACCCTTGCTTTTAAGTTTTTCTAACCTATTATTTGGAGGGTTTTTCTGTTGTTTTTAAAGGGAAAGGATATTTTCAGGTTATTTATTATTGCTTGCTATTACTATGACTTTTTACATCTGATTTGACAATATCACTCTACCTTCAAATTGCTGTTGGTGTGACATTGCATTCACAATGCTAGCACTACTACTGGGGCGTAGCCATTAGACAAAACATAAGGTGGCAAGAAATGACTGGAAGCTACTGGGAAGAAAAGCAGAAGATCAATAATAAGTTAAATTTAGTGCTAAATAATACATGGGGAAAACATCACCATGAGGTAAAAGTTGTTCATATCTAACTGTCATCTATACTTGACAATCATGTCAAACTGCAGAAATTGAATGATTTGATGTTTAATTTGCCAAGTAATTGCTCTTTTCAAACAGCAAATGCATTCTAGTTCGTGTTACAGCTCTGCATAATCTTTTCATATTTTTCTGTCAATCTATTCATACTGCAATTTTTTGGCACTTTGCCCTTTTATACATTCCTTAGGGATTAGCAGCTATAGACGTTCTTATTCTTGTCAACAGCCACTTAAACAGCATCACATTTTCTATAGACACTGCACAGTTCATTCACTTAGCAAGGCACTCCACTTTCAACTGCTTTTCCATCAATTAGATTGGAGGAAAAAAACCCATATCATTCAGTTCTACAGTATTACATAAAGAAAGACTGGAATTAATACAGTGACTTTCAGTCTTTCCTATGTGAAACATGGATTCTTAGACACCACATGATTCAACACTTCCCCCTTTCATTGGATGACTGAAAAATCTACAGTTATTACTAGTTATTAAGTTTCACCTAAGAATATATAGTCACTTCCATCATCTGTATGTTGTATTTCAAAAATGCATTTTCACTATCTACCAAATAGGAATTTCGGGCCAGGATCATATTGTTCCCTGTAGAACTACCGTAACTAATTATGTTGAGTATTGAGCTAAAGAAAATCATAAATGTCATAGTAAAAAATTCTCTGATGTTCCATAAGGGAAAAATGCCTAATACCACATCCCATACTGAGATGAAAGGAGTGGTTAACAGCTCACGGAATTTTGCTTCAGGCTATTTTTGTTCTCAGACTGCATCATTGCATTCGTTTACATTTTGTTTTAAAATTCTAAGTTTTCCTGGAAGAAGAATTTGAAGCACCAAAAAGAAGATGAAGAAAAAATAAAGTAAGCAAAGGAAGAAAATAAATAGTGTAATAACCCTTAAAACATACACCAGCCTGGCCTTGAGGGATTATTATGGAATGTTGAGAGCAATACTTTTACTTCAGTAGAAATATAAAATAAAGATAAAGATAAGAACAACTAATCGACTCCTTTCTCTTTAATACAAACAATATGAAAATTGTAAGTAAAAAAAAATTAAGTGGAAAAATGCTAAATAATATCATTATATATGAATTAAACATTGACATAGAGTTCACATCAAATGCTGGCTTTGAAATTAATCCATCGTGTGATCTCTGATAAATTATTCTTTCTGTCAGATCCTAATTTTTACTATACTTCAAATGAGTAAAATGTAAAAAAAGAAAAGTATTTAGAAATTAAGAACTCATACAGCACATTTAGAAAGGCAACTACTATTATCTGTACAGAAGTGCAGGGACCAACTAATGTAATTTAATTCACTTTAAGAAACATGTTCAAAATAAAAGAGGGTTGTCTTCAAGTGAGAACTTGCAAAATAATGCAACCACAGCATGGAGGTCTTCCAGAGAGCTGCAGGTTCTCTCAACTGAAACCAAATTTCAAGTTGTACATTTTGAACAAAGGTACTCCACAAAGGCAATGGATTGGGCTTTCAAACTTTGTCTTATCTTCTCCCAAGTTGTCTTCACACTTGTTTTGGCTGAAACTTATCCTAGGCTTACCTGGCAGTTTATTTTTGAAAATTTTCACTGCTGGGCACCAAACCTAGCACACAACCTATAAGATCTCTCAGGTTTCACCCAACATTTTAAAGCACTGTGCATGCTAATAGAAGAACATTAATAAGTCTTATTAGTGGCATAACTATAAAAAATAACCCAAAATTCTTAACTTTTAACCCTACTGAGCATCTCCTCTTTCTCTTCATTTAGTAAGCAATCACAGGCTTACACTATTTCTTTTGATCGACAACTACAGAAAGAATCTTTTTTGAGTTGTCATTGAGTTTACTGAGAAATATATTTATTCTCTTATCTTTCCTGTATCTCAAAGTTTTCAGTTTTAAATTGCAATTGTTTTCTTTAACCTTAATATATCTAAAATAAACAAATACTTGTGGAGCTCAGAATAATGAAGTAGTTATTGACACAGTAATAAATGAGCAAAGTAATGAAAAGTTCCTAGGAAAACAAATCTATTAAACTATTAGAATGAACTGGGAGCTAACACTATGGAAGATGATTTTATAGTCTAGACCAGTCAGATAATTTTCTTTCTGGCTGTTCAAGCTGTGTAGTTTGAGTCCTAGGCAGCTAAAATAACACTGATCAATCACCAATACCAATTTTATGGCTTTTTGTCATAAAGCAGACATACTGTAATTCATAAGGAATGATACCTTCTTGTGCTGCAATATCTCTTTATTTTTAAAACATCTAATAGAGGCAAGTATGTAATAGATATTCCATGGATGAATCCCTTCTATTAGGCATCAACAAGGCATTTATGGATGATGCATATGTGTTGACAAAGAAACACAAGCCAAGTTTTCACAGGTGTCAGCTCTGTTTTGGAACTTGAACAAACAATTAACTGGTGCACTGAGGCTGCTGTAGGCTTCATTGGCTATTCACAGCTTGATGGTGCACTACATCATTGGGCACAGGCAGCACATTATGGAGTTGTGTTCTGCCAGAAAGCTTACTTCATGCTTCATTGGAAGGTGTATACAATGGTAGGACCTCACATGCAAATAGTGGGAAAATCTGAACCTTGTAAAAGATATACACAATGTGGGAGACACACGGTAGGAAATCAGGAAGGGTTTTAAAAGAATGTGGAGCAACAAAAGGCAAGTGAAGGGCAAATGGAGGTATTGCAATAGAATGATGAAGATAAGACAATAGTGGCATGGAATAGTTGAGGTTGGAAGTGACCTGTGTAGATCATCTGCTTCAATATGTTTTTTAAATGAGATCAGCTAGAGCAGATTGCTCAGGACTGTGTCCAGTAAGGTATTGAATCTGTCTAAGGATGGATAACCTGGACCAGAGAGCAACCTGTTCCAATGTCTGACTACACTCACAGTAGGTAGGTTAAGAAGAAAGTCTTGCACTTCTGTTTGTATTCATTGCCTCCTGTATTTTCACTGGATAACACCACGGTGATTCTGGCTGCATGAGAATATCCCCACTGAGGTTTTTCTTGTTTTCCTAATGCAGCTCAGGATGCTGTTGGCCTTTTTTTGAAAGCCACATCGCTGGCTTGTGTTCACCAGGGCCCTCAGGGTCTTTTCAAAAAAGCTGCTTCCCAGCCAGTCAGCACCCAGTGCATACCAAGTGCTTAAGGTTAATTCCCCTCAGGTGCAGGTTTGCGTTTCCCTCTGTTGAACTTTGAGATGTTCTCATGGATCATTTTTCCTGCCTGTCAGGGTTGCTCTGAATGGCAGAACAAACATTTAGTGCATCAGTCACTTTTCCCAGTTTTGTATTGCCTACAAGCTTGCTAAGGGTACACTCTTGTGCCATAGTACATGCCATTAATGAAGACGTTAAACAACATTGATGGCAGTATCAACCCCTGAGGTACTGTTCCACTAGTGACTGGCCTCCAGCTGGGCTTTGCGTCACTGATCTCAGTCCTCTTAGACTGGCTGATCATCCAGTTTTCAAGCCACCTCCTTAACTACTTATCTTGCCTATATTTTATTAGTTTGTCTATGAGGATGGCTATGAGGGATATAGTATTGAAAGCTGTACTGAGATAACCACCGCTCTTGTTCTCCCTCATCCACAAAGCCAGTCAAAGTCTATCAGGTTGGTCAAGTATTATTTCCTCTTAAATTCAGAGTGACTATTCCCAACTGCTTTCTTGTCCTTGATATGTCTGGAAATAGTTTTCAGGATTAGTTGCTGCAGCACCTTCCCAGGGATTGAGGTGAGGCCTGTAGTTCCCCAGATCCTCTTTCTTGCCCGGCTTAAAGGTATCACTGGTATTTGCTATCTTCCAGTCTTCAGGAGCTTTCTCCAATCACCATATGCTGAAGATTTTGAGTGCCCCCACAATGGCATCAGCCAACCCCTTGAGTGATTGTCGGTGCATCCCATCAGGCCTCATGGACTTGCACATGTTCAGTTTGTTTAACCGTTCACAAACCTGATCCTTCTCCACTGAGGGTAAGTCTCTCTCCAGATGTTCCCCTGCTCTCGGGGGCCTGGGATTCATGAAGGCAAATCCTACCAGAAAAGACCATGGTGAATAAGGCATTGAGTAACTCTGCATTTTCCATCTACTTTCTCATGAGATTCACTGCTCTACTTTGATGCTCTAAAGATCACTTCGAACCTCAGCTGCTCTATGACTCTGGGATTCTGTACACTTTGTCTTTAATTATTTAACACAGACTTCTAGAGGCTTGAAGATGACTTCATACAGATTTCCTTCCCCAGAGGCTTAAAGAACTATTTTAGTTTTAAAACAGTGCTCCTTCAAGACTTCACTAAGGAACATTTTTAATAGCACTGCAATAATGGAAATTGTTTGGTTAATGCCACACAGCCAACCTGAGCAGCTCCTTGAAGAGCAGGGCATGCCCTCATTTCTTGTTTCTAATGCAAACTTGTGTTATCTTTACTTAAATTACTGTTAGATGATCTAAACAGCCATGTTATAACTTTCTACTAATGTAAAAATCATTTGCATATTCAGTTATTTATATTTCCCGAGAAATGTAGTGTTTTCTAGCATTGTTTAAGCAACTTTTATAAACATAGGAAAATAAGAGACTGATCAAAACATCTTAAATCCATCCTTTCAAAGATAATGCTTTCAAAGCTAGATTTTTGCATAGTAAATGGAAGCAGAATTTCCACTGAAGCTAAACCAAATCACAACATAATACAGGAATGGGAGAGAGAAAAAAATGTTCTCTTTAAAGATACTCTGAAAATCTATTCATCTTACAAAATCAGTGTAGCCACAAAGCTAGATAAGAATTAACCCAGTCTCCTACAGAAGCATTAAGGGATGGCACATTCATGAAACAAAGGTCCCCCCAAGCCATTTCATGTAACTATAGAGCCAATAAAAATACATTGGGAGTAATATTTGGATCTGGGGAACATCTGGAAAGATGTACATATTCCACTCCCTGCAAGAGAAATGGCAAAGTATAATCTAGAGGAAGATGCCTCTCTCAGAACCACCAGTTCCATCATAAGATGAGTGTATATTAGTGCAAAAAGCAGCTAATCAGTGCCTGGTATTGAATCTGCTACGGGAATACATAATCAGAATTTCCACATCCAGCATAAAATGGAAAACTGCTAAGACTCTACATTTCATATGTTCTTGAAATGATTAAAAGGTGTTAGAGACAAGTTGCTGTAAACTACTAGGTTTTTCTCCATTTAACCTTAATGTGTTTCTAGGGTAAAGGCTTTTGCTAACTTTTGTAAATGAAAAAAAATACCCAGAATTTAATCTGAAATTATAGCCCACAATTGGCACTAAAGTTTCTCAAGATTTCTCTTTAAGAGGGAAAACCTGTAGATTCATAAAGGAAAAATGCTATTTGAAATGACTAATCTTTGAAAACGTGCTTCCAGTAGCTGATTTCAACATCTTTTTCTTTTTCACAGAACTTGGCTAAAAATATTTACCTCTATCCACTTCAGAAAAGTAGGATTAAGATAGCCTGACTTTAAATTAACTAAATCTGAGTTACTTAATGAAGAAAAGCAGATTGCATTCCAAGCAACACTTCATTTGACTTTTATTAGACATCTTGTTAGGTTAAGGCTTACCTATACAGTTTCAACAAGATGAAGAATACCAGACAGACCAAAACTTTCCTCGTGGCTGAATACTGTGTATGAAAAAAATAAGAATCCTTTTCTCATTCCAAATTTATAGCAAATTAATTACAAAAATAACAAATAATGTCAATAATACAAACCTCATCAACAATAATAAAAAAACATTGCAATTCAAAGAGAAAAATATTGAAGCTTCCATTTCAGGGAAAATACAGATGAAAAGGGACGTCTAACAGACATTTCATATTAAAAATTCCATCATTCTGGAAACCAAAACAAGATCACAACATTTATCAAATAAATTTATCAACTGATTTTAGTTACTTTTCTCCTTTTTCATAATACTTACCGAATATAAATAGATTAAATTGTGAATATCCTTCTCTGTGGTTTATAAGCTTATATTAGCTCTTATCCAAAACTGTCAAGTTGTTAAATATGGAAAAGTATACAGAAAGAAAAATAACACCAAGGGAAAAATAAAACTATCTCTTCAGTCTTTCCATTTTACATATTAAAGTAATTCAGACACACACTAATCTTTTGAGCACTGCAAATCAGCTCAAAAATTGGACACACCTTTGGGAAAATACTGTGTGTAAAACAAGACAATGTAAAACCTGGCACATATATTCTAAAACTACCATAGAAAGGCAATAATTGCCAGTACTCTATGTTTTTCACTAAAAAACCAATGCAATTTCATATAGACGCAGAAGATCTAGAACATCTGTCTCTCCCTCAGAATTACTTATGTTTCTACAGAAATTAATTTCTCACCATTTCACTGTTTTGTCACATAAAATTGGATCACAGCAAAATAACCTCTATCTCCACATTCCTTGGCATTTATTTAGATTGATTTTTGGAGGCATGTCAAAAGTTTTGAAACAAAATGAATTCCCTTGTTACTAAGTAATAAGTGATAAAGCTTACCCATCTTTGTGTCTTGAAGAGGATTAACCCAGAAATGATAGTTACTTGCTCCCACAAGACAGGTATTTAAAAGGAAAAACTCAGAAGCACAGTATTGAGTTGTGATGTTTTGGTTCTCTTGTTGGAATTGAACTCAATATAATTTATATTTGTCCACATCAACACTGTCCTATTTTTAGCTGCTGATGGCATTTCTAAATGTGAAAACCCCAACTTTTGTATCTTGTACAACTGCCAATAGTGTCTAACTTAGAATGTGAGTGAGGTAGCACCACAAGGTTTCTTTCTATAGAAAGGCAAAGGAATGTTACGTATATCCCAGTACCTTGGCTCTGATCATGAACAAGATTTACTTTGAAGAAAGAAGTTCCACAACCACAGACAGCAAGTCCAATAATTTTCTATTGCAACAAGCTTCTTTATGACAAAGAAAAAAAATAAAAGAGTTCTTTATTTCAAGATATAAATAAATAATCTGCTTATCTGAACTGTATGTTTTATGCCTGAACAGGCTGTGAAAATATGCAAGGCTTCTCTGGACACAGTTAGAAGTATTTCGTAATTATTTTTATGAAGTTGGTTTTAAAGGCAAAATTTGAACTATTGCAAAATTACATAAGCCTAGTGAAGTGTTTCTGAAATGTTCCTTAGGCGTCCAAGCCAAAACAAAGGAGCAACTGAGTGACTAGAACTTGTCTTAATGCCATCTACCTGTGTCACCATGCTGAAACCTGCTAAGGTCTGCCTTCCTCTCTGTCTCTGACATAATCTGTTCCACTTTTTTCACGGAAACATGATCTGGATCCATCTCCCACATTGAAAGAGTATCTCAGCTACTGAGTGTGCTGATGATTGTCTCTGATTCATCTGTCACTTCCCTCTCAAGCAAAACAAACAAAAAAGTCCCAAAACACTTCAATTATTTTTTAAAAGAAAGTATTTACAACTTTTGCCTGGATAGATCGCAGCAATATTTAAAAAAACATGAAATGTATCATCAGACAAAGAGTAAAATTTCCCCTCCACTCTACTTTTGGGCTGAATTATTCCATAACACTCTGCATTCTGTAATATATAATCGTTACAGTATATATGACCAAAGTTCTATTTAGCCACTTCTACCTGCACTGCTACTACAAAAATATTTATATGTATTTAAATTGTGCTTTCTAAAGCTAGCATCAGTTCTTGATCTCGAATATATCTTGAAACAATTAGTTCTAAAGTTTAGCCTAAATACCTTTAGATATTTAATTGGGCTATTGTCATTTTTTCAATATTTTTGTTATAGTCTTTCTCTTTATGAGTTTTAAATTAACCTTTTTCTTCCAGATTTTTTTCATAGTGATATCTTTCCACATGTTTAATATTTCTTATCAATAGCCTTGAAATCTGGTCTTTCCTACTATATGTAGTTAAGGAGGATGACAAGAACCGAATATAGTATTCCAAGTAATGGAAAATCATTGTTATAATAATCTCAGTGTATTTTTACTGATTTCCTTTTTCTGACCATAAGAAATTCTCATCATGTTCATAAAAAGGGCGGTTTTGAGCAGATAATGATCTAATACAAGATATTAGAAAATATATTAAAAAAATCTCACAGACTTTGTGAGTGGAGATACTAGCTTATCTAACAGTATATGCAGTATCCTCACCAAATTTTATTACTGATATTTCTTCTAACATAATACTTAAAGTACATAAGTTCAAGTATATTTATTCCTCTCTTATACCAAAATATGATGCACTCCTCATGGAAGTGTGCTTCCAAGAGTAGCAAGAAGATGAACAATTCTTCTGTTGCATCTTTTTATGATATTTATTGTGCTGAGTTTTCATATATTTCACTTTATTTTATGATAAAATTTCCTTTCACTTTCTTTTTGGGCTGAATGCTGCCATCACAAGAAAGGTCATATTTGTATCTGACAGCAGAATTTGACTGCAAGAGCAGTAGTTCATGAAAAAGAAGTTTAGTTTCCTATTGTTGGTGTCCAAAATGACAACTATATTTCTTTTTGTCATTCCATTACTCAGACCCTTGCTGTCAAAACTTTATAACTCTCTGGAGACACTTCACTCTAAGCAGACAGAAAGAATTTACTTCCTCTAACAGTAGCATAGACTTATTCTCTCTGGGCATTTTTCATGATGTAAAACATATTCAGCATTATAATTTTATCCAGAACAACTTTCTATTTTGTTATAATTAGGTTTTTTCTTTGAATATGCCCTTTGCTTTTATTTTCTTCTCTTTTGCTTTGTTTCTTTTTAGCAATTTAAGGCTTTTGATGTGCTATATGACCTTTATTCTCAGAGTTGTATTAGAGCTACTATATCTAATCATATCTCCACAACACGTCATTGCACTATTCTTTTTATGATATAATTCTTTTTTCATCTTTCTATCACACTTATTCCACTTGTCGCTTCTTGGATGTCAGTTGTTAACTTTTTGTAACTTCTGCTGTGCACTGTTAGAAATCCAGATACCTTTGAAAATCTAACCTCAGTCATGTCTGACAACTGGACAAAGCTGGATTCAAAACTTTTAGATATTTTATTCAAATGTTACAATAAGCAGGCTGTTCTGGAATGGAATAACTGACATATTGTAGAACAAACATAAAAAAAAAAATCTCTTTCATTTGTTTTTTCTCATTTTCTTCATACTCATCCTAGCTCCTTTAATTGATCAATTAAAAGCCCTCACAGTAAAGCTGGGAAATAGCAGGAAACAATGTTATGAATTAAAGTATATTCAGAACTAAGTCAGGAATTTGAAATGCAGATATATCTGAATTGTAGTGGGAAAATGTCAGCACAACCCAACAGAAAAATAGCTCATGTGCAGCTGTCATTTATGTATTTACTGTTTCTCATAACTCTTTATATGTCTGTAATAAATAGTAAGGGTTTACTACTGTTGGGCAAAGAACTAGGGTATGCATAGACTGTAAAATGGCACACAGCTCATTACCCCTGCCTAAACTGGCTCCCCATCAGTCTGACAATATCAGACCTTTGTTATTCATTATAGGGTTCAAGACTGTAAGAAATTATTAAGGATCATCTACTCTGACCTTCTGCACATCAAAAATCATTACAGTCCCCTAAGCTAGGCCATATTCAGCTTAATAATTTGGGACTGGTGAAAACTGTTCTTTGACTAAAGTGTTTCTACCATGATAACTTCCATGACAACTTAACTACTTGTATAGAATATTTAGACGAGAAAGATTTAAAAGAAAGTCTTTCCAGTGTATCTTCCTTGAGGTAAGAGAAGACTTTATACCAATAAACCCATCACTTCCTTGTTCTCAAGAAGAAATTCACAGCTGTCTATAGGTAACAGAACATTGTAAAAAAATCTCATTCTTTGTTTAATTACACTGAAGTCTGAAACTGAAATTTCAGGGGCAGGGAAGATGAAAAGGCAGTTGCATTCAATTTAGCAATTGTCTATTGGCTAAGTACTGGCCAATTTGATTTCGTTATTGGCACAAATTTCATAATTGACTAATAATTGGCAAATTTGATTGGATTCCAAGAAGAAGTATCATGTCATTGTACTTCATGTTAAAAAACAACTGTGGAACACACAGAAAATGTTATTTTTATTTCTCCTTTAAAAAAAAAATTATTTTCATTTTTGCTTTAAAAATTACCAGTTCTGAAATGTCATTGACCAGTTCTAAAATAAGTATCATTCTGTTTGATTGCTTTTCTGAAAGATTCTCTCTATGAGCACGGATAGAACCAAAATCTAATATTTAATTCCATTTTAACACTTCTTGATTCATTATTTAAAGGCAAGATAATCCATCCATACTTTCCCAGCTTCTCCAAGCATCCAAAATATAAATGTCTGAGACTATGAAACTTGTTTGTAATAAGAAATGAGACAAATAAATTGATTATAATGTCAAGTAATAAGTGGTAAAGGGTCTATTGATATATATGAACTTGAAAAATGTTGTTTGAGGATATTTTAAAAATAAAGCTATAATTACTGTGACAACGTCAAGAAAAGAGCCTTGGGTTGTCAAGAAAAGAGCCCTGAGTTGTCAAGAAAATGCTATAAGATACAAGTTGGAATTGATTGCAACAATGCTGCACAGTTCAGTAACAAGTTATTGACTCGTGCACTGGCTTGTGATGAAGAACATCATGGAGACTTTTAGCCTGCAATAGGATGTGACCCTCACATGAGAAAGTGTGTATTATTCCTTATGAACAAAATAATCTTGTAGCTCTGCCTTAAGGACTTACTCCTTTTAAACATGCATTAGTATTCTTTCTTAGTGACATACTGTGTTTATAGTGTGATGTATGCCTGGAAGGTATTTTCTCTGGTAAAGAATATATTAACTCTAGCATACCAGTGAGATTCCCTGAAATGAGAAAATATGTCACTATGTAGTATAAGTTCATTATTTTTTTTCTGGAATGAACAGGCAAATCTATTTGATTCCTAGGAATTTAGCAAACCAAGCAACTCCTTGTTGCACTGTCTGTAGTCAATAATACCTTGATTTTCATAGCCTACTAATTTTGCCCACCATTAATTGAATTCTACCCTGTAAAATGCTGTGTATTTTCAGAAATAGCCATGACATTTGAAAGAGCGCTTGTGATGTGATCTTTTAGAAAAGGTAGTAATGGAGTGAGTAGCAAGTAAGGTCAAGAGTTATTATTCCTGTAATGAATAACACGCTCCTCCAACAGGTCCAGAGGAGGACCACAAAGATGATCAGAGGGCTGGATCACCTCTCCAATGAAGACAAGATTGCCACGGAGACCAGCTTCAGGGCAGGTAAGACTGCGCTGGGGAAGGGATCTGTAGCGAAAAAGGCCGACGAGAAGCTCTTTTGGGGCTTTTTTTGAAGCCGGGACAAGGGCTCTGCTTGTCCTGGGGGCTGTCAGCTGGGGGGCGGTGCTGCTGAGCGAGCCTG
>JAOQGH010000023.1:93925409-93936427 GCA_025769975.1 Gallinago jamesoni | reverse complement strand
GAATATGGTTTAGTAATTTTTATTTCCTATTTCTTATTTATTTTTTTTGTCAGAGTTAGGTTGATGGTTGGACTAGACGATCTTTAAGGTCCCTTCCAACGTAGACGATCCTATGATTCTATGATTCTATGACTGAGAAAAAGGAAAAAACTCAAAGCTAGGGAATCAGTACATTTCTGATATGGAATTCTGTGGTGTTCTTTCTGGAATGGGTGTCACCAATAAATACTGAGCTTGTCATTCATTGTCAAAATGTTACATTCTATTACATTGCAACCAAAAATAACCCATTTGGGACATATTTACTTATTTTAAGTGCTTTACTGCACAAGTGCTCTGTGAATCTGTCCCTCCAAAGTACACTAAGGTAATATATGTGACTGTGGTATGCTCTGAAATCAGACAACTCTGTTTCTATATTCAGTTACTGCATCATTTTATGTCAAAATACACCTACTTTAAAACTTTCTTTACTGGTTAAAGTTTAGATGTGTCTTATTTTACTCATTTGCCTAATCCTGATGGGGTTTATTACAATACAGAAAGATTAAAGGCAGGAAAAGTTACTTCTTTCAGGAACTTGCATGAGTGGAAAAAGAAATGCTCAGTAACATTGTTATGGTGTTTTTCCTTTTTCATTGTTTGTTAGAGTTACTGATAAATGGTTAAATATGAGCCCAAGGAAGTGCAGAACTTCCCTGATGCTCCCAGAATGCCCTAATTACTTCCCTGTGGATAAAGTGTGCCAAAATTATGCTGCCATGGTTTTAATAATGAGACATTAAAGTTGTTAATTATGTACCAGTTTACATTACTTTACTGGAAATTACTGTCTTTTACAAAGATCTTCTAATTGCAAAATACAGACTTGAAAGATCTATTTTGAGAAGTTGTATCTTTTCCTGTTTCTGATACTTGTTCACAGACTTCTTTCTTTTCCTCCAAAATTAATTAGCTCAGTAATGATCCAGTAGTCATTAAAATCTGGCTCCTTCAGAAGCTATATTCTCCTCAGTAGCAACAAATAAAGGATCTGGGACGTCACTAACCTTTACCCTTCTTCCCCTACCACCCTCATAATTAGTCATAACAAATGACAGAAAAGGTGTAACAAATTACTAGAAAAAACTGTTGAAAAAACTGTTGAAAAAGGCCACAGCACTTTTGTTAGATCTTAGGCATGTTCTGCTGCACTAGCTGTTGTAATTACCAACTCTGAATAATATTGTTATAATGAAAGTGGGAATGAGAAACAGCGGTTATTGAGCAGTGCATCTGATAGAGTGAATTTATGTACTTTGGGGCCCAATCCAAAATTTAGTGAAATCAATAAAAGTTCTCTTGATTACGTTTGGACATTTGAGTAAGACTTACTGATGGACAAACACTGTCCAAGGAGAAATCAACCAGTAAGGACTGCTATTGTGTTTTTTTTTGTCACCATATGAGTAGGTCAATGAATTGTGTCTTAGTAGTACCTGGTTCTGACCTTCAGATCTTGTTGCTTCTGTTCAGTCACGTTTGCAAATGGAATATACTGATCTACTGAAGTGAATTTTCATTCTGAGTCTAGTTTAGGATATTTGGATAAGTATTAGGTTATATAGCTTATAGAGTTCCTTGTAACTTATGGGACACTGATAGATTTATTGTATCCTGACAGAAAATATTTTCTTTGCTATCAAATGCACCCAATGAGAAAGATTTTACATATGCAGTAAATTTTATGAGATTTCCTGTGTGAGATGACAGATAAAGAAAGCACATTCTATAGAAGGAGATGTACAGAAGAAAAATGCAAAATGGATATCATGGGGTAAACAGTAATACATTTTGTATCCTGTTACTGTCCAAAATATTTTTTTCTGAAAGAAGTACTGATATATTGGCATTCCACTTTAAAATACTAAATATCCAATTTATCTGAAGATAATGATTTCCCAAAGTCCCCAAAGGATCTTCCACCCTTCTTTATTTACAAGAACCAGTACAGATTCTGTCTAGATTATGCCTAAATCAGCAATGTACATCCCAGCTTCATTTGATTTAACTTAGATTTGATTTAAACAGTAATAGAAATCTTCTTCTGATATATGTATATATACACAGAAAAATTACATTATGATTTAGTAACAAGTAATATCACAGGAATTCTTTTGCATGTATTTGTTTTTCCAAAACCAAAATACACTCAGATTAAACTGACACGGAAAATATGGACTAAATCTTCTTTTTTATTTTAATCTAATTTTTAGAACCATTCGCAGGGACAGCAATTTTGCATTGCTTATTCCTTTTACCTGGCAAAAGACCAACAGTGTGCAATTCTAGAGTTAATATTTTATATTTTTTTTACTGATTACGCATCTTCTCCTTAACCGAAATTTAACAAATTGTTTGTTGCTTGGCTTTATCCTAGCTTCAACCTCATTTCTAAGAAGCTGCCACATATGTTAATTTGTGGTTTTAACATTGAAAACATGAAAATATATGGAAAATATGTTTGCATTTTAGGTTGCACAAGTGCAATACCTTATTATTCTAACAACTCCTTTTTTATCTAGGCCTAGAAGTTTTCCCACCACCATGTCACATGTGTTCCTGTTCAAAACAGAAACTTAAGTTTTTCAGTCTCAGGTACAAAATAGGTCACCTCTATACAAAATGGTGGAAAATCACACTAAACAAATTTATTCTTGCATTTGTACAGAGGGCAGTTAGAGACAGAGCAACATCAGGGAACCCAGGATACTGTGACTTGAACTAAAGAAAATGTCAGACTTAAACTTAGATTTTGGGCTATGTTTTATTTTTCTCTTTCTACTGCATTACATACTATAAAATGTAAAATATATATATATAACATTAGTTTAGAAAACAAGGGTTGCCTTTTCTTTCACTTTGAGACAATACTGGGTCTTTATGAGCAAAACAAGCCATGTTATAATAAGTATACATTTTACATTTTACTCTCTAATTTCTGTCCATATTTCTTGCTGAGTGTTTCCAAATGTCTGTTGGTATATGTTATTAATATGCTAATGCAAACCTGTTTCTTCAAATGAAATGGTCGTAAAGATCATAAACTAATTCCTAAATAAGAAACAAAACCTCAAACTAATTAATATTCAGATATGGATTACTTTGATAGAAGTGCTTTATCATTTAAAACATACATGGTGAGTGTAAGATGATTATAAGACATCAGCTACCTAATAATGAAGGTTAGGTCATGGATAACGAAGTTATTGGAGGTATTTGCAAAACAGAAGTAGAAGTGGAAATCGTTCTCACTATGTAACTTCAGAAATTCAGAAGGTTTAAAGCCAGAAAGGCTATTTAATCGTCTGATCTGTCCTCATATATCTATCACAGTTCTTTAAATTTCATTAATATATTCCTGTGTTGGCCCAGTAACTTGCAAGCTTCTGCCAGGACTACATTTTGTGAGCTATGTCTTTGACTACATTTGTAAGGAAATTATGAAGTGGAGTCCCAAATTCCACTTATATCTCTGCACATTATAGCAGTATAAATATATATTATAAAAAAGGCTAACATACTCTTACAAAAGTGATCTAGCTGTCAGAGTACAGTAAATAACAAAAATAAAAATAAAACATGAAGTATAGTGAACTGTATGGCACATGGTCCCTCTGTACCCTGAGATAACTCTATCAACAAACTATAATTGAATCAATCTCAAACAAGGACAACATTTCTTTTCCACTGGATCAAAAGCAGACAATACTCATTACTAGAGGAAATAATATCCTGATTTTTTAGAAAGGAGAGGTGTGTTATTTCTATGACTAATTTATGACTCCATTATTTTATGGAGGAATATATCACTGACACTCCAAAGCAATGAGGTTACTGATTCAGAAATGTTCTAAACCAGTATAATATAAAAATATAGAGAAGTCAGGACTGTTACCAGAGAATAATTTGCTTCCTTAATTGCAATTTCTTTCATCAAGGTCAAAACTGTAATGAGCAACATTTTATTTTAGGAATCATGCCTTCTGGGTAGAGATCTTAGGCTTCTGTACTAATTAAAAATACAAAGGTAGGGGTGAACTTTTGCCAAACTCCAATGCATACCCAAAAGAAAGCATCCCAAATAATTCTAACAGTACTGGTATCAAAGTAACGTATTCACGTTTGTGTAATGTTACTTTTTCATGTGGGTTACAGAAGATAAATGATGCCTAGAGGGCTACAAAGCAAGCCAACATCAAAATAGCTGATGTTACTTAGCATCACTCATCTTTACTCCTCTGCCTGTACTGTGAACCTGAGAAAGAAAAATATACAGAGCTATCAAAAAAGAAATTTAAAAACAGTTATAAAAATAAGTCAATTGAAACCTGAAAAAAACTTCTGAAGGGGCTCTTAAATTATAGAATCATAGAATATTTTTAGTTGGAATGGACCTAGGAAAGTCACCTAGTCCACCTTCAACTAGATCAAGTTTCTCAGGGTCCTATCCAACCTGGCCTTGAATGTTTTCCAGGTATGGCACATCTATCACGTCTCTGGGCAATCTGTTTCAGTGTTTCACCACCCTCATTGCAAACACATTTCTTCCTCATATCTAGACTCAATCTACACTCTTTCAGTTTAAAACCATTACTCCTTGTCCTATTGCTACAGGCCCTGCTAAAATGTTTGTCCCCATCTTTCCTATAGGTCCCCAGTAAGCACTGAAAGGCTGTAGTAAGGTCTCCCTTCTCTTTTCCAGGCTGAACAACCCCAACTCTCTCAGCCTGTCCTCATAGGAGAGGTGATCCAGCCCTCTGATTGTCTTTGTGTCCCTCCTCTGGACTCACTTCAACAGGTCTTAAAGGATCTTCCTAAAAAGATCTTATGGACAATCTCTCACATGTAAAGATATCACATTAAAGGAATATGTTTTCATTTTTTTTTAGTTATGTAAAATAATGACTTTGTCTTTAGCACAAATGCATGAAAAGCTTTAATGACATCATCACTCCAGCTTATGGACCAAAAGATCAAGATAGAGAACAATCCTGGTCTTTTATTTAAACTGGTTTCTACACTACAAGGGAACACCAATTCTAACAGAAAAGGAGGTTAAAGGACAGGTATCAGCAATACCTCCTGTCCTTGACTCAAAAAATGGAGGGTTCAACAAAATGTCTAATCAATGGCAAATTCTCACTCTCCTGGACACTTCTACACACAAGTAACTCAAAATCATGCAGCACAGTAGCACAGAATATTTTCTCTTGGTTCTCTCAGATTTGGGCCTAGTTCTTGATATGGTTTCTAGTCAGAGAGGCTTCTATTTATGGATGAGATTGCATTCTAATGTGGTAATAATAACAATAAAAAAATATGCGCTGTCAGAGAAAGATGAACAGTATTTTATATTGCAACTAAAAATACTATGTATTTAAGATTAACTACATTTGTAAATTACAAAATGCTTTATTTTGACAGTTTCTAATAACAATTGTCTATTGTTTTCGATATTTTTTCCACATTTTAACTATGTTATTTTTAAGTGAGAAAAAGCTTTTATTTATGAAGAAAAACAAGAACTTTTTTTTTTGGCCTTATGTCAAAAGGTATATTTTGGGCTCAATCAAAAAAACCATATTTTTCAAATTCTTCCTTAAAGGTCCCAAACACCTTCTATTCTACCTTGCTTTAGTATTTGTGACATCACAGCTTCTAAAGAAATCTTTCTCTTTAACTGTGACACCAGTGTTGCAAAAGAAGTTTGCTTTCCTGAAGAAGAAAAGTGTTTTTTCCAAAAACTGTATGTCAAAAGTTTGCAGTGAGGGATCTCCAGTTTCATCTTTCTTTTTATCTCTTGAGGACAAAAAGTAAAATAAAGTCCCTCCCACTAGCAAGTTTGCACTGTTGGCAGTTATCCAGAGTGAGTTGCAGTCTGAAATGGAACTCAAAAAACAGGGGGAAAAAAAAGAAAAAGGTGTGGTTTAATTTTTTTTTTCTCTCGGCTGATTGCTAGTCATCTCACTATCATAGGTGACTATGATATATCCATTGCTGTCAATTAAAGTAAACATAACTTAGTCCAGATTTAATTTTCAGATGACTAAAGGAAAGAAAGTAAATGTTCTACTGTAATTGCTGTCCCAGCTATGCAGCTTAGGATAATCTTATTCATAAGACTTTCTGAAGTAGCACAGAAGGACAACTTTGTTAGATGTTGTAAGTTGACTCGTATACAGTTTACAAAAAAAGAGAGTTCTCATGCTCTAGTTAATTAATTGGGTTACACTTTCAAAAGGATTGACACTTTATATGCCCTCATTCTAAGCCTTTTTTAAGAAAGTTTGCAGAATAGACTTCAGAAGAACAACGTAAAGATGAACTTTCGACTTGTGCTCTAATGCAGTTTTCTTTGGAAAAGGCAGTTTTAGAGTGCAGTAAAAAATATTAAGGAGAAGATGAAGTGTCGTACTTTTATGAAGTGTGGCAACTAAAGAAGAGAAAAAGCCTTAGTGGCACTTTAAAATTGTCACTGCCAGAATTCCTAATTTCCTAACTCTGTGAATGGATATTTTTTTTTTTATCAAATAGGCTTTAGATCTAAAGGATTGGTCAAGAGTACCCTGGATATCAGTAAATATGAACTATTAGACACAGAAATGTTTTTACTAATAATAGATTGATATTTCTTAATACATCAGTTTCCAGTCCTTCATAGACTTAAGAATAGTCTGAATATTAATTTATCACATAGAAGTAGACATTGAATCTAGCTGGACTAGCATAAAAAATTCTGGACTGAAAATACTGCCACATCTTAGAGTGTAATTTTCTGCAGAGAAGCTCTACATCCGGTACTCATAGGCATGAATACTGTGTTCCAAATAACTCTGAAAACAACCCCCAAAAGTTTAATTTATTTCCAGTTTTTAATTTTTCTATCACTTCACTTGAACACAACACACATAAAGGACTAAGGAAGAGATTAGCAATTGCTAATCTCTTTGGAAGGTCTTTGGACATGTAAAAATTCCACAGGAACACTGAAATATAGCCAATCAACACCTACCAGACATACGGAAAACTGTGGCAAGCTGAATATTTTTAGAGGTTTGCACCGATCCCAAACTTGGAATAAATTTCACCGCCAATTGTTGTAGAAGACCTCTGCAGGATCAGAGATTTACAATAATGCAAAGTAGATTGTCAAAGGATTTCTACTGAATGGCTGTTTGGCCTGTTAGGTGTCTACAGAAGGAGAGTTTGTGAAGGGTGTAGAGGGTTGCTTAACCATACTGCATTCTGAGAGCTGGTCTTCAAGCTATTCTTTCTTCCGACTCCAACTTTCCCTTTTTTTATGATGATTTGTGGGTGCTCTGAAATCCCAATGAGCAGAAGAGGTATATTAGTCATTTCATAAAACCTGATAAAACTGTATTCCCTGGATCAAACTCCATACCATTAGCCTAAGTAATATTTCCCAGTGATGTATTTCTAGGGAGAGGTTACAGCACAGTGTTTGTTTAGACCTAAACACATTCAAGAGATCGTCGCACATTATCATATATGTGAAAATGTTCACATATCAGTGGAATAAATATGCAAAATGATATTTAAGATATTTTGAGGGCAGGATAATAACATTTTTATTTAACCTTTGGTTATTAATTCTGCTCCTGGAATGGAAATATGTGGGTTTTTATGTTCCAGGCAGCTGAAGCACCTCAAAAACCTAGATTTTTACTTAAACTTTGCTGTCTGTAAAATGCTTGGGGGCAGACAGAATGGTGCTTTGTAACTCAAAATAGCTGCAGGACAAGAAAACCATAGTTTTATCATGAAAGTAATATTTAATGCTCCATATTTTATATTGGCACCTCACTTTCCATTTCAAGGGATTGTGAAAGTCTGCATGCACACACACTACTCTGTAGCCTGACATTCAGCACAGCCAAACAGGAGAAAAAGATACCTTCTTGTCTTGATATCAGATGCATGACTACCCAATATAAATTTATCTGCAATTCTTAACAAAAAATAGGGCAACTGATACCCCTGGTATATAAGTGCTTTTTTTTTCAGAACATAGAAATATCAAAATAAACACCAAGCTTAAGAAGTGCTCTGAAGCTGGGAAAAATATTAATAAAGTGGTTAATATTTAAAACTTGTCTAGAAAGAACTGTCTTCAATATTTATAAGGCATCTTACAACTGCACCAGAAATGCTAAATACTGCAGAAAAGCTTAAAATCCAGAATCCAAGTCTGTCGCTAACGCCCTTTTACTCAGACAACTTCCTTGCAAATTCTTGCAGAAAATAGACTTTTACATATAAAAAACTTGCTTAGCAGAATTCAATTTCAATTGCTTAAATAGCTGTTGAAACACCGACATTATTTAATAATTACTGTTCTGTAAATTCTGCAATGATTATTCTGTGTCCGATTTGGTTTATAGAATGACAAAAAATAAAAATCCTCTAATTTTAGATTCCATTTTTGCCCAACTCAAATACAAAAGAATCAGGTAAAGATTTTAAAAGAAATTTTACCTAGGAATTAAGAACATCTGATTTGTCTTTTAAAACCAGAGATTTATGGATTGTTCTTATTTTCTCCTCCTACTTTCTGAATTTTGTGGCTATCTGTGCTATATAAGAACTCATAGTAATAATTTGGTGTTATGACATCTTTGCGCCCTGTTGATGTGTCTGTGAACTCTCATTGAGTCAGCATCAACCAGACACTCTGAGGGCAAGACACTGTTGTAATCCCTTCAATACAAGAGCTTTTTGGAAACTTTAGCTGATACTGGAAATAACCAAATTACTGAGTTAGCACTTTTTGGTGTTAGGCAGGATCCACACAGAAGTGATAGCAAGAGACAACAACAGGAACTTCTTAAATCTATCCATACCCTTATTAATTTTATATTTGAGGACTGCACTGGAAAATACATCTATTCTGTTTATGGGCATGCAATTTCTAATACATTGGGGTTTCTTGGATGTTTCAGTAAGGTGTCTGCTTAGAATCATAGAATCATAAAATCATAGAATGGTTTAGTTTGGGAGGCACCTTAAAGATCATCTAGTTCCAACCTCCCTGCCATGCACAGAGACACCTCCCACCAGACCAAGTTGCTCAAAGCCCCATCCAAGCTTACCTTGACCACTTCTAGGGATGGGGCATCCACAACTTCCCTGGGCAACCTGTTTCAGCGCCTCACCACTCACACCTCTCTGTTCAGATTCATGAGGAAATCCAAAATTTCTTCACACCATCTGTTGCTAAAACCAGACCAGGATCACATTGCCATTCCTTTTTATCCATAAATGGGTGTTGCTGTGGTGTGAGGGTTTATTGTCTCTCAGTGCTATACTATCAGTCAACTTCTTGCGTGGGAAGAGTGGAACAGAAAAAGCACACATGCACACACAGCGTTCCCTAAAATTTAATTTTGCTTAAACCAAAGATGTAGTAAAGAGAAATTTTTTATTATTGTTGGTGAGCTGCAGCAGTAAATCATAGCAAATACTAAATGAAAAAGCAGTACTCCCTTCTCTATCAAAAAGTAAGGGAGGTTTTGTTGAGGAAAAACAGTAGCATTGATCAGCACAGCATCTGTAACCAGAGGAGACATTGATGCAGCAGGTGCTGTCTCTGCTTTCCCTTGGTTTCTCTTCTTACAGAGATGAAATCTGCCATTTAGATGTCTGTGTTTTCATGAAATACATAATTTTTACATATTTTGGATGTATGTTCTCTGTCTACCTGAAACTGGTGCTACTCAGCTCCCAACATGTCTTTTCTGTAGTGACCAGGACTGCTGTACCCATTGCTAGAATAAATCTGTGCAATTGCACTATTAAATGTTGCTAAATACAGTGTTTCATTTTGAACTTAAGCACAGAATTTAGAGCACCTATTTCGGAAGAGGTTATTAAAATAATTTGTTATACCATCACTGTTCAAGACTGTCCAGGTCTCATTTAATGTACTGTTATTCAAACCATTCTCTGAAAAGAGATATTTTTTGTTGTAAGCCTTTGGTTCTTGGTGATTACTGTAGTATATTCATACAAATCCTGGTGAAATAATGATATGATATGATGATATGATATGATATGATATGATATGATATGATATGTGAGTGTTTACACATTGGGAAATTAGATACAAAATAATAAAATGCAAATTAAACTCTAATTTTGGGTAGCTGTCATTAAGTATATAAGACCAGTTTTCCAAAGTCTTTAATTGATATATTTAATCATAATTTCCATTATGTATCCTTTCAAACATCTTCCAGAAAAAGAATTCAAAAGGCTATCACTTCAAGCCTCCAGAAAATGAAGCATCTTGTTTCCTGACTATCCTGAAAAAGTTTAAAAAATAACAACTGTAACTCCAGACCTAGTTCATACTGAGAATAATGAGACAGTTATAAAAAAAGGCTTAGGTCCCTAGGTCTTCTAGTTCCAGTTCCCAAACTAATCCTTATCACAGTCAAATCACATTTTTCCTAATGTTAGTCTAAATTACTTTTAAACCCTACTCACTTACTGGAGCATTCCTGTTGGTCCATAATACCACACATAATTAAACTTTTGATTACAAATAATATATTTTTGTAATGCAGTTATGTGGTTTCTTTTCAGACGGTGTTACCAGATGAACAAGTAATTTAAAAGCTCTCTCTAGTGTTCAAGTTATAAGGATTGCGTTAAATCTTCCAGTGTCCACTATCTAGTGCTCACTTAGATAATTATCTAGTAGATATTACTTGTCTTACATTCAGAAACTCTCACTTCATGACTTTGCTATACATGTTTCTTTATGCAGGCACTTGCAGCTTAGTTGCCCCAGTTTTGGGGCCGGTCTTGTTCAATATCTTTATGGATGATCTGGACAGGGGGATTGAATACACCCTCAGTAAGTTTGCGGATGACACTAAACTAGGTGGGAGCGTTGATCTGCTTGAGGGTCGGAAGGCTTTACAGAGGGATCTAGACAGGTTGGGTCAATGGGC
>JAOQGH010000023.1:93913808-93925309 GCA_025769975.1 Gallinago jamesoni | reverse complement strand
TCTAGTGGCCAAGATCATTGGTTTGTGGTGGGGTGTTGTGTGTGGGGTTGTGGGTGTGGGGTTTAGTTGGTGGGTGGTTTGTTGTTTTTTTTTCTTTTGTGTGCGTGGTTTTTTGTTGTTTGTTCGTTTGTTTGTTTTGGTTTTGCTTTTGTTTTTTTTAATGTGGTTGGACTCGATGATCTCAAAGGTCCCTTCTAACCACTAAGATTCTGTGATTCTGTGAATACTTTTACTGAAAATAATCCTCTATAAATGAATGGCCTGCTGATGAGAGACAGGGTCTGGTATGCAGGACAAGGGAGGGTAGAGAGATTACCGAATCCCCTCTTCTCTCTATTCTTAGCAATATTACTGGTTTTGGTATTCTTCCCCAATTGGAATTGCAGAGGAAGTCATTGACACAACAATAGTTCCTGAAATTACTAATATACTTCAGATACCTGAGGTCACAGTATAACAAAAGCAACTTAAAATGCTTAATTCTTACCCATTCTTATCTGTCATCCATTTTAATTTAATGACCATATTTTTAAAAGCCATTTCAGATATGCAAATATATGAAAAATTTATTGTTAGAATCTCCATGAGGTTTAAGTACAAACCATAATCTGACAGAAACAATAGTGTTTAGAATTGCAAGCAGATGGGAAAAGAATAAAGTAGAAAACAATTTTCCTGCTAGGACACTTTATATTGTTAAAAGTTTGGAATAAATTACGTCTTTTGTCACAATCAGGACACAAATTTTAAATATAAGCAAACCAAAAATGTAGGTTATAAAAAATGTAGTTGATATTCTTTGCTTTGAAATACTAAATAATCAGTACTTAAATACAAAACAGTGTAATATGTTAAGCTAGGACTTCACTCAAATAACTGAGATATGAAATTCAAATTTTTCATAAAGTCTGAAAAGGAGAAGAGGGGAAAAAAGCTATCCCTGTGTTAGAATTTTAAGGTACCTACATCAGCTCTGTAATACGTGCAGAATGTGCAAGGTGTGACAAATATGTAATCATTTACAATGTCATCGTATCTAACAAATCTATGAAACTTCTTTATCATTAATTCGTAATAAAGAAGTCAAATTGCCTAAAAAGCTTGTAGTTGAGAAATGGTAGGAAATGGGAAATGCTATTATCCTTCAATTGCAGATGGGGATGAAACAGAAAAATTAAGTGATTTGGTGAAAGTCATATAAAACTTTGGGCTTTAATGGAGAATTGAACACAGATTCCTAAGTTAACAACTTAAACTCAGTCATTTCTTCTTCAATGGACTGAAAACATTGCTTCCACTTAAAAAATAGTTAATTTTTTACTCAGTAAAAAACTTTTGGTAAAGACATTAAATGTGTTTCACAGAGCTGTACATAACCATATCTGAGTCACACACATGTGGGCAAAAAGCAAATGGTAAAAGGAATAGAAGCATAGAAAACCAAAAACCCAAATCCTTTCACATGATAAGTAAACTTAATTACCAGACAATAATGTTCTACTCTTGCTCTAAGTAGAGAGTAGGAGATTGTTCCTAAAATCTTAATTTTTTTTTTTTCTCTTCACAGAGTCTTACTGAATATGCATGTGTTCTTTGTGTAATCCAGTGTCTGTATTGTAGCCAAGGTCTATCTCAGCTCGCTTCCCACCTCCTTCCATTTTCTTCCCTTGGTCCCTAATCCAAATTTTTACATAGTTTTTCTGTCCTTCCTATTTCTGACATTTTATATAGGCATCATCTTCTTTGAAATATGCAGTCTGCGATTAGATAATTTTGTCTTATTTTGCTAGAATGTTGCCTTCTGATTTCATTAAGATGAATAGAAACTTACAAATAAGAGAGATTTTATTATTATTTTTTTAAAATTAATACAATGACATGAGAACTGAATTTACTGGATTATATGCTCTGGAAAAGGAGAAAGGTGTTTTAAATTAAATCTAATATTTCTCTCCTGAAGTCTAGTGTAATTTTCAAAACTTCTGATGTTTGATAGATCTCACTTGATGGTTAGAAATAAGTATTCTGAAACCTGAGACAGATACTTTAAATGGCTTATTTCTGGATAGTATTTCATGTACTTCTGGACAATATTGTCATTAGCAAATACATTTGTCTTTGAACTTGCTGTGGCTTTTTGAACAATGACATTTTCCCCCACTTGGTATTAATATAGCATTCATTTTTTAATTAGATTTTTTTTTTTGAAAGAAAACAGCACAAAGTACGTAACATGAATATTTAATACTCCTCACAAATTACATTCTGCACTTTTAGTGCATAATTTCTTCCTTCATTCTCTGAAACATTAGACTGGTTCTATGAAATTATGCAATCTTAGCAAACTATCTTGAAGCATAATGGTTTATTTCTCACACACTGATTATTCAAATATATTTGTTATTTGTCTGTCTGTCAGGGCCCTTACATACTATATCTCTATTTTAAGAGAACATTATAAGTACACAAAAGATCTAATCCAATGTCAGTGAAGTCAACAGATGGAATCCAACTGACTTCAGGGTCTTTGTATCAAGACATAGCTCATTAGAGAGATCTAAAGTTTTGTTGTGAATGCAAATCTTAATCAGACAAATTAAGGATAAGGAACTGGCTCGATGGCCACACTCAAAGGGTTGCAAGCAATGGCCCAATGACCAAGCGGAAGCCTGTGACAAATGGTGCTCCTTGGGGGTTGATACTAGGACCAGTGCTATTTAACATCTTTGTTGGTGACAGGGACAGTGGGATAGAGTTCACCCTCAACAAGTTTGCCGATGACACCAAGCTGTGTGGCACAGATGACACTCTGGAGGGAAGGGATGTCATCCAGAGGGACCTGGACAGGCTTGAGAGGTGGGCCTTTACAAAGCTCATGAAGTTCAACAAGACCAAGTGCAACATCCTGCACACGGGACATGGCAATCCCAGGGACAAATACAGGTTGGGAGGAGAATGGTTTGAGAGCAGCCCTGAGGAGAAGGACTTGGGAGTGCTCATGAATGAGAAGCTCAACATGAGTCTCCAATGCACGCTGGCAACCCAGAAAGCCAACCACATCGTGGGCTGCATCGAATGAAGCATGTCCAGCAGGTCAAGGGAGGTGGTAGAGGGTGCCCCTCTACTCTGCTCTTGTGAGACCCCACCTGAAGTACTGTGTCCAGCTTTGGAGTCCTCAACACATGGAAAGACATGGACATGTTGGAACGGGTCCAACAGGGGGCCACAAAAATTACCAGAGGGCTGGAGCACCTCTCCTATGAAGACAGGCTGAGAGAGTTGGCGTTGTTCAGCCTGGAGAAGAGAAGGCTCCGGGGAGACCTTATAATAGCTCAGCTTTCCACAACTCCACAAGCGTAGTTAGATTGAAAAAATTGCACTCCCAGCAAATAAGGACAGGAGACATAATCCTTTATCTCAGTAGTCCTGTGTTCATGGGAAGTGGCTGATTAAACCTGTATATGTCAGGAAGGAAGGGGCTTGGGCACTAGAACACAAGATCTTTCAACTGTCCCTCAAGCATCAGACATGAAAAAAAAACAAACAACAACACACCTGTATACCACATATACAACATTCTAAATCCAATACCTGCATATTCAACTCCTCCTTGTAGTCAGGAATACTTAGCAATTTACCAGAATCTGTCATGATTTTCAGTATGGGCTTTTGCACATTACAGAATCACCTTCAGATATGATCTCCTTAGCTGCTCTGTTAGAAGTCTAGTTCCCTCTATGACTCTTTTCACACTCCAACACCCACATGAAAGTTGCTTCGGCAGAAGCTTTCGCCTTGAAATATCTTGATTTGTGTTCAGTGAGAGCAATTTGATTATAGATCTCTCCTGTGTGTCCCTGTACTGTGCTGTTCTTCACAGTGGATAAGACAGGCCAAGAATAAAAATATTATATCCTTTCATGTATTCTTAGATCATTTCAAAAAGTGCACATTCCAGAGAGATGGGAGCATATTTTGATTCTGGAAAAAAAAAGACAAAAATAATCTTTGTTCTCAAGAAAAGGTTATATTTTAAAGCTTCCCTCCAAAAAGGAAACAAACTCATTGCTTTTAAAGGCATAATAGAGAACATTTATTAAGTTTATTAAACAAAAAACAAAAAAAAAACCCAAACCAAAGCATGCAAGCAAGAAAGACATATATAAAGAGGAAAAAAAGTGGATAAAAAGGGGAACAAAAGTTAACTTTGTCAAAGCCCAAGATAGAAAATATTATGAACATTTTCTAAAATGCTGCTGAGCAACCTCTAAGAAACTGCTGAACTGAACCATCTGTAGCAGTTATAAGACACTTTGCCTTTCTTTCTAAGAACAAGTTAGATTGATCCTTCTCTCTAACTGGACTCTGAGAACATGTTTCTGCAATACTTTTTTTCAAAAAATGACTGGTTCCCACTGTCCACAGAGACAGCTTGGAAGGAAAGATGGCTTAGACAAATAGGACACTGTAGTAATATTTTGGGAATCCTTTAAATACATTTCGTTAAGTGATGAACTTAAGGAAACATTAGGAAATATTCAAATTAACAGGTTAAGAAAGCAACAAAGCCAAATACAAGTTCTTGAAAATCTACACAGATTTTTTGTTAAATACATTATCTATAAATATGTATAAATATTTTGTTTCTATAGGCTGAACTGATAGAGCTACTAGAATAAGCTCTTTTTTTTTTCTTTCAAATTATTCTACCAGACAAAAGTATTTTTTAAAGATAGGTGTGTTGAAAATGAAAAATTATTTGCACTTGAGACAGTACAAACTAGGATTTTATTATGATTTTCTTATGCAAATTTAAACAAAATCAAAGAACAATTAATTTGGAAAAAAATGAGTAGACTATTAGTTTGAGATGCATTTAGAAATAATAGATTTTTATCCCTTGCTTAAACTTCAGAACCCTAAGACAAGTATGTATTCTGACATTTGTGACATGTATACACTAAATTTAATCTAAAGTTCTGTCTTAATGAGACAAGGGCATTATCCATTAATTGCCAAAGGGTATATTAACTTAGTTAATGACCCCACCATTGATAAATGTTTTTAGAAATCAAATTCACTCCTTGATAAGTTAGACTCAGCATAGTCTCAGTAACTCATGTTATGGAAAATCTGTATTTTTAAGATCTACAGCAAAGTGTTACATTTGTACATGGGGAACTTATTTTTAATCTTTTTTTTTTTTTTTTAAACTTATAAATTACACAAGAAGGGCTGTGGAGTTACTGCTAGAAACTAATCCCTTCAGAGTAATGTACATATAAAAATTTAAATAAGGTTGAAGTTCACTGTACATAGTTTAGGCAATGATTCGGCAAGATTGAGTTCTGAAATGTAGGTGTCTTCTTTTATACCACTACCTATAGTAAAAATGGAGTTAAAATAGCAATGGTAGATTTTCAGAATTAAATGCACAAGTAAAGGTCCATTAAATGCTGTCTGAATTCTAACTTAGCTAATTTTTCAATCACTTACTGTTTTAACATTCACAAACAACTTGGTTTCACTTGGCTAACAGAATCAGTGATCTGAGTCTCAGAATATTTACATAGATAAAATCCTCAGCTTGCACCTGAAATATTTTGAAACATTGTGTTCAAAGGCTATGGTATTTCACCAAAGTCTGTGCTCACAAAAGGATCTGTACACTCATTAATGCTCTGTCACATGTTTTGGTGCTTGATTTCCAGAATTTTACTGTCCCATGTGGAAAGCACAGAGACCAACAGAATTGCCAACAGCACACTCAGCCAATGTGAATGACCAAGGAAAGAATAATGAAAAAAGGTTTTTTCTATGACAGTGGGAAACACCTGAAATTCTCCCCAGCATGTGTGTTCATAAATCTTCTGGACCCTGTGAGCAATAGGCTTGTTCTTTTTTACTTTAAGATGGGAAAAGAGATAGAAGTTAGAAAAGGAGCCCAACTCTCTCCCTTCCTTTCCCAACCTCCAAATTTGGGTGCTGTATGCATGGATTTCAGTGTTGCATTCCCTCATATAAATTTGGTCAAGGTTTGTTTGGGTTTTGAGTTTGGGTTTTTTTCTCCTTTTTCTTTCTCCAGAGGTAGTTTGGCAAATGGCCCTAGTCCTAATTTTGTATAAAAAGTAGACTTTCTTATTTTTAATTTATTTTTCTAATTTTTTCATACTTGAAAGTAAGTCAGGATTACTTAAAAATGCAGAACTCAGATATACCATTGCTACGTGTGAGAAATAACAAAAAAATTCAAAGTCAATGGAGGAAATGAGGAAGAAAATAGATATAAGAACATGTTGGGAGACAAAATGGAGAGATGAAGCAATGGAGAAGGAGAAAGTTGAAAGTATGAAGAAGATAACGGAAGAGAAAATAATGTTTGAAAAGCTCATTTTGAAGAAATTACAGCTAAAGGGTTAGAAATGCCTACTCTTTCTCTTCAGTTTAGAACTGAAAATATAGTAATACATTCTTTCATTTATTTATTTTAAATGTTCAAACCCCTATTCTTATATTTTATTTTAGCACTTCTTCAAAACAAATAATTGCAGAGAGAACAATAAAGATTTCCTCTGAGCAACAACATGATTGTATTATAGGTAAGTTATAGTCTTAACTTTGTTCTGTTTTATCACAAATAAAGAGGCACTTATCTTGCCAATGATATGCATGATGATTGTTGGTATGAGTTTATAAGATTACCTTGATCTCAAGCATACCTACCATGAAAGCTTAGTGGTATATCTGAAGTTTTAAACATTCTCTTCTGTGTAGCAGGAAAATAAACAAGGAAAAGAGGCTATTGTGATGTAGGATTTGTGACAAAATACCTTAATAAATCCTGTAGGATTTATGCCTGTGAATAAGATATTATGACTCTGTGCTGCTGCATTATCTATGTTCCATTATGCCAATGGGTGGAACATGTACATTATCCCAGCCAGTCCCTAATTCATTCAATGCTGTAGTGGCTCTGAAAGTGATGGAGGTGGCTGCTGTGCAGGCATAGTGTGCTTCCCATCCTGATGTGTCATCACACTATGTCCAGTGCCAGCACGTCTACCATCCATGCTTAGCCTGGTGAGGAAGGGGGACTTCCATGGATAGAGGTTACAGACGACAGGTGGCAAGTGCCACCCCCATACAAATGTACAACAAAACCAGATACGGGCTCTATTATGTGTGATAAAATACATTAGGCATAGTTCAGATTTTATTTGTGGAGGGGACTTTAAAAATTGGTCTGAGAGAAAATAAAATCCTATAGAACTATTGCATCCTTTCTCTTTTACAAATAACTAAAAGCGATATAATTTTTCCATCTCTTAGCTCATGGATAATTTCAGTTTAGCTGACTGAAAATTATATTCCATGTATATAAATATTATCGATGACTGATTGATAACACCTTCTAGCAATCCTCTTTCCACAGAAAGCTCTGGAATCAAAGGAAAAAGGACAAGTAAATTTCTTCTGTGGATCAGTATTCTGAAGGTCAAAAAAATATTTTTGAAACCATTATCAGAGTTATACTTAGTAATTTCAGCTCTGCAGATTATACACAAAGAATCTGATCCATGTAGAAAGACAAATCTGATTAACATATGATGAAAGGGCACTATTTGTCTTTTTCAACTTTTGTATGGTTTATCTACTTTGTATTTTTCATTTCAGACTAAAAAACATTGACCATAAAGAGATTTTCCTTTAACTTTTTTCACCTGAAGTCCTGTCCTCAGTTTTGTATACATCAGATTCTCCTAATAATATCTTTTTCCGGTTTCACACATTTTGTAACCAACGCTTTCTGCAAAGAAACATTTCACATCAGTTTATCCTTAAATATATACCAGGGTCAACTTTAACTGCAGTAAATGAGCTGCTGCTACAAAATGAATGTCCATACTAATGATTTCAGTGCTAACACTGGGAACATTTGCACTCACAGTATATGAGACTGTAATTACTAACATTCTGCCCATTCTCTGATCTCAGATAATACTCTTCTTTCTCTGAAAGGATTCAGAAGAGGAATTAAAAATACCTCATAAATAGTGTTTACCTATTTGAAAATATGATTTCTTCATTTTTTTGTGTGTGTTTCCCTATAGTGATAGATTTATCACTATCTGATTGCTCAATAGTTTTACAAATTTTTGAACACAATTGAGCATTTAAAGATTTTGCAATGAGTTTGAGAAATTGTTAAGAATTTCTGTTTCCTTTGAAGTGCAATAGGAATTATTTCCTTATACATTCAGAAGTTCCCAGAAGTTTTCAAAAATCTGCTTTGTAACTGTTGAGTGTTTTAAAAAATGATTTATTTTTTCACATGCTCAAGAAATTAAAATCTTCAACGAACAAAAAACTTATATATTGATTTCTCTTTGGTCATTTTCATTAACTTTTTTCCACTGAATGCCACATCTTGCAAACACTCTCTCACTCTGCTATTGTATGAGTTGTATTGCTAGTACTTGCCTTCTTACAAAAGGCAATTTTTCAACCATCTGCCTCCTCTATTTCATATAAATTGTTTACCAGTTTGAACTATTAGGATATGGAATATATTAATTCATATTTATTCTATGAATCTGAGAACAATGCAAACTCTAATAAGGTGCAAATGTCTGTGTTTTTCACATAACCTTTCCCAGATTTTCAGGCACCTGAGCCTATACATGAACAACTATATCAAGATTTCTTAAAAAAATTATAAAATTTTTGGAGTTTATTTTAAATAAATAGAGTTCCTTTTTTTCTTTTTTTTTTTTTTTAATGGACGCACTGATTAGAACAATCCACTTATCTTTTTAGAATCATTATACCTTTTTGCAACTGTAAAGCGAAATACTTCTTTTGGAATTCCTTGGGCTTTTTTTCCTCACTTGTGATAACTGATTTCCCTCTGTGTCTTGAAAGAACCTCTGAAATGTTGAATCAAATCCTCTTGTATAATAGGGATCTCATAGATAGGAACTCAACAGGGATCTGATAAATCATCAGTTTTACAAAGATGAGATTTCTCATAGTGACAGGGTGAAAAAGAAGCTAAATTATACACATTTCATCACTGTTCTTTTACCATGAATATCATTAATGATTTATATTTGCTTGTGACTGAAAAATCCTACCTAGAACAACTAATTGTTGACACTTTGAAGCTTTAAAATTTCTGGCCATCTATTTTAATATTAACATTATAGAAAATAAGTGGTAGTAATATGCCAATTTATTTCCACTGTTAACGTCCAAATTGTCCATTAAAAATAAGCAGAGGTTCATAAGTAGAAATAGTGATTTTGATTTTTTATTGGCTTTGCACTTTCATAGTAAATTTTTTTTCATGGGCTGAACATCTTTTATGTTGTATAAATATGAAAAGAATCATACTCACCAATGTTTCAAAATATACACATTTAACTATAATATAATGAAATATATGTATACATATTTTTGGTAGGTTCTTCTGTACAGCTGGCATGACAGTATGTGATGAAAAATACTGTCACACAGACAAGAGTTCAGACATTTTAGAGAGTATCTGAGTTGTCTTTGCAGTCCTTTTAGGTGAACGATCTAATTGTTGCTCCCTACCATGACTCGGTGTTTCCAGGAGAATTCACATCAGGTTACATTGGTACAGCTTTTTGAATTTTGTCTCTGATTTTCACAAGTTGCATGTTCCTGTGAAGTGGCATAACGTTAGCTGTCACTCAGAGCAACGCATGTCAATATCCGCTTCACACTCATTAAAGTCATGGTGTGAGATCCCATACACATTTACACAAAAATGCTACAGTTTTAAACTGTAATAACATTGACAAATTATTTAGCAAAACTACCTCACTGTTTGTAGTATACAACCACTGTTCACAGAAAATTATAAAGACAGATTTATGGTAGTATAATGACCATTCTAATGAGAATAGATAGAAATTCTCTTCAATATGTTAGGCAAAACATGCTAATTGGACGTGCTAGTATTTAAAATTTTTCAAAAGTCCTGTATTTAAGTTCCATACAATTTTAGAACACTTTGCTGGAAAAAAACCTGATTTTTGTAAGTTTTTCATCACAGCTGAAGAATGTACAGTAAGACTGTAATCCATTTTTTGCAGTACTGGCTTCCTGCTATGGCATAACACATGCTCATATAGCTTTTTTCATGCATAATTGTTTCAACAGACACTAAATAATATTTTAGATAGTATCACAGTTGGAATAGAAGTGGACAGTACCTTATTATTGATCTATTACTACATAGGAAGCATAATTTCCTTTTTTCTTTGAAATACTAACTTTGAGGCAGAAGTCCATCATTGGGGTACAGAGTATACAACAGAATTATAGGTTTAAAAGATACTTTCGGAATGGGTTTGATCCTTTTCCTACCATAATTAGCCCAAATTACTGTTGTAGAATAATTCTGATAATGCATCATTGATAATTCCTATACCAGATATTTGTGGCAAGCAGTTACCAGAGAATTGGATCTGGCCATATAAGTGTCTGTATACAGATGTGCCTTCCAGTACTTCATTGTTTTCATGGAACAAAAATTTAATGAAATATTTCTGACAATGCTGTTCTAATAAATGTTAGCTGTATTATCAGGAAGCCATAGCTGTGGGCTGTTCAGGATAAAAGGAAATTTAACAGGATTCCCCAAAAGTACAAGCACAAAATGGTGGCAACGGACTTGAAAGTACAAGCCAGTATTTGTACTGGGGCCAGAGGCCCCAAGCCCTCTCATCAACAGTTACTGATCATTAAAGAAAAGCAACCTTGGGAGCTGGATATAATTTGCTTTAAGAATAACAAAGGGAACAAGGAGAAAATATTCAACATGATTAAACCACACCATATGTAGTCTATTTGGTTTTAAAATGGAGTGGTTAAGCCACGAAGAAGGAGGTAAAGGTGGAATACACATTATAAAACATAAGAAAATAACCTAAAGCAAGAAGTTAAGAAACCATCAATTTCAACATTAAACTCCTTTGGCAAATACCTTAGGATGCTAATGACTCACACTAAGCCCCTATCTTTCTTCATCAATCTTTGAAATTGGAAGAATATAGGAAAGGTGAGCATAACACCAGAGAAAAGCGAAAACATTCATTTTATCTGTGTCATTATTGGGAATGAGCTGTAATAATTGGATAATTTGTACTATAACATTGTAAGAGGACTAATAATAATTCTTTGATTAGATTTTAAGACTTTAATTACATTAGCCATAAATCCTTGGGTTTGCATGTAAAGTGTGCTTCTTCACCCTACATAAAGTACACAGAGGGTTTTTTTTCTGATAACCTGCCCTAGATGACTGGCTGTTAAACCCACATTTTGTGCTGTGTTTTTCCTAGTATTTCTGTTATGCTGTTCATGAAGACATATGGAGGAAAAGAAACTAGAAGTTCATAGAATCATCTGGGCCGGAAGGGACCTCCAAAGGCCATCTAGTCCGACCCCCCTGCAGTCACAGGGACACCCCC
>JAOQGH010000023.1:93889233-93899729 GCA_025769975.1 Gallinago jamesoni | reverse complement strand
TGTGGTTGGACTCGATGATCTCTGAGGTCCCTTCCAACCACCACAATTCTGTGATTTCTGTGATTTCTGTGATTTCCATTAAAGCCAGTTGGAGTCTTGTGACTTAAATACCACATGGCACTATGCAATGCAGGGGAAATGATTATGGACCATATAATTGCATAAGACTAAACTCATATTGCTTCCAGTAGATGACCCAGCTGTGTTATTTGTGTCAATTTCTGTGTATTTAAAATCTGATTTCTCCCTGGTATGGAAGAAATTTACACCAACAAGTTTTGGAAACACTTTTATAGCAAGCGTGGCTCCTTTTTGTGATGCTGGAAGGTTAGTAGTTACAGAAGAAGTTTAGCAAAACTACAATAAACAGGTACACTAGAAAGTCTGGTTTTCTAATTAAATGATAATAGTACTATTGTGCTATTTTACGAGGTTATAATCCTGTTCCCAAACTATGAGGCTGAAGAATGAACACTTTATTCCAAGAATGGAACTACATTATTGCCTCATAAAACAGTGCAGTAGCACATTACGGGTATGATGTGACTAGGATTACTGCTACTGTAGCTTTTTGTACTTTTTAACTGTTTAGACAGTCTAGTGAAAATCTGATTAGAGTTATAGGTCATTTATGAATACATAGGGTGACATGATGATGAGTTTGGAACTGGATAAGCAGGTAAAAGCACAAAAGACTGCATGAAACTGAATTCTGCCAATTACTGCTTTACAAATGTATTCTCATTGCTTTAAAGGAAAGTAAAAAACATGTAAGTAATAATGCTGTTTTTCTGTTTGCATACAACTGTGGGAATATTGACTTACACTGTGCCTTTAGTCACTCAGTGAAGTCAAATGCATAATGCAGAAAATGCTGCCTTAGGGTTGCTCTGCAAGCATCTATATTTTGCATTACTCATGTGAATAGTCATAATGAAGTCAATGCAGCTACTCAGATATGTAAATTTACTCACATATATTAGAAGATTCAGGGTCAGAATCATAATTCCTTGTTGATCTCACTTTCAGCACTTTGATATTAGAAAATAAGAACAAACCCTTCTCATTACCAATATATAGCAAAAAGAATACTTGTAGAAGGCAGTCACTGGCTGCAGATTATCCACTGAGGTGGGGGAATGATGTTACCTAGCTAACAGTCAAACGACAAAGCAGGTCACATCCATAGAATGATGGGATACACATTGCTTGTCACCTGTAGGCAGGCTACACTTCATTCTTATTCAAAGCTTTTTCTATTTCCTTATTTATATCATGACAGAAAGATATTTTCTTTTATCTCAAGCGTGCTAGCACCTTCATGGTTACTCTTCTGGTCAGATTTATTCAGTTGTCCAGCAGAATGTCTTTGGCAATTAAACATCCCAGAAATGTTCAGTTTCTTCTCTACCTACTATTCAAAAAAGTGGTGAATACTTAACTGGTCGAAGAGAAATGTTAAAAATCTATTCCTAGTTACAGTGAAATGTAAATAATAAGTTAATGGAGCAGAAGGATGAGTAATACAATGCAGTAAAGGAAGCTGGAAATGAAACTAAGGAGACAGATGTTCGCTTTTCTGTTTGGTTGCGGCTTTGTTCAGTTATGACATGGTTCACAAATTTCAACCAACCAATTCATCTTACATTTTTTAATGTCTCATTCCTGGGATCCCAAGTATCCCTGAAGTATGAACCTCATTCTTTTAGAAGACTGTACACAATGATGAATGAGATGAATTTGGTGGATTTTTTCAACTGTTTAAATGTTTGTACACAGACACACTAGTAAAAAATTAATAAATTTAATCAGTTTTGTTTCCTATTTTAGATGCTAGAGATATTAGTAATAATCTTCCTATAGCTTAAGTCCAGAGCACACTGGTCACCTATTACAATGTTATTTTCCTCTTTTTAAGCAAATTTCCAACACCAATCGTATTTCTTTGTTTTAATTTCAAATTCCAAATTATTTCTTCCAAAAAACAGGAACACCCAAATAGCACTGAAGGGAAAAATGAGAAAGAGAAAGGAAAAAAATTAAAAATATAAAATTCAAAGTGGTTGGAATATCTGTAAATTAAAATAATCCCTACCTATTAAATTTATCAAGATTATATTGTATGATTTAAAATTTAGAGTAAAAGAAGTTCTTGGAAGATGAGGCTACAATCATCACATTATAATTGTCACTTGGAATGCAGATCAGGACCATTTTCCCACTGCTACGTAGAAAATGGAATGGAAGCTTGGCTACTGTACTCATCTGCTGGTAAAAGCATCTTGTTCAGCATCCTGTTTTCTTATGGATATGGTTAGCTATATATTATTCAATTATCAGAGTATACACAAACCGATATAATCAGTGAATGTCTCTCCCTTTTGCTTCATTCCCTTTTTACTTTGCTACTTCTATTTCCTTCTTCACAGACTTCTTTAGTACAAGAGGAATTATTATGATTTAATACATCAATCAATTTAGAATTTGAAAATTTAATGCTTGTTGATGGCCAAAGTCAGTATGTGGTAACATAATTTGCATCGTGTAATGTAGCAGTGTCATTTTGACTTTAGCAAAATGGCCCAAATAAAAACAATTACTTGGGACAAGTTGCTTTGAAGAATGCATCATTTTCTGCAATAGTTCTAGGGTCAAATGATGTAGATTCAAAAGATTATACTCTTTTACAGGATAGGACTTGAGAAATTCTTTTATTACTCTAAGCATGGATACTAACTGTCAGTTTCTCATTTACCAGAAGAAAAACATGGTAGGTTTCTGGACCTATTTGTACTTCAGGTCATCTGTCTAGTTCTGGAAAGATTTCACTACAAAAGTTTCAGTAGAAAAATTATTGAAGGACAATCTGCATTTTAGGACTTTTTTCAATATTCACATCAAGTGAACAAAAATTAGATGATGGTTCAAACAAATAATATATCTCCATTATATGTCTGCCACAGAGATGTCTCTCTGAGAACAATGACAAATCTGTGAGCCTTCCAAATTTGTTTATTTATTTATTTTTCTTCTCTATGACCTACACTGGACTCCCTAGCTACTATTTAACATTCTTCAGTCTTTCTCCCATGACCAGCTTACTCAAATACCACAAAGGGTATAAAATTTGCTCAGAAGTGAAGTAAGTACTGCTGCGGAAACCTATATTTTTCTTCAGGAACCACAATATGCTGCAATTTTTCATGCGCATTACTGCTGACACAATAGACAGTGTCTCTTTCCACCTTCAACTAGATATAGCAAGCTGACAGTGTGATATTTCACTATTTTTGAAGGCAGTAGGATGCTTTGGCTTTTACATCACTGTGTAACTATTAAATAATTAATCCTACACCATCCCTCTGAGGTTGATAACTATTATTCTTCTCTTATAGATGAGACAGTAACCACTAAATACTAAATTCTATTGACGTCAGCAGAGGGTTATTAAGGATTTTGTAGAAGATCACATAGTTAAAGAGTCTCTAGCTTCTAATTCTGTGGGCAGTCCAATGGCCTAAACTACCTTATAATAAATACATTTTAGTGCTTCTCCTGCAGAACCACAGATCATCCCCAAATACACTGGCTACAAAAGGGCATTGTTTATCCATTTCATCCAGTGTTCTCAAGGAGGCTATAAAGAGATGAACTGCAAAATAGTTTCCTCTCTTACAGTTATATTTTTCAGTTCCTTCCTTTTGCCATTGAGAGAAAAAAAGCAACACAGCCTCAAGTCCATTTATTATTTAGGAAAAGTGAGAAGCTATTTTAATCTCTTTCTGATTAATCTATTTTAGGATTCATCATTCAATTACTTTTGTGCTATGCAACATTTGCCTATGGTAAGATGTAATACATGCAGTTTGGCACAGGGTAAATGCAGGAAGGCAATAGAATTCTTAGTATTTTAGCATGTTCTTCAGAAATTGGCACTGCAAACTGAATACTAGCTGCTAAAGGTACCATAAAAGCTGGTAAAACAATGATATGTGGGAACAGGGTGTAGGAACCCAACAGAAAGACAAGGTGCTTCAAAGCTCACTTGCCCCAAGACTTCTGTCCCCAGTGTACCAATAACAAAGAATGGATGTCCTTGGTTCTCAAAAAACTATACTCTCTACTCCAAAAACTTGCCTGCCTTGCAAGGCCCATCACGGTTTGTGCAGCAGACACAAGGAAGGCTCATGCAGCAACCTTGTCAGACAATGACTGGATGTGCACAGGTAACTGTCGTATTGATTGCTCAAACTACGAGTCAACAGGAACTATAAATTGTTGTTATACCCCACTGCAATTGGGAGCCCCTTACCATCATCGACTACCCTCGACCCTCCCCTCTTACAGTCCAGACACATGACTGACTTACTAATATTTGAGGCATTACCACATGTGAACATAGCCATAGTGACAAAGTATGTGATTCATGTCAAATGTAGGGCAAAATGAAGTGCTTCAGTCTCAGTAAAATGTTTTAACCAGCTTGGTTTTCTATAGGCTTTCTCAAGTTAGGAACATCACACACATTTAAGTTACTGAAGCTCTATGGACACACATTAAATTTTTAAATGTCAGTAACTCCACTGCACATCTATGGCCCCAGACACTGAATTACAAAGAGGGATAAACTTTATTATTGATAAGCTGGGAGAGGGAATCCTGAGTACAGGTTTCCAAAAAAGAATATATTACAGAATTTGATTAAAAAAAGAAAAATACTACATCCCTCCTAGAGGGAAAAAAAAAAAAAAAGAAAAAAAGAAAAATACTAGTATTACTTAATACATATGAGAAAGAGCTCTATGGCAGAGACAGAACATATATTTAAATTGGACAAACTTGCCTATAAGTTTCATTGGTCTTGCTAATAGCAGACATCAGTTACCACTTTTAGAAATATCATACATGTTGTATTCCATGCAGGAATAATTTTTGGTTGTTCTTAACCAAACCATGATGACAAATATTAAGAAGGAAATCAACATATGAGAATATTTTAGGGAAGAAGCTAGTATTACAAAGTTAAATTCAAGGCAAAAGTAACTTTGGCTGAAGAGGTGCTAATGACTAAGCACTAACAGATAGGAAGGAGGACACACCTTCAGATCTGATACATTTTTACAGAGATAATACAACAAGCGTTGCTTGAATTACAGTAACTTGGGATTCAGTCTACAAATGGGAAAAATATAGAGTTGAAGCACTGGTAGATATAAATAAATTGTTGAATGGATTAATTAAAATCTGTAGACTTACTTCATGAGCTGAAAGCCTTCTAAAATGTTAGAAGAAGAAAATAGTCTCAGTAAGGACCAGATCAATGGCTACAAGGAATTTAAAGAGGACCTTCTTTAATAATTTTTTTTCTAAATAAAATATTTTTTAAAAGGAAAGAGAAATTATTGGGAAACTACTAAATACAATATTAAATAGAAAGAAATTAAAAATGTTTTTTCATACAACTTAGTAATACTTCTTATTTTATATAGCTATTATACTTTAACTTCATATTTTTTTTCAATTCCAGTAATTTCTTCTGAAAATTAGTTTTAGTTCAGGAAAAGGCATAGATGAGCCATGCCTTTGTCACTGCCCATGTTACTTTATTACATTTTCTGCTGACTGTTGTGTTTTAATCTCACGCAGCAACTAAGCACCACAACCACTCACTCCCTCCCCCCAGGTGGGATGGGGTAGACAATCAGAAGAGTAAAAGTGAGAAAACTTGTGTGTTGAGATAAAAACAGTTTAATAATTGGGAAAAAAATAACAAAACTAACAACAATAATAATAACAACAATAATTTTTAATTAAAAGGAAAATAACAAAGAGAGAAATAACCCCTAGAAAAAACAAGTGATACAAATGAAAACAATTACCACTAACTGACTGATGCCCAGCCAGTCCCTGAACAACAGCCCTCATACCTCACCCCTAGTTTTATTGCTGACCATGATGTCCTACAGCACGGGATATCCCTTTGGTCAGTTGGGGTCAGCTGTCGCAGCTGTGTCCCCCTCAACTTGTTATTGCCCCCCAGCCTGCTCTCCGGTAGGGTTAGGTGAGATGCAGAAAAGTCCTTGGTGCTCTGTAAGCAATAATGAAAACATCCCTGTATTATCACCACTGGTTTTAACACAAATCCAAAACACAGCCCCATACCAGCTACTATGAAGACAATTAAGTGTACCCCAGAAAAAAACAGCACAATAAGTTAGGAGCTGGTGTTTGGAACAATAAGAAGAGGAGCAATACTAGGGACAAAAATAGAAACTACAGAATGCTTGGAACATGTTAAATTCGTGCCTGCTTAGAAAACAGAGGCAGTGTAAATATTACTTCAATCATAGAATCTGTGAAACTGAGAGATACCGTATTTCTACAAGGACAACTCCCTCCTAGGTGTCAACTATTTCTATTCGAAAATTTCAAACTGATGAAAACTTGCACAGATATATTAAATTAAAACAAAAAAATATCAGCCAGATGGTTTTATCACAAGAAAAAACCCAACCCTTAGGTTCATTGCACCGTCTGCCTAAATTTTTCACTTATTATAATTTTTTTAAGACTACTTAAAAGTAAGTAAAACTATCTGGCATATTGAAGGGATTGTGCATAATTATTAGTAGTCCATTTGTGGGTTTAATCATTTTTTGATCAAATGCATGGTCTAGAGACTGGCCAGATGGTGTGAACATAAAAACATTTTAAAGAGGAGGGAGATGGTCATTTGGTCAAACAAGGAACTGAGGTTGTCAGAATCAAAAAAAATAATATTATACATGATAAACAGGACATCCTTAAAGTTTGTATGGTGTCCTTCTAAAATAAAGGAGAAAGATAAGCTGAACAAAAGAAGGAATACCACACATATTATTTACAGCAAATATGAGAGTAACCCCTTAAAGTACAAGCATATTTTTACCTAACATTTTAACAGATACATCCCTTATCTCACCAGTAATTGTTTCCAGGCAAGATAATCGTGGAGTTCTGGAGGAAAAGAGCAAAAGATTTTTTGTTGGTGGTGTGGCAAAAGAGTGAGAGTATAAAAGAGATATAAATGGAAGAAATTTTATTTACCAATTAGAAATCAATTAAAAGCAGGAAAAAGGCATAGAAAAAATATGTTAATTTTATTACAATGTTTTCACTTATGAACCTGCTTTTCTGTTTTTCCGGTTCCACATGTGGAGACAAATAATTTTAATGTACCAAAATAGTCAATAAGCAAGAAGTCATCAAAATCAGTCAATAAAGTATTACCATCAAGAGTCTGAATCCCTGGGAAATTAATATTTTGAGATGTTTGATGTGTGAGGAGGAGTGCTTTCAGTCATGGAACGTGAATGATAAAAAGATTATTACCCAACAATTGATAGTTCAAATGTTAACATTCTTTAGCCCTGATTCACACATAAAAACTCCTACTTAACAACGAATATACTTATATGTGAAAATGAAGTAAATTCATTCACAACCATTTTGAAATGTGGAAATAAATTTGCTGAACTTGCCCTTGCAGGATAAGGCCCTTAATAGGAGGGATTCAGAGAAGGTAGTATTTTCTTACTGAAAAGGTTGGATGCTCTAGGAAAAAGGCAGAAATTCTGAATTTGACTTCTCTAAACAATAAAGATAACAGTATTTTTATCATAAAAATATTTCTAGGTTTTTTAATATACATACTTTTTTTTTTTTACACATATTTGTTTATTACATATATACAACAACTACAAGTTCCAATCTATGGAATGCATTCCGTTGTAGTCATAAAATACTGTAAACTTATAAGTGAACGACATTTTCATAAGATTTTAATTTTTATTTATTATTTGTAGTGATATGAATGTGAAATGAATGTATTTAATAGTTGAATGTAAGTAATTTTCAGAAGAAACTAGATATATTGCACAGTGGCCAATTCTTTCTTTAAAGGTGCACCATAATGAACCTCCATAATGAACTTTTTCATTCCCCACTAATTGCAATTGGAGTTCATAATTCCACTATGATTAGCCTCTGATTATCACAGTGCTTTGTGAATAACAAAGTAATGACTTCACTTAATTGGTGTTACCAAACCATAGATAAAAGTATCACTTTTTTAAACAGGCAAAATATGTAGAATAAGAAATTAAAAAACAAATCATGTTTACCTTTATATGTCCTTTTACCTTCACTCAGTAAGGCTTGAATATGCTTTCATTTGCATCAAAATTCCATCCTGGAAGACGGTCTAGTTATATTTGGCCCTAATCACTGTCACAAACTTTAATTGGAATCGTATTGTATATACATGGAAGGGATGTATATACAAGGAAGGGCACTGAAGCTCTGCCAGCTTGACCATGGAACAATTGTGGCAGAACTGGCACAGATACGGCCAGAAAGCCATGGCTTCTCTAAGCTCTGCACCCACCACAAATGAAGCAGCTTCCCAGACAGAGCTCCAGTGGGAACATGCAGCCACCTCAGTGTCAGGGTGCAGGCTATGTCCTGCTCTTACACTGGTACAGGATGGCAGTAGTGAGTACATCTATGGAAGGTGAGCCTAGTTGGAGGAAATTCTCTGCTTAGTGGCAGCTCCAGGACGAGGTGACCAAGTTGAGTAGTATCGGGATGTACAAGAGAGAGATAAGACTACTGGAATCGTACCTTATCTTCCCCAACACAGGCCCAACAGGCAGACAGGACACATGATATGGATTCCCTGTCCTCTCTACGCGTGGCTGAACACATTGACTTGAGGGTAGCAGGCAATGGTGACAAGTTCCTGCTTGGTACAACAAGCATGTCTCCTTCATGGCTATGCCATCTTTCCAGGTGTCCTTGCTTAAGTAGTATGTGGCTCTGCAAGTGGAACTGAACAAAACCAAGGACAGTGGTTCATCTAGCTTGGAAGTGTCTCTGAATTAACTCAGGTTAGGTGAATTAAGGTTGTCAGCCTACACCCTGCACCAGAACTGCTTCCATAAAGAAAAAAATAAAAAAAAACCAACAGGTCACTGTCGTAGGGCACTACCTTCTGAAGGGAACAGAAGGTCCAATATGCAGACCAGATCCCTTCTCAGGGAAGTCTTCTACCTCCCTGGGGCCCAGGTTAAAGATATGAAGAGAAAGCTTCCTGCACTGGTGCAGCCCTCAGATTATTATCTCTGAGCTGGAAGACAAGGTCAGGGAGAAGAATGAAGACCCCATAATCCAAGACAAAATGATTAGTGACCTGCTACACCACTTAGACACACACAAGTCTATGGGGCTTGAGGGGATTCACCCAAGGGTACAGAGGGAGGTGGTGGAAGTGCTCCCCAAGCCACTTTCCATCATTTATCAGCAGTCCTGGCTAACTGGTGAAGCCCCAGTTGACTGGAGGTTAGCAAACGTGATGCCTATCTACAAGAAGGGCTGCAAGGATAGGATCCAGGGAACTACAGGCCTATCAGTCTGACCTCACTGCCTGGGAAGGTTATGGAACAGATCACCTTGAGTGCCATCACATGCCACATACAGGACAACTAGGTGATCAGGCCCAGTGAGCATGGGTTTATGAAAAGCAGGTCCTGCTTGACAAATCTGTTCTCCTTCTATGAAGAGATGACCCACTTAGCGGATGAGGGAAAGGTGGTGGATGTTTACTATCTAGACTTTAGTAAAGTCTTTGACACTTTCCCACAGCATTCTCCTGGAGAAACTGGCATCTCATGGCTTGGCCGGGTGTGTTCTTCACTGGCTAAAAAAGTGAGTGGATAGCCGGGCCCAAAGAATTGTGGGTTAAACCCAGTTAGTGGCCAGTCACAAGTGGTGTTCCACAGGCCTCAGTACTGGGGACATTTCTGTTTAATATCTTTATTGATTGTCTGGATGATGGGATTGAGTGCACCCTCAGTAAGCTTGCTATTGACACCAAGTTGGGCAGTTGATTTGCTTGGGGGAAGGAAGACTCTCCAGAGGCATCTAGACAGGCTGGATCAGTGGTCATCTGAATAGTATCAGCTCCCAAAAGACCACACTTCTCAAAGATGGATTCCTGATCATAGAAGACAAAATATGAAGTATGGCATCAGCCATGCAGCCAGGTGTTAACCTGCTCAATTCATCTCCTTCCTCCTGTGCCCTTTCTTCTGACTGGGAGGATAGAGGAGGACACAACCTTTTCCTCAGATCCTTTTAACATTGCTCCAAGGTTAGTCTCTTTTGATCGTTCTAAGTTGCCTCATCACTGTATCTCTAGGCCCTACATGGGATAGTAAGATAGTAAGATAATCTGTAAGGTTTGCGAGGTTTGGAAGCCTCTCACAGAAGTCACAAATCCAAGCTCCTGGTAGAGAGCAAACTGCTCTAGAAGAAATTGTCTGGATGACAAATGGGTGCTTTGGTGCCTCTTGATTTAATGCACTGCCATTGATTAAGACTGGAGAACGGAACAACTCCCCTGTAATCCAGGAGGAAGTAGTTAATGATTTGCTTATGCACCTGGACATGCATAAGTC
>JAOQGH010000023.1:93872541-93889133 GCA_025769975.1 Gallinago jamesoni | reverse complement strand
CCTGGAGGTATTTAAGAAACGTGTAGACGTGGCTCTTCAGGGCATGCTCTAGTGGCCAAGATTATTGGTTTGTGGTGCAGTGTTGTGCGTGGGGTTGTGGGTGCGGGGTTTAGTTGGTGGGCATTTTTGTTTGTTTGTTTGTTTGTTTTTGTGTGGTTTTTTTGTTTGTTTTTTTTTAATGTGGTTGGACTCGATGATCTCGAAGGTCCCTTCCAACCACTAAGATTCTGTGATTCTGTGATTCTGTGATTAATGTAGAGAAATGTATCTATGTTGCACTTCATGTGGCCTGACAACTACTGAAAATAAAATGACACCTCTGGGAACAGATATTAAATATCTGCCATGCTTTAGAAGTATTTCTGATTTCCATGTGTAAATATTCTGTATTACAACACAGTCATGAAACTCACCAAATATTTTGCTGTACCTTTCCCGAACAAGAAGGTACGGTAAGGCTCTCCACAGTGGTGATGAGTTCCTACCAAGAATCCTGCACACAATCTGGGCACAGACTCTCAAGAGGTTGTTTAACCTGCAACATTTAAAAAGAAGTTGATTAGTGCATAAAAAGGTTCTCTTAAAAGAGATGAATAAAGTTTTTTTATCTCCCTTGATAAAATGAAAGGTACGAAGTGACAGGGTTACTTTCTGTAATTACCTTGGTAGAAGAGGGAGGAAAACTGCATACGAAAATGAATAATATTGTCACAGGAAGAAATTATAGCCATTAATAAACCTGGGCTGATAATTAGAAGTTTATATATACAAGACTAACAAATCCTAGAATAACATAACAATAGATACGCTTTTTGTGTAGAAGGAGGAGAACTCTAATTGCTTTCAGTAGGAAAATATTTTAGGATTAGATCTCTTGACTCTCTCCATTCCTTGTTAAAATCCTTTATCCTTCAGTTGCTGTTTTGCACTTAGGCCCTTTACGGCTCCCTTACTCCTCCTCCTTCTCTGTCTACTTTGTGCATCTTCATTTAATCAGACCAACTGGTCTTTGTCTTTCCACATATGCAGCTGTACTTATCATGTAACCACTTGGACAGGTTTTTTTATTCTATTTCCCTGGCCAAGTATATCCCAGTCACAGACCTACTCTTGCTTACTTTACGTTTTAATTTATTTCATCTCCTCTACTTTCTTACCCTCATTTACTCCCCACATACTAACAGGCTCATCCTGGAAACAGAGAGTGAGGGATCGGCTTTTGACTGCATGTGTTAATGATAGTTCTGCATTTTATGAGACAGAGAAGGTAGTCACTGTCCTGGTATTTCTCTATTCCTTAACTGATCTCCAGTGATCTAGTTCAATATTGTTTTCCTCACTTGCTAGACAGATGAAAAAGAATTAGTTTTGCCAAAGATATTTATTGAAAGAAAAAAAGGGATTAACTGACTTTGTGCCATACCATTAACAGGTCCTTAATAGGCACCATCCCCAGTGCAAATACATGTCTTCACTCTGAAAAACTCCTTTGGCTAGTTATATTTTGCTGCAAGTTACCTAAATTTTACATAGTGTATTGCTATTTTTTTAAATATATGTTAGAATCATCACCTTTATCAGCTGACCAAAATATTTTCTTACAATCTGAACTCAAATGCCAAATTCAGTTTATTTTAAATTTCAGTTTAAAGTAATCTCTTACCAAATTAATCTCTTACATAAATTAAATGAGTAGAGTCACTTGTCCAGTCAATGAATTTAAATGTTTTTCAAGAATACTGCTTGCAATCAGTTCCTTACTGACTATAATTTTCCCTCAGAGATCTCCTGAGATTACTTCGTGTGTGTTGGCATGTACGAAACTTTATTGAACTGTATTTGATTTCGCAAAGGAAACAACAGATATTTTTTTCTCTTCAAAGAGAAATGAATACAATTTTCTAGTAGAGTCACAACTAGGTCCCAATATTTCCAGCTACAGACTGGTTAGAGCCAGGCTAGTAAATACGTGTAAGCTCTAGTTTGGCAGGTGTGCTGTTTCAGTTTCAGGTGCAGTTTTCTTTGCCTGTTTATTTTTCAGTTTCTTCCACTAGTAGGTACAGAAAGACAAAATATTAATCTTCAACGTGTTTTGTTGATCAGCCTTACTCCCTTTATTAAAATCAAATATTCACAGAACTGCATACCCTGATGCAGTCAGTATGATTCTTCCCATTTACCTCTACTCTTCTGTTTTGTGACAAAAGCTCTTTTGATTCAGGATTATGAATTGAAATATCATTAAGGTGGAGGATGAAAGAAAAAAATCAGTGAAGACAATATTCTTGTAAAATCTTCATTCTTAAAAAATATATAAATGGCAGAGATTTTTAATTTACTCAGTATTTGAGAGAGAGTAAAAAGAGGTAGATGTTCACAAGAGAAAAAAATACAGAAAACAAGTTGAACATGAGGAATGGATAGTTTGCAGTGCTGAATCTCAAAACATTATCCTTCCTCTGTTTCATACAAACATAGCTGTTGTGACATGCTGAGATTGCAAGTTAGTAAATTCTATACTGATAAAAAGGAAGTGTTTTTATGCAGCATGTTATTAGACTGTAGAACTCAATGTCACAGAAAACCATTGAGGTTAAGAATATAGTCAGATTCAGATAGATATTTATAGTAATAAAAGTGCTAGAATTTGAAATATTGAATGAGAATTAAAATTTTCACAAAATGAAAATTTTTGGAATAAGATTAAATCTCCTACTTGATGGTACTTTCTATCACAGTAAATTAGGGGAAAAAGGATGAGGACAGAGCACTCATACCTGCTTGTTGAAGGATTCTTACTATGACTACAAAGACACTAATCATTGTCAGGCATATTAATGGACTATTGCATTTCTGACCTAAAGCAATATCACTAGCAATTCCTATGGTTTGAATTTTATTTGATCATCAGTGTCTTAACTCCTAGAGTGTACATCAGTGTTTATTAGCATCACTGGAGGATTGGTATTTTCAGTGTTTCTGCAAGACATCTGTTGATAGAAGAACAGAAATTCAAATAGCACATAACTGACTTTATGTAATTTTCAAACACACAGACACAAACATATAAAAATCATTAATTTCAGATATGATCCTTGTACACTGTATCTCAGTTTAGTCATGGGAATATTTATGATAATGTATGTCTCACAAAACTACCGTGAAGTTTGTAAAGGGAACTAAAATACTAATACAAATTCATAGGAACATATAAATATATGTCCAGAGAGATATGTTAAATATAAACTCAAAGTTTTGTATTAGCAAATTAATTAAGAAAAATATGTTTTTTCACACATAAACTCTTGGAATTACATTTCCTGTAATTCTTGGTGTTTCTCTAATGGCTGGCACATGACCTTGTGGTCTGTTCATGCATAAGATAATGTAACCTAATCAAGCCCCCCAAAAACAGCGCTTAGTAATCTCAAGGTATTGACTAAGTGAACAAACCATTGTGCTTACTCAATTCCTCCATTTCTTCATGAGAGAGGTACTAGGTGACTATGCTTTGGAAATTATTGGGCAATTTTCTTCTTGGATAAAAGGATGAATCCTGTCATGAATTTTCTCACAGCGACAAGGGACTTTTTAACTTTCTGGGAAGAGACATGTTTTTTTGAGAAATGACAGAAATACTCATACCTCATGGAAATCGTCATTGCTTAAGATATTACTTTAATACAACTGATGAGCGTTTTATGACAATAAATTTATTTTTATCAGTATTTTCTTTAATAGTGGAAAAATCTTGATTTGTTCCCTATGTTGTCCTACAATTCAATGTCTTTCATCCCAGCTCTGTATTTGAAAGACTCATAAAAATACTAGATATATACTTATACTACAAGGAAAACTCAGAGCCACCTGGATCATCAAAATAGCACAACCTTGTTTTTCTGCAACTTTCAGAAAGTGATTTTTAATTTCCTAAGTGACACATCAACCTTTCCTCAGTTGCCTGAATCACAACACATCAATAGTGTGTCAGTTCAGAAAATCCAAAATGTTATCTCCTTTAAATAAATCTGAGAAGCATCTGTGTGTAAGTAAGCAACTAGTCTAACCAGCATCCATTTTTACAGAGTTCCATAAGATGTTTGTATAATGTAATAAAGTATTATTTTTTCTGATATGCATTACGAAATACATTACTGCCTGATTTTGTCAAAATGGACTGAGAATAAAATCATAATTTAGCTAGAGAACCCCATAAAGGAATTATAATTAAAAAATAAATACATTGTGAGATAATTTACAGGAATGAAACCCAGTCTAACAAGATTTTAAATACATTAATGTGGAATTTGGGCAAACAACTTTTATTTTCTTTTATTTGAACACAAAGATCCAATAACATGGAATCCTTGCAATGGATGTAAAATGTAGGATTAGAGTCTCATCTTTTTAGTTGTCATCATTTCTCTAGTGACCCAGATATGTCATGTTCTGAGCATCTAAACACAGGGCTGAGCTGTGGAGCTTCCAAGAAACAATTTTCTTCAAAGCTTCAGAATGAAAATGGTAGTAAGCAGTTTTTAGAACTGTCTGTCATGACGAAACTAGATACACTGGAAAGAATATATTAAAAAAGTGGAAACTAAAAAAAAATCTATAAGATAGAAAACTTAGAAAAAACTTCTCTTTTCTTTTGATGAAGGAAAGTCATCATTCCAAAAAGCAAGTTAAACTCTTTTATGCAACTGATAAAATAGAAAAAAATAACAATGCTAATCACTGCTCTTTGAGTAGCACATTGTTCATGTTCCTTCTACTGAATTAAAACTTCTGCTCCCGTGTAGAAGAGCCTGACAATCACTTGTACCTAACATCCTTGCCCCAAGTCTGCTCCTGAGCCGTGGAACATAAATTGAGACAAGTGGATTTCATCATTTTTTCATAATTATTTTCTTAGGACAAAGAGTGTGTATTTTTAACCAGACCTTATACCAGACTTGTATACTGAATACAGAAGGTTCAAAAAATGTCCCTAATTTAGCAGAGTTACAAGTTAGGTGGAGAGAATGGAATGGAAGCAAATGCTGAATATAGCACACGGATCTCTATTAATTGCATCAGCCTTTATTCACCTGTCCAAGTTCTGACCATGCTCAAAGGATTATATCAACATTATCATCACCCATGCATATATTGACATTATATTTCAATCACATAGCAATTTCCACAACCCCATAAAATATACCCATGTATTAAATGTCCCTACATATTCTTCCAGAGTGCCTTTCTGCTTGGTATACATGCATATAATTAAGAGAAAAGCTAAAAAGATGATGTCCCAAAACAAAAGATGAGTTAAAAAATTCCTTTTATTTTTTTTTTTAATAAACTTAACTCAATTGCTTAATGAACCAAGTTCTGTGTTTTCTCTATCTTGTCTCATGATAATGGTACGTCAACTCAAGAAAAGACTGTGTCATAAATGTTTCTCTTTCACCTTTGTGTAGACGTGGTATCACAATAAGGTAGAAACAATTTTCAGTTTGACAATATTGATTGTAAACTGACTAAGGATGTGCCTCAGCAATGTGATGAGACCATCAGCTGTCACTTTCTTGAAAAAAAAAAAAAAACAGCCGATGTCTCACATATTCTCTATAGTGATGCTATAAGGCAAAAGGCATCATATAAATTATTGAGAAGAGACTTTAAATAATGATCATTAAATCATTCCCTCCAAATATCACTAGAATTTCAGATTATTGCAAATCATGGTTATTTTGGTCAGTCTCAATATGCGCTTTTTTAGTGAGGCAGCTGCAATTGTTTTTAAAACATTCACAGATTTTATTCAATTATCTGATGGAAAATGCTCTCAACAGGATCTTTGGTACTGCGAATTTCAGCACAACACAGAATAATCAAAATCCTTTCTCTTCATTACTGTATTGCTCAAGACCACATTTGCATTCCCATTGCATTTCAATGCAGCTTGCACTGCAAATAACTAATGTTACCCAGAAGAGGTCAAAGTCTTTCATACTAAATTATAATAAATTTTAATAAAATATTAATACCCATACTAAATGAGAGAAAAACACTTATAGTTCATTTAGTGCTTTCAAAAAATTAAGAATTTCTATATAAATTATGACTCTGTATCGGTCAAGAGTTAACTTTGATTACCAGGTAACGAGACCAGGAAAAAAGAGTTGAAGACTTTCAGCTAGCGAGTTAATTTTAAACACACACATAGCAGTTTATACTTAGAAAGAGACAAGAAAAAATACATACACACACCCCACCCCAAATCTTTCATTACTTTAGACAAAATCTCAAACTCTTCTATGTTTCAGCTAGTATCCTTAACATATTTTTATTCGTAGTGTGGTGGGTTGACTATGCCTGGATGCCAAATACCCACCAAAGCCTCTCTCACTCCTCCTCCCCAACTGGACAAGGGAAAGGCAATATAATGAAGGCCTTGTGGGTCAAGATAGGGACAAGGAGAGATCAGTTACCAGTTACTGTCATAGGCAGAGCAGATTTGACTTGGGGAAATTAGTTCAATTTGTTACCGATCAAATCAGAGTAGGATAATGAGAAATAAACCCAAATATCAAAACACCTTCCCCCCACCACTCCATTCTTCCTGGGCTTAACTTCACTCCCAGTTTTCTCTACCACCTCCTTGCCCTGAGCAGCACAGGACAGTGGGGAATGAGGGTTGAGGTCAATTCATCATATGTTTTCTCTGCCACTCCTTCCTCCTCACACTCTTGCCTTACTCCAACGTGGGTTCTCACCCACAGGAGGCAGTTCTTCACAAAATTCTCCAACGTGGGTCCTTCCCATGGGCTGTCTACTGTAATTTCTGTATTGTAAGTCTTAGAAATTTTGCCTAGACTTTTCTTTTGTATGATTTTCTTTTTGCTTTACTTTTATAATCTTAGGCAAACCACTTTAACATATTGCTTGAGCTTCCCTGTAAAAATCATAAGAATTGTGTTAAAAGTTGCAACCTAATAAAAGTTACTATGAAGGCTACTAAACACCTGAATTTGTTTAGAAGACAAAAAAGAAGCTATGTAGTTTCCTTTCTATGTATATTTTCATATACACACAAATGTAGGTTCCAATTAGTAAGAAGTATCTACCCTTTGAGGTAAAAAAAACCAACCTTAGGAACGAGAGGACAAACAAGATTCCAATAAGCTAGTTCTGCCAGGCCTGTGTTAATTCTCCATATGGCTAACTCAGATGTCTGTGCAGTGTTCCTGGAGAACAGCTTTGGAGATCAGAGGTAAATACTTGAATAACCTGAGACAGAGACAGGCAAGTCTAGCCTCACTTGCTAGTTCAGTATCAATGCCCGTGGCAGAGCCGATAGGGGTTAAGGAGGCAATAGGATCTCTGATGAAAAGGGAGGAGTTATGCAGCCAGACTTCACAAAGCATGGGATATAGCCTTTAAAAATGTCACTGTGTGTAAGATTCAAATTAAAATGTCAGCACAAATGGAACATAACCAAACTTAAATTACAGTAAACTGCAATTTTAGCATAAGCTAATTGCATAACACTGGGGTTGCTTGAATGCAGAAATGTTAGTGCACACAGTGTTTGTCTAGAAAGGGAAATGCACCCCCAAATTGGCTGAAAATATTTGGATCCAATTGTGTTTCCAAAACACAAGGCTGCCATTTATTTGGGGAGAAGAGTAGTTTCTACTCTTTTTATTGAAGCTGTATACATGGATACAAGAATCTTCTGGCCAGGAGAGAGAGAACAAGAAAGATGTAACAAAATGAAAAATATGTTCCTATGCAATAATGCATTATCCATTTTACATGAAAAAATCACCCGGGGGGTGGAAGTAGGGGTGGAGGGGAACCACAAAGATTCCTCAAGGACATAACCCATGTATTTTCTCTTTCATTTGAATCTCTGTAGAACTCTGAAAGTATGTCCACATGAAGTGATAGAAAAGGGAAGTAAGATAAAATTATCTCGCTCATACAGTTATTTGCAAAGCAGTTTAATTCAACTGTAAGTCAGATCTCTCTGCATGGTACTCTGATGTACCTTATTGGTGAGAACTAGGGTCTCCTGTCTCTGGATAGCAGGACCTTCCTCCTCCAAGGCTGGGGACCTGGACTCTTATTCCAGTCTTTCTCAGCATTGATCTTTTAACAAGCCCTCTAAAGGGTGACATTCAGTGAAATGTTTCTCTTTTGCAAATTACGTTTGCAGACAATATCTATGTAAAACAATGTTTATGAAGGGCCCTTGCTTTGTAAATACGGAAGAAGCTAAGCTTGCAGTGTCATTGGTGTTGTCAATGCTGCCTTCCAGTGTAAACATATTAGTATGCTCACCATTGTTACCAAATTAGGTCAGCAGACCAACCTCATTGTATTTATATGACCAACTCGTTGATGTTTCATGATGTTCATTTTAAAGATTGGAATTAGATTTAGAATTCAATAAATGCACTTACTGTATTACTTAGTATTACTTCAACTCAGGTTTTTCCATGAGCCCATAGCAATTGACCATATCTGTACTTATCAATTTTCATTCTCTTTTAGGTTCTGAACTAAAAAATCAACTAATATGATGCCAAAGTTAATACAAAAATTCATGGAGCATTTCAGTAAAGTTGGACTTCAGTTCCTTTTTTTTTTCCTCTGCTGATTATAGAAGTATTTCCCCCTAGTGGGTCTTTTTCCATGAGGTGCTACAGCTGCATCATGTCTAACTAGAAATAATTACTGAGAGAAGAAGAGTTCACTGAAAAACTAGGTCATAAATGAGACAGGTACAAATATGGTCACACTTGGATTCTACGTATTGATTATATAACTGAGATGATTTTGGGGAAGATTTGCAAAGAAACTGGAAGAAACTACTTCAGGCAGGGGCTGAAAACCTGGTTGTGCCAAGGATGAGAACACCAGATATCTGCAGTTTAATCTTGTCTCTACCTACCAGAAACTTAACCTGGTGTTGGAAAGGGATATATATAACCCCAAAATTTGGACTTAATAAATGATGCATGTAAATATCCTTCTAAGTGCATGTGCATGCAGACACACACAGAGCCATGTAGAGAAGATTTTCTGAGAAAGAGAGGTTTGGATGACTTATAAGAATACAGAAAGGACAATTGCAGGGATTATTCTCACAGGGAGGGAAGAACTGGAAATTTTTCCAGAGGGTAAGGGGAGAAGGACAAAATGCTGCATCCTGTGAAGCCTTAAACTCTCCTTTTGCTGTTCATTATACAAGAGCACACATACTATTTGAACCATATACTCTGAAACATGCTCAGCTGGAGGACAAATAGGTTTCTACAACACAACTGTAGAAGATGGAACAAGGGCAATATTTAATGCCTTCAGGAATTAATTTTTGAAGTCATTTGCAGTATAAATTATTTCCTGCGATGTTGGTCCTTTGATCTTTCCCTATCCACTACAAATTAAGTCTCAAAAAATTTCTGCTCTTACCAGTATGTCTACCCTCTGTCATTTACCCTGGTCTCCTTCCACTTCCGTTCACAAGGAAAAAGTAAAACGTCTCTCCAGAGACACTCTTCAGGTTAGTTTTCACCCAATGTCTCTTACGCCAAAAACATCAAAAAATTTTCACTTAGGTAAACAAATGGAGAGCTGAAGGCATATATAAAATAAAACAGCACAGTAGCCTAATGTTAGTCAGAAAGTGTCTCAGCTTCAATTAGCTGAATTTTATACTGTGTGGCACAGTGTGAGTCATTTATTGTATCACATCTAAAATGCAAAAAAAGCCAACCTTTTTTAAATTTTAAACAAATTGCATGAAGTGCATACTGAGAATGTGGTTTACACAATATCGGATAACAAAGAAAATCTGGCTATTAGTACATAACAACTTCACAGTAAGGATGAAAGTATATCAGTATTTAATGAAAAATTGCTGTTATAACCTGTGTTTTTTGCTGATGCTCCTCACAGTTAAGCAACAGGACATCAACTACATTGCAAAGTGATGTTGAAGGGCCACAGCCTGATTGCATTGGCCTCCGTTAAAGACTGGGTAATCAATTTCAAATCCCAATGGTTCCTGACATCATAAGTCAGGAATTGCTGTGCTCCACTATTATAGTAAAACCTTAAAGGATAAAATCAAATGTCGTTTTGAAAACAGACGTCATGGTTTGCAATATAAATAAAATAACACCCTTCTGATTTGACAGGAAAACATGCCTGAAATAAACACACCAAGAATCAGACGCATAGTGTACCGGTTGAGCTTAACATTTCTCTCTTTTATGGTAAATAAATCAGTGATAAGAAAAAATCAGAATTTTAGAGCTACTGATAATTAGAAAATCATTTGGTCTCAATTTTGCAGTAAGACAAAACTTTGTGCTTAGTTTTCCTAAGATTTTTTCAAATATAAATTTATAATCACAGAAAACTAAACAATGTAGGTCCTTCTTTGCTCAGTTTTTGGTGTGACATTTATTGAGTGTCTGGTGCCCAGTAAACACAGTTTATTTAGGCATATGCCAGTAAATTGTGGAACATAATGCATTAATTAATCAGTTAGTTTAGCTAAGGGACCTATAGCTGTAAAGAATTTAGTAATTAATATATAAAAACTTACACACTATAACACTGATGGAAGGCTTTTATAACAATGGAAGAGTAGAGGAAAACGAACATATTTTAGTATATTAGAAGTAACAGATAAAACTTACAGAAGCCGTAAAAAACTTGTGTTCTATGCTTCATGCTCTAGGAATGGTGTGAGTTGTTTTCAACTTGGAAATGGGTTAACATCTGTCACTCACCCTTGTTTTATTTAGGGACTGGGCTTAAGCCAGTCCTAAAAATTTATGTCTTTCATAAGACCCATCAGTTTTAACTACCTCTTGCTGTGATTCATGAAATGCTTGTTTTCTGCTATTCTTTTAAAGAATAAAATGGTTTTGACTTACTGCTTGTTTACTCTGTGTTTTCCCTCAATGTAATTCCTGTATGAATTACACATAAGTAAAGCGAGGAAAACACAGTGCTGGATTTAGTCCACTGTATTGAATAAATGGACACATGTTACATTTCAGTAAGCAGAGTAGTTCTGATGTAAATTTCTATACTTGCCACTGGGAATAAGGCTGTACAGGTAGGAACAAAACTGCAAAATCATTTTTCTCACGGAACAGCAGGAAAAAAATATGTCACAGGAATAATACCAGCAGCTGCTTGAGACTTTTAAATTGTATGTGGAAAAATGAAAACATACAGAATGCTAATTGCTTCAAAAATCATGTTTAAAACAGTAAGAATATTGACTTTTTGAATCTGCCCACTCCAGCTGAGCTACAGTTGCTGTTAATAGGTCAGTTGTGAAAGTTTTAGGAACCAAATTTATAACAGAAAACAACAACAAAAAAGGGTTTATAATCAAATATGAGTCTATCTGAAGGCCTTAATGTTTAATGCATCTTACTTTAAGATTTACAGTGCAACGTCACTTAAAAAAAATTCAGCAAAATGAATTTTTGCTGCCTGACCCCCTCCCTACCCAAACCCCCTGCTCTGCCCCCTCTGCCCAATTCAAAGTAACTTGGATAAGTTTCATAACATTCAGGAGATGCTGCATCCAGTTCTGTAGAGGCAGAAGACTAATTCAGTAAGATATGCCTGTTTTTTTCATGTTTGAAGTTGGATATAAGACTTGAGAAAAAACCAATAGTTTGTTCATATTTTTCAGATCTGTATGTAGTACTATAACATAAGGAAAGCTTAAAGAAGCTATATCTACATAAACAGTGTAATTAAATGTTATCTGATAAGTATTTCTGAAATGTCATCTTTGAAATTATAATGCTAATCACTGTAAAAGTTTACTTTAGAGCAATTTTGCAGAAGTACCAAATCCCATATTTACCTAATTTTCTATTTAAACCTTGCAGAAATAACTAGAATCTATTACTTAATTATCATCGTGCTGTTGTCCATCTTAGCTGTCCTAATGTAAAGATTTAATATTTTCTTACAATAATGAAGTTGACCCTTTTTAATAAGCTTCTTCTCAAAGATCAAATATCTGTAATACTTTCTCAATTTCTCTGATTCTGCTACCTGTGCTTAAGTATGTGTGAATATCTGTTTATTTTAATTTGATTTTGACACTGAAAGAATCCCATCTTTCTTTATCTTAAAACACTTAGAAAGCTTTGCTTATTTATGTTTCTCCCAGTATGTACAGCCCTAATATTTCGATAATACAATGGCTGATCATACCATTCAGTTTAGATATGTTCCATCTAATATGTAAATCCTTCTCTTTAGTTTGCTTAGAGGCAGAATAAAACCAATAAGACTGTGTTCCTCTACCAGTTTTGTTTTAACTCAGATGGCACAGAAAAATAGCGATAATCTTAAATTTTATAAGGACTGTCTACTACTTTATTCTCATTCTACATAGAGGTCTTCAATTATCCATATTTAACATACTTCAATTTATTCCAAACTCTCTTTTGTAACAAACTAAATAATTTAGTCAAAAAGGAAAGTGGGGCGTGGAATAGGGGACAGTGTACATGATAGTGCTGCTGTCCCATCACACACTCTCAACTTCACTTGCAACCTACCAAGCTTGTGGATCCTTTGTGGATGCTTTGGAGACAGCTTTCTAGGCTTTAACAGGTCTGGCAGCAACATCATGAGGCCAACTGGATGCTGGGGAAAGCTAAGTAGAGGCTGAAGAAATATGCCATGTGTGACTCTTTTCTGGCATTTGCTGAAGTGTGGGTGAGGCAAATGAGTCAGGGTGTTTGTAAAGAGCTGAAGTGCAAAGGGGTAGTTCTGGGATAACTTTCATGCTGTGATGTATCCCTGCTGACATGCAGGATATGACTCATTTGCCCCAGCAGACTCAAAGCTTTTCTAGAATAGAGATTACCCTGTCTGGTCCCAGACATGCAGAGTACTTTCAGGCTACCTTCTGAACACACAAGAAAAATATCCCCAAACTTGCAGATTTCCTCCTATCCCTTTCCAAGGATGGATTTTTAACCACCTTGACATACAAAGCCATGTGCAGTAGTTGTGGTAGAGGTATTGAGTGCCAGCTGGGAAATTTATTTCACAAAGCTTATTGATTTCTGCAGACAAATCTCTTGAAATATCTCAGTCTCTACAAATCATACTGGCTCTGGGAATTTCTAACTTTAGGTTATAGTCCCATGCAATCTAAAAATCCCAGTCCTATTTAGGGGAGGTTCTGCAGCAAAACACATTAATTTAATTTGGAGTTAACAGAGGTAATCTTAAATCCCTTAACTGAAGTGAAACCATTCCTGATTTATAAGAGTACAAATGAAATAAGAGTCAAATTTTAAGTAATGGGAAAATAATAAAATAATTTCATAATTATCCAGCAGAGAAGTAAGGAATATATTAAAAGGAAAAAAAGTCCAGTCACGCAAACTACATGGCAAGTGTGTGAAAAATAACCTGCCACTGAGTTTAAATGGCATAGCTGAAAAGACAAGCTTTCCTGTTTGCTTGGTAAGAGCATATTCTGTCCTCTCAACCTTGCTCTGATCTATCACTTTCAGAAGTTTTATGTCTTCACTTCTTCTGAAATTATATAATGTCACTGTATGGAAATCAGTGACAAGTGGTGCACCTCAGTTTCCGTACTGGGACCAGTACTGTTTAATATCTTCATCAGTGACATAGACAGTATGATCGAGTGCACCCTCAGGAAGTTTGTGGATGACACCAAACTGAATGGTGCAGTTGACACACCTGAGGGACAGGATGCTGGCACCTGAGGGACCTGGAAAAGCTCAAGAAATGGGCCTGTGTGAATCATGAGGTTCAACAAGGCCAAGTACAGGATCTTGCACCTGGTTTGGGGAATCCCTGCTGTCAATACAGGCTGGGGAATGAACGGATTGAGAGTAGCCCTGACAAGAAGGACCTTGGGGTACTGATGGAGGAAAAACAGGATATGAGCTGACATATATATGTGCTTACAGACCAGAAGGCCAACTTTATCCTGGACTGCACCAAAAGAAGAGTGGTCGGCAGGCCAAGGCAGGTGATTCTGCCCCTCTACTCTGGTGAGATCCCACCTGGAGTACTGTGTCCATCTCTGGAGCCTTCAGTACAGGAAGGTGGGATCTGTAGGGCCACAAAAATTACCAGAGGGGTGGAACACCTCTCCTATGAGAACAGGCTGAGAGGGTTGGGGTTATTCAGCCTAGAGAAGAGAACCTTAATGTGTTCTTTGCATACTTAAATAGGGTTTATAAGAAAGAGGCAACAAACTTTTTTGCAGGGCCTGTTAGGCTAGGACAAAGGGTAATGGTTTTAAACTAAAAGAGGGCAGATTTAGACAAGATACAAGGAAGAAATATTTTACAGTGAGAGTGGTGAAACACTGGAAGAGGTTGCCCAAAGAGGTGGCAGATGTGCCATCCTTGGAAACAGGTTGGACGGAACTCTGAGCAACCTGATCTTGTTAAAGATGTCCCTGGTCATTGTATGGGGGAGGAGGGAGACTAGGTGACCTTTCTAACCCAAACTCTTCTATTATATGATTATAGGTCCACAGAAATCCAAACCATTATAAAGAGATAATTTAAAAAAAAAAATCCATCACTCTTTAGCTCTTAGTCACAAGTCATCCACTTTCATGCTTTGTTATCCTTATTATTATAATTTTATATTGAATGAAATCAATTACTGGTGGTAAAATGAAAAATTATATAGTAATGATAATATAGGGCCCTAACCTATGAAAAACACTCCTTAAAAGAGGGTGAAGACTTTTCTTTGTTTTACATATGACACAGCTGTGGATTTCAACTTCTGTGTCTAAGCTGATCTGAATGGAACATGAGGGTTTGCAGCACCAAATACACTAGACATATGGATTTTCTGCAATCTCCCACTATGCACTAACAAAGTTGAGGGCAAAACTGGCAGATGACAGGGGACACAGGAAGATCTCTTTGTGAAATGCAAAGAATTGGGAAAACTGAGAATATTTATTTGTTTTTGCCATATTATTTATAAAATAATGTTTTAACTTCATCAGAACATCTGTGAATTGGGAATATACTGTTACAAGGGATGTCAAACGAGTTCCCAAAATACTGAATAAAATGATGTCTCTCTTCATGAGATAGTCCTCATCGGGTATAAGAAGTACCCTCTGATCCACTAGCACAATACCTTTGAGGCTATATATTGACCTGCAGGAACACTGGAAACAGATTTATTTAAATACATGGGTAATGATTCATCATATAAAGAGGATTTCAAACTAAGTATTACAATGTACAAAACATGCCTCACAAACAAAGATCTTTTCTTTTGATCAGTAGATGGCAAGCTTGCTACACCCAATTTTCTGAAAGCGTTCTGCCAGCATTTACAATACAATTGGTTTGTTGTATTATTATTTCTGATACATATAAATTCATAATATTTAATTTGTTGAATAAATGATTTGTGTATAAGATGTTCTATATAGTTGATGTATCTTTTTAAAATAGTCTAAAGAAATAAATTATAATTATTTATATGTGTTTACTTCCCTCAGCTAGTTTTTATTTAAGTAACTACATGCTTTAAATCTTTAGGTTTCTTATTTTTATTTGCAAAAATACCTATTTTATTAAAGCTAAGGTATTCACCAGTGTTTATACAGTTTCTGTGTTTTAGCATTTGTCTTTCTATCAGCAGCTTTTCCTATAGTTCTTTATAGAGATAGCAACACACAGCTAATAATCAGGATTATCTTTAATACTTATGACTCTAAAACACAGAATAGCAATACGAATAGGTTTAGATTACTGTATATCTGCAATTATTCCTTGATGTTCTGGGTATCTATCTAATCTAATAGCATACTGATCATATTTTTATAGTCAGGGATTGTTAGGTAGGTGTAATGTGGCTAAAAGGAGAAAACTAAATAAATACAAAGTAGATAATATGAATACAAGAGTGTGCAAGGATAATTAAATTCTTAAAGAAATGAATAAACAGGATTAAGGGAGATGATAGACAGACTGAGAAATCACAATTTTTAATTGTCTGCGGCCAAATTGCACATTGAGTTAGCTCTTCCCATGCTCTTCAGTAGGTAGTTTTGTTTGACTTCTTGAATATTCCAGAATGAGTCTGAGGAATCTGTATTGACTGTAAGTGATGGAAATTGTTTTCTAATATTAGCAGGGGGTCGTTGCAAGAGATTGGCACTGAAGTTCGTTTACACAGGTCTAAGAACAGAGACACACATTGCTACTACCTGACCTAGGGACTTTGTGAAGCTCTGCAGGAGGAAACTAAACTCTGTTTTTTTGTGTGCCTTTGTGTGCTTGGTTTTGTTTGTTTTGTTTAGTTTTTTTTTTTAAAGGAGAAATGAAAAACAAAAAGTACTGTGTCCAGTTTTGGGCCCCTTACCACAAGAAAGACATTGAGGTGCTGAAGCAGGTCCAGAGAAGGGCAACGAAGCTGGTGAGGGGTCTGGAGCACAAGTCGTATGAGGAGAGGCTGAGGGAGCTGGGGTTGTTCAGTCTGGGGAAGAGGAGACTGAGGGGAGACCTTCTCGCTCTCTACAA
>JAOQGH010000023.1:93850368-93872456 GCA_025769975.1 Gallinago jamesoni | reverse complement strand
TGGAGGTATTCAAGAGACGAGTTGACATGGTGCTCAGGGATATGGATTAGTGTTGGGTTGGTGGTGTTTTGGGTGTGGTGTGGGGTTTGTGTGGGGTTTTTTTGTTCGTTTGTGGGGATTTGGGGGGTTTTGTTTTGGTTGGGTTGGGTTTGGTTTTTTTTCATTGGTTGCACTGGATGATCTTAAAAGGTCCCTTCCAACCTAGGTGATTTGGTGATTCTGTGAATCTGTAATTGCTTTAAGGTAATTAAGGTAAAAAGACAATGCAGTAAAAATATTACTTTCAATAACCGTATCATCTAAGTCATAAAGTCTTCTTTCAGGTATGTGTTATGTACAAGAATGGAGAATGGAAAACAGTATAGAAGTCAAGGGCTAAACACCTCAATAGCCATAGAAGGGAAAGTGGGATTTCTGCTGCTGTTCGTATTGGGTCCTGCAAACCAATGGAAGTCCTCCTTGTGGATTTGGTCCTAGCCTAAATGGGAAACAAATAATTCTGAGATTTCATAAGATTTGAACATAAAAGAGACTTAAAAATCAAAAACTCCGAGTTATAGTTTGTTAATATGCCTTTAAGAAGATCATAGTGGGTCTGAAAGTTTTTTGGGTTTTCTTTCAAAGTATGCTCTTTTCTAGTGCAACATATGAAGAAATTCCATGGTATTGCAGCTGTACTATATCAGCAATCAGTATATCAGGGAAAAACTGTCACTTTTGCTGCAGAGATGGAAATAGAATAATAGCCTCAGTGATCTTTTGTAAGTCTTTCTTGTTACTTTCTAGGTACTTTTCTTTGCCAAAACAGAATTATCTATTCTGGCTTTGTTTTATGTGAAACAAATGCAAGCAGAAGTTTAAAGACTTTGGTTTTCTATCACTATATACTCCATAGTATGCAATGTGCAAAAATATTGTTTAACAATAATCTATTTCATATCCTTTTTTTCCTTATGAAATTCAAACACTTACAAGTGAAATTCCATGCCTGATATATAAACAATTAAAAAAAAACAGAAATATTTTCAGTCAAGCCTTCTGATAAACATAAACAAAACTTTGCATAAAGGTCATAATGATCATGTTGAAAAATTAAAAAAATATACCCCACAACCAAATCAATAAACAAAAGATCTTTCTTTAGAAGAGGATTATATAAAAAAAGCAAACTTGTTCACATACACACCAAATAGATACAGCTTCTAAGATTAAAATTTTAGGTGTTTAATGTTATGTAGTTTTTTCTATGCCCTGGAATATATAAGGTCCACTGGAGACAAATCATTCATTAGTTTATATTTGTTTACCTCCAGTAATTTCTGTGTAGTTTCAGACTTCTTCTGACCCATGCTAATAAATGAAAGCTATTCCATGTAACACAATTAGGCAAGACTTGGAAATGTTTCATAGGATAAATTTAGAAAAAAATAGTCATTTTCAGATATATTTTGAATTTTAGTTGCTATAGTAACAACAGATTTCTTCTTTGTTGTACATTTCTTTACGGTATACTCAGAGCTCTACGTGACAAAACAACAATTTTACAGTCTCCAATTTAGTCTCAAGAAAAAGATTTTCCCCCTCTGGGAGAACATGATTAGACCAGAGCTTACAGAGCTGCTAAAAGTTTGGGGTCTGTCAGCATTTCTGACTTAATTTCAGGGGTTTATGACCTACTTGTAAAACTTCTTTATGGAAGGAAGTTTAGCACAGTTGTCTGCTCCTGGAAACATTCTTTAGTGGTTTAATCAAAATTTTTAAAATCCATTTCACAGCTTAATTTATAGGCAAATTAAAAAACAATAGACTATAGTAGTGACTTCTGATATCAGTTGTGCTAGCTCATGACTTCATTTTTTGTGTGTGTGTGAATGAGATAAAAAGCTGATGGAGTGAACAAGAAGCACAGCATCAATAAAATGAAGGAATTGATGGAACTGAGCTTGTAAAAACTGAATAACTCCCTCTGAGCCTTACATATCTTTTTAAATCTTCATATACGTATTATAGTACACCTGCCTATTCAGATAACAGTCAGCAGTACATACTAGAATATCTAATATACATTATATTAAGCTGTAAGAGTTTAAGATTTGTATTTGAAAGCAAATCAGATATTTAATTATTTCACAACTAAGTAGGTTCTTGATTTCCATTCAAATTATTAGTGGCTTAGTGCTAAAATACATGAACTGAAGATACATAAAACCACTTAACAATACACACAAAGGTTCACAGTTTCCACTGACACCTGTGATAATCTGTGATCTCATCTGTTTTGGTGCTTGTGAAATTTTAACCAGATGTCTATTTGCATCATAGAATCATCTGGGCTGGAAGGGACCTCCAAAGGTCATCTAGTCTGACCCACCCCCCCGCAGTCAGCAGGGACACCCCCAACTAGACCAGGTTGCCCAGGGCCTCGTTGAGCCTCACCTTGAATGTCTCCAGGGAAGGGGCCTCAAGCACCTCCCTGGGCAACCTCTTCCAGTGCTCCACCACCCTCATTGGAAAGAACTCATTCCTAATCTCCAATCTAAATCTGCTTTTCTTCAGTTTAAACCCATTGCCCCTCATCCTGTCACTGCAGATCTTTGTAAACAGGCTCTCCCCAGACTTTCTGTAGCCCTCCTCAGGTACTGGAAGGCCGTTATTAGGTCATTAAGGGTACAGATGTTTTCCAAATCTGTCATAACAAGTCAACCACTAGTAGTCCATTTCATGTCTGGAAGTTTTTAGCAGGACTAAATTGTTTAAATCCAGGAAACCAAGCTAGATAAACCATGCTCTGGAAGCTTTCCAAAGCTAACATGACATTTGTAGTTTTAAAAGCACAAGTATGGATGCTGCTGCATGGTCAGCTGCACTCTTTTGGGAATGCAGCTCCCAAATGCCCAGCATTTTGGGCAGAGATGACCAACAGGATCCTACAAATTGTGGTTTTCCTAAAGTAGTAAAAGTTATCTAAATGGAAGGTGAGGATAGCTTAAGTTCTTAAATGAATACTAAGCCCTGGAAAATATACTTTTCATTCTTAACTCTTATTTTCTTTATAAAGAGAAAGAATATGCTTACATAAACAGACTTACTCCGGTGGTTAATTTTTCAATTTAAGAATGATCTCATTAAGAGATTAAGTGTTTCTGAAGAAAGCCTCAGGGTCTACAAACAGTCAGCTCATATAACATCGATTTTTTACTACCGACTCTTCTTTACCAACAGTGGGAATTCAAAAGGGAGCAAGACTTCTTCTGTAGCCTGTTTTGCACAATATCTGGGTATTAGGGAAAATCTTTTTCTATACACAGCTAAATCCCAAGCAATTTCTGGCTGACAAGACTTTACACAAACTAAACATGTTGCCCTACTTCTATAAGCTGAAGTTAGAATATGATCTCAACCTCTAAAATCTGGTCTGTGAGAGTCTTCTGTCCTGAATTTTTATCAGAAAACAAAAGCAAGAGTCCGAGTAATACAGCATCTCAAGTGATTACCACTCTTGAGCAGATATTTAGTCAAACCTATTGAAGGTTCATACCCCTCAAGAGTGGCAAATTATAACAGAAAAAAAGTCCTTACATTAGACAGAGATGGTAGCACAAGATCAGTGAGGAGTATGTATCTTCACAGCTGCACATTAGATAACTTGGTGAGTCCTTTACCTGGATCATGGCTCTTAGGCACAATAGTATTAAGAATAGTAGCTTTTGCTTTCATGTGTTAAGCATATGCATAGTAAAAAAAAACCCAAACAAAAACCAACCAACCAAACAAACAAAAAAAAACCCAACCAAAAAAACCCAAACCAAAAGCCAGCAAATTGAAAATTTTGTACTGGGGGTTATTCTGTGTGATATTCCTGCTTTTTTCTCGCACCAAAATGTTGTGTTTTCAATGAGGTTTTTAGAGTTCACACTTTAGTGAAGTGAAAGGGACATAGGAGATATGAGTTTCCTGCTTTACTACTGTTGTTTGAATAGGAGGCTATTCATTAGTGCTTTACTAATGGTTGTGATGGCTGTGTCTTTGCAGTGGAAAAGGTCATCCTATTATAAAAACAGCAGGCACAGCATTTTCTGAACAGCATTGTGCACAGACAAATCTATGATCAGAGGACTCACCAATTTTTTCCACCTGCTGCTTTCTTTTCTTTTTTTCTGAAATCCTGATTTTTTTTGCATTATTGTATTAAAAGCTTCAACCAGACGTTTACAAACTCTACAGCCTTGTTCTTGTTCAGATCCCCTGATCAGATCATTACAGGGAACATGCAGGAATTTCACAATAAACCTTTGATCTGAGTGCTGATGGACACTATTGGCTGCTTATGATGATTTTTAATGGATGCAAATGCTGCTTGGTTAGCACAATTACAAGCACCTTTATGCTGCTTTGATATACTGAGGAAGAGATGGAGTCAAGTCACAGTAATTTGCCTCTACCTTGACTAAAGGACTGCAGAGACATAACTTCAGCTGAGGAAACCTCTGAGACCCAAATGCTCACAGGAGAGAGGAGGGCATGAAACTACTTGCTCCTCATCTTCAGGAATAACACAGGTTGCATTCTTCCTAATCCTACGCCTCCATGAAGGCCATCACAAGCAAGTTCTTTGAAAGTGCTCTAACATATGGAATAAGAAAAATTAAATGTCATTTAAGTTATGTGGAAAACTTCTAGATTCAATGTTTCTCTTTATTTATTTCTTAGAGATTTTTTTTTTCCTATTTGATTAAAAAATGAAATTTACAATAGGAAGAGAACTGCAGAAAAGAAACTAAAATCCACAAGGCTAGTCACAGAAAACCAAAAGCAGGAAGGAAAATACTTTTCCTCATTCCTGTAAAACAGCTTGACTATTGACCATTGCCCTTAAGGCAGTGTTCTAGTCTGGAATGTGATGGTAAAACCAACATCTGGGAGTTCTCCATCAGTGACTTCACAGTGACTTCAGTTTTTCAGCATCACATTTGTTCAGCTTTCCTTTTTTTATTTTCTTTTTAATGTTTCTCTTTTTTTTTTTTCTTCTCATGAATTCCAGTCTCAAGAACTAAATTACCCTTATGCTTCTAGAGACAATTTAAGGTTGTACCTGGTCACAGATTAACAACAGTGGAAACTTTTCAGTCCAAAGGGTAGCCTTGACTACAGTAGGGCAGGCTCACCAGAGGTTGGTATCAATAGCTAGGCTGCAAAAATGTACATGAGGTCACCATTTAGCCTGAAGGATCTCAAACCCTAGTGTAACACTCCAATAGCATAAATCAGAAATCACCAGATAATATTACACTGTTAGAAAACTTCAGTAAGCAGAGATTCTGGTCTTATATGCCTGACATGCAGTAAGAGAAGAAAAGAACTTGGCCACAGGCTATGTTTGCCGAAATGACAGGAAGAAAAGAAGCATACTTTCATAGGAAAAGAAAAATCATCATAAATTGTAAATCCAACCAATGACATCCAACATATTTTGAGTAAAATCATTAACCTTTGAAGACACTCTCAGGTAATGTCTGTTTCACTCACCTCAGCCTAAGAGAATGACCTTTCTTCTCTCATCCAGTATCTTGCAGGTTACAACACAGCCATCCACATTAAAATTTTTGTTCTTCAAGGAAAGACTGTCCCATATCTATTAGAGGGGAAGAGATAGTGGTAATTAGGTGTACAGGAAGAGAAATCAAGATTGTGGAATTGTGGACTAGTCCTGGGCAGATTTCTTGCCAATGAAGCTATCTGTAGCATAAAATATCCCCAAGTCCAGCAGAGAAGAAGAGCTCTGATGTGGGTAAAGTATTAGTCTAGGAAATTTGTGTTCAGCAGAACTGTGTTTTTGAAGAACTGTGGTAGCATGCTCTAAATGGCAAAAAATCTATTCCAGTGCTGGAGGACTTTCTGTCCCTAAAAAAACCCCTATAACTAATCTAAAACAACCTTGTAGAGAAAGCAAAGCCTCCAGAATTGTGCAAATCTACAGTTGGGAACATTTCCTCATGTTATCATTTACTTTATTAGGAGCACTTTGCTGAGAGTTCTAAATGTGTAGGTTTGATTCAGTTCACACCCTGAGGAATTTTTAGTACTGAAAAATAATATTGAAGATCCTGACAAAAATGATCTTATGTTAAATCTATCAAACACGTCTTGCGTGCTCTAATGGTAGGTGCACTGTGCAAGCACTTGGAGGAAAAGGTTCTGTAGTTAGCTCTGATATTAGTTCATGACAAGTCAGTGACTTTTTCTTTCTGTGCTTCACAATCAAATTTTTATGCTGTTGAGACCACAACATGGTGACAGACATCTTCTGAGCTGATTAATTTTCTTATCAGAGGATCATACATAATGAGAAAAATGATGAATTCTGGAGTCTGCCACAGTTTGCAGACAGTCCGACTGACCTATCAGATGATGACCCAGGTAGCTGTACAAAATTATTCTCCATCACTATGGAGGAAGAAATTATACAGAAATATGTTTTGTCAGTAGCACAAAATTTATATGTACAGGAGTCAGTCTGAAGGTATAACTATATCCCAGATGTTTCATCTTTCACTAATATTCTGTCCTCCTCCCAAGTGATTGGGTTTCCTGCAGTACTTCATTGATCTGTTTAAATAAAAATTCAATCTCTACAAGAGTTGGAAAAGATTTTGCTTTCCTCCAATAGAAATAGACTTTTTGTGGTAGAAAGAAACCCTAGTTTATTTCTTACAAAGGCTACAGAACTTGAATTTTTAAATCCCATTGGCCTCAAACTCCCACTTTTGTAAAGGTCAAACTTTATCTCTAACCTTGGATTGTATTTTCTTCCCTACATTGTGGTGTTACACAATAGTTTGTTGGTGAATTCTTGCCTAGTGAGCCAGAGATTTGATCTAGGTCTTCTGATCTCTCAGTACTGCCCTGTATGTTGTCCAGTACTCCTTAAGTGGGCAACATATAGGCGGTCCTTTGAATATAGGACTTCTCTTACCACCTGCTTGCAAAATGAGATATCTTTTATTTCTGATCTTGTTGTATCATAAGTTTTCATTCTTGCCTATATTGCAGCCCCTCTAAAACAAAGGAGTGTACAGCAGCCATACATCTTAAACTTTTTAATCTTCAATGTAGAGATCTCTTGTAAATTAGGAGCAGAAGGTATGTAGCACCTCACACTAACCTGGTCATGTTATTTACTCTTCCATTTTCAAAGCATTTGCCAAATAACTGTCTGCTATTCTAAAGCTCATTCCAACTTCAAAATAACATTTTCATTAATTATTTTTTTATTCTTAATGAAAGGAAACATGGTAATCATGTTTTTACTGAATATATTCTGTTTGAGACTGAACATATTTAATGGCCCAATTCCTCCACAGAATTTAGACAGAAGCTGGGTTACTCTCTTCCAATTTTGAACCATCAGAGCACACTGGTACAATCTAGACAATAAGCTGATCCTGCATTTAAGGTTCCTCATAAATATCATTTACAGTGCAGGGAATTTATGATCTAAAATAAAAATATGAAATTATTTTTGGGGGGTTTTTGTTTGTTTTGATGTCTCAAAGCCAGAACATATTCTCCTTGATTACCTAAATAGCTATGTTTCCTTCCAGTTAAACGTAAACTGATACAGAATCTAGGCAATCCTTCTTATTCTATTCATTTAAAACGTTATGCTCATCTAAAAAGTAAGCATACAGTAATGACTTGAATTAGCAAACTTCTGGAGGCTAAATTCCACATCTTACCACTATTTAATGCATAGTTATAAAAATCTATATGATTCTGTAATGAAATTTGTACACCTGAAATAAAATCCATTGAAGAAACTGATATTAATCCTACTAGAATAGGTCTAACTGAGTATAAAACATTTAAAGTGTGCTGAAAGAATTTATCTTAAAGAGTGACATTTCTAAATAAATAAAGAAACAAATGCCTAAAATGAAAAATAATGTTTTTTTTTCCAAGTAAAGAAAGGCTGCAGGAAATGAGAAAAAGCAGCAAAGAAAATGCTTATAAATGTCAGGGGGAAACAATATGTCATTCTGTATAACAGTGACTTCTTACTCTTTCTAAAGAGATTATCTATAGTAACAAGATACCTGTTTTAGTTGCTCTTACTACTATTTAGCAAAGAATGGCCCTTAACAAAATGAAAATAATATATAAAACATGAGAACAATTTTCAGTTTGTTTGTTAGCGGGAGGGAAGAGAGAGTAATGTGGTGGTACATAAACCATGTTTCATAGTGCAGTTCAAATATTATTATTAAGTGGTTATTTATCATAAATAAAAGAGTTCACCTGACTACTGCATATATTGAAGAGCTACTATGTGCCTAAATGTGGAACTAGCCACTCAGCTAAAGCCATGACATTTAATAGGATGTCAGAAGCTAAGCCTCAGATCTTTAGGGAAAAGTTCTCTATTCCCCTAAAAATGAGCCGATGTCCTATTTTTGCTGCTGTTTCCTCATAGCACTTCATTGTAATCCACATTAACCCAGTATATATCTGTGATGTGAGAGTAATGTAGCAGTACTGTAATTAGCTACGGTAATTAAAATTCATCATTTCACAGAAATGGTTGACCGTGTTTTGCATATTGTACATTTTATTCTCTACTTATTATTTCAGCCAGCTATTTGACACACACTAAATTTCCCTGCAAAGTATTTTCTCTTTACAGATTGAACGATAGAAGGTTTTATAAAAGGCTGTCAGTGTTGAAAGCTCAGTAGACGTAGGGAACTGCTAATTGCATAATACGGTGCTGCAAATCTAGTTAATTTTCTTAATGAATGCCATAAAGTAGTTTTCAAAAAAGATCAAAACAGGAAATCATGCTGAGTGACCCTTATTTGGAAATAACTTCTGAAGCAAACAGGAAATACATGTACAGACCTTGTATCTGATTGTTCAAATGCTGACATACACTCCCAACTTTCTGCAAGTCAGAATTTCCACTGCAAAAAAAAGGGAAGTTCCACTGTTTCCTTGTTCAATGCATAGGGAACTTGACTGCCTAACTCCATATATAAACCCTGGAGCCAGAAAGGAAACTTTAAGACGTTTGCAATTCAAATATAACAATGTTGCTTTTGGACCTCGTCATTTTGGCAAAAGGACATTTTATTATAGAAATGCTTCTGCAGTCTGCATACTTAATTATTGGCTTCAGGATCTGATATAAAGACATATATTTTTGGGGGGGTAGGAAAGTAGTTATTAGAAATTTAATCTAATACAAAGGAATCATTTATTCAATGGCATATCTAAATATGTTATTTTTATTCTCAGGACAATATTTTCTTTTTTAGTTGTACCATAAATGTACCCTTTCATAACAGTTACTTGCAGTATATGTTCATGAAATACAATATATCCCTATTGTATTGGTATTGGAAATCATCTACAAGTAAACAGATCTGAAAATACTTTAACAGAGTGTTATTATGTGTATTATGTCAAAATACTGGGATTTCCTGTTTAAGTTAATATTTAACTTATAAATTAGTGCAACAAATAAAGTAAATCAAAATTATAAGTTGAAAGTGCTCTTGATTGCCTCCTGATTACCCCCACATGTGCCTTTCCCTGCCCCAACGTAATTAACATTTAGGCTTTTACTCCACTTCTCTGTCTTGCTCTTCATCTATCCTCATTGGGTTCTAAAATTTATCAGAACCATGACTAGAAGCAGAAGGAAGCTGGCAGCTATGGTCAAAGCTCATCAGCGAGTCATAGAACTTCACCAAGCTGTTGGAGCGCCTACAAAGATAAATGAAGTTGTATATCAAATACAAACTTTGCCTTTTTTGTATATCCAATTAATGAAGGAAAAAATCATAAGCCAAATTGTAAGATTTACCTTTTGAGACAACTCAAATGTAATTACTCATCTAGAAAACAAAAAATGCTGTATGAATTATATTTCGAGGGTAAATAATTGAAATCACTGAACATTAGGATTTGATTTTTTTCTTATGAAAATCATTGTTAATATTAAAGCAAAAGAATAACTATTTTGTATGGATTATATATAACTCTAGAAACTCACACCCACACTGTCAAGCATTCCCAAATCTTTTTGCACTTGGTAGCCTTACATGTTTTATTTCATAACCTAACAGCACAGACAGTAACCTTCTAAGAAGGTTCAAAGGTTAGCTTAAATAACATTCAATGTATTTTTTCCAACATGCCAGAATTAAACAAATATTTTAGCCTCATAACAGTTTAGTGTCATTCTAAAATCTAAGCTTTATGATAACACGTATTTCACACTCCCTTTCTGTCATGAAAAAAATGGAACAAATATAACTCTCTAGTGGTCATAAGATTTGCTGAAAACCCATTTAGAAAAAGAAATTCAAATGGTCTCACATTAAATACTATCTAATTACCCAAGTGTTTTCTTTTCTTTTGAATATCGACTATTTCATTTTCTAATATAATTAAAGGTAATTCAGAATGTAGTAAAGAATAAGGGCATTTTGTGAGGTAAAATCTGGCAAAACTCACTGAATTCAAGATTTATGTCAGGTGTGAATTTGGATTAACAGATCGATTGGATAAAGCAACTGAAGCAAAGATTCCCCCAAAGTATAAATATGCCATAGAGAAGAGGAGGTAGATAGTGCTTCTGCTCCTGAAAACCAAAAACAGACAAAGAGGCATTGCAGCAGACATGAGGAATGGTCTTCCCCATTAACTTCTTTCTCACTGTTCCTTGTTAGTAAGAGGTTTCTATGTTTATTTTTCATCATAAAACATAACATTTAATATCTCTTTGAGATGGATATTTGTAGTGACTCTAATCCCTAGAAATAGCCACCCATTTTAGATGCTTCCTATATTTAAATTCTGTGGATTTAAAGTGCTAACTTATCCTCTGTCAGTAATATTTTAATCCTTGTCTTATAAAGACAAATGCATCATGTCCTGAAACTGTTCTTCAGTCTCTTATGTACAGTCCTTCCATGTCTACATCTGTTCTTCCCTCTTGGTTACTGCCATTTTCAAATAAAAAACTTGGCCATAAGCTCTCTGCTTCTTTCAGACACAGCTTTTTTTCAGGACTTTTTTCACCACTGACCTCACCATTTGCTCATACTATTTCAGCATCAGAATTGTGACACATGAGTGTTTCATGGCCTTATGCAATTAGCCCAGCAGATGCGCTTTTTCGTATCCTTCAGTTCTTAATTATGGCAACCTGAGTTATTCCTTAAGATTTTGAAACTCCTGTTTATGAGTGTTAGCTGTTAATATAACTAAGTGTAAATAATAAGAAAAGGTATGGACATGAAATACTCCAGGTAAGGGATAATATGAAGATTGCAAAGCTATATGTGCTGGAATGGGTAGCACTGTTTTTTTACAATAGTGTATTAGGAAATTCTGAGTAGGGTTATATAATCAACTGTTTCATTTGACTATACATCAAGAAGTTCTCAATTAAATGCCTCAAAAGCTACAGAAGTCAGCTGTGGGGAGAATGATGGAATTGTATCAGACTTCAAGTGGGTTCTGAAGACCCTCTTTCACTTGCATTTTGCTTGAATATTTGAGGATGTGATCCAGTATAGAAAAAAAAGGACCTGAAAATCAAACTGTGCTATGTAAAGCTACCTCAGTTGTGCAAGGTTTCTTGAGAGGTCCTAACAGTTGACATCCCCAGAAGGACTTATTCTATAATAAGGTTTTACAAATTCAGTCATGAAACTAATGTCTGAACAAAGTATTTTTATAAATACCCTCTACAGAGAACAAAACGTTTTCTCTGAAATTCAATTAAATGACCAAAATCTCAGATGTTTTCACACACAAAATTACTATAGTCTCATATAAATTCTGAAATTATTAAAAAAGCTCACAAACCTTTAAAAGTAAGTCATTCTTCTCTAAGTAAGAGTTCTACAGAGGGGAACCAAAATATATGGGTTTAGCATCTCAGAAACAATGGTTTACAACTACTGAGGGGAGGGTTTTAGGGCAGAGAATAGAGTAGCAAGGCAAAAAAAGAATCACTTAGTTTTTTCTTATGCTTTACTCATACCATATAAAACTTGTAGCTGTTAGGTTAGGTCCTTGTTTGAAAATGTCTTGATTCAAGCATTCACCTCTGGCTGAAAATGTCTTTATAGATTTTTAAAAATAGAATTTGTAAAATAAATCAGTTGTTTAATTATAGTGCTTGTATCTTGAATTATTAGTTTCTGTCCAGATTGCTTCATTTACCTGACAAGTTTTACCCTCCCTTCCTATCCCTTATTTCGTCTGATGTAGTTTGGCACTTGGAATGCTTTGTAGATAGCCCACAGAAACATTTCCTCCCATTTCCCAGATAGGTTATTCAGTAAGTATAGCACAAGTGATCTTATCACTCCCATATTTTCAAATGTTCTTTTCATCTGAGCACTAATCAAAAGAATCTCTATTCTTCCTAATATAATAAAGATATCTTTATATTAAACTCTGAGTACAACTCAGACAACAATAAAACCAAATTTTGATTATATATTCCAGAATCCAATTTCAGAATTTGAACTAGTGTCTATCTCAGACCAACACGTTTCAGTGAAGTCCTGCAGCGGGAATAAGATTTAACAATATTTCAGTACAAGAACTTCCATCTAGTAGTAACAAGTGATTATGTCTCTTAGATAAATTCTCTTAACAGAAAGATAGAGGGAAAAAACATAGTAAACTTCTAGTGAAGTATGAATAATTTTTATCCTAGAAAAAATGCAAAGTTGTAAACTAGCAAATTATGTACTTCAAAGTAACCACAAGAGAGCCATTAAGCAAACTAAATACTTTTTCTAAGGGAGTTTAAATATATATATATCATATGTATAAGATATTACTGATATATTTTATTTGTATTAGACTAGCGTTCCAAGGAGGCTGAAGTGTGAAAATGTCATTATACTAGATGCTCAACAAACATATAGTAGAATATGACCCCCACATTTTGTTATACTTTTCTTCTTGTGTATGCATAAGATCCTTTAAATTGTTTAGCTTGAAAAACTTAGATAGCATCCTCCAGAGAATGTAATAATCTGACTAAAGGTACACATCTATATCTGAGCAATCTGTATAAACTCCTTCTACACTCTACAGAGAAAAGTTGTTTTCTACTCTGTGATTTATCTTAGTCTGCAGTTAACACCTAAAATCGGTCTGTTCGAATCTGCTCTGAATATGTCTGTTTCTCTCCATTGACTATAAAACAAATCCAAGCTCAGTAATTCAAAAGCATAGGCATGCCTTTTAGGCAATTAAATTAAATTAATCCCATACCTTGAAACAGATTTAAGGCAACTAGGCAGACGTTGTTTCTGATGCATCAGATGTTCTTAATCTTGCTGTGGTAATCTAAAATGCAGCCCCTCCTCTCTCTTTCAGGATTTTGCCTTTACAATGCAAACTGCAAAAGGGAACGTCTCCTCACCCCCGGCCACTCTGTTAATAGTGCAGGAACAGTCTTCCTTTTGCCAATTCCAAAAGTTCTAAACCACCTCAGCCACTCGACTTGCAACTGTGCAAATAAAGGATACCTTGTCTGCTGAGGGTTAATGATTAAGAAGTTTTCTTTATTGCTTTTAATACTGTAGATCAGGATTCTCTGTGTGATCTGGCAGATTTTACTGTTGTTACCACTGATTAAATTACATTTTTACATTTGTTGTTACCAGATTACATGTTAAATTTCTAGAACCGAGAGGCTATAAGGAGTTATTTATAAAGATATAATGATACCACAGCTCAGGCCTCTCTGCTTCCTGTCCAGTAATATTTTACTAGGCCGTGTGGTGTTTTTCCCTGAGTATTTTCTGGAGAAATAAGAGCTAAGAGAAATTTAGTGATAAGTTTCCAACATTTACATTAATATTTTAAGGATACATTATGTTTTATGCTCTGGAGTAGTTTAGTTTTAAAACCAATGGAACTGCACTGATAAGGCAGATATGCTGTCACTACAAGGGCAGGCCAGGTTCATTTGGGACTTACTAAAGCAATTTCACTAGCTGATAAATGAATATATGCATTTAATGAACTGGGATGGTGTTATTCACTTTTTTATGTTAAGGAATATTTTTAAGTACATTTAATCAGAAATTGAACTGGGAACTGTGACATATTGGCGGAATTTCAGTAGCTCTTATTGAACTGCTTGGAGTTGTACAAATTATTTGTCTTTTACTTACTGAAGACTATCTTTTCCCTTTTTCAGTATCTTTTAAATTGTCAGATCTAGCCTACAAGGATGCATCTTTCTCAGGTTAAGTATACACTGTTTCGTTTTGTTCTCTGAAGTGTTTGGCACCTTATTTTATGGAAGTCTTGCATCCTTTCATCCCTTGTACTATTTTATGAAATCTTTCATCCCTTTTCCCCTTATATATTGGTTGTAATTCACTTTTATTGCAAACTTTGGCAGTAAATTGTACCTCTCAGATCTGCCATTCTTTTTTAGGACTCCCTGAAATAGTAACTTCATGGGGTTTTTATATTGTTTATTAACATTAATTCAGTACTGACCAGTTGGGCCCCTCCAGAAGCACTTGGCTGTTGTTGTACTAGAAATAGGTTATTAAGTCAAGAGTCTATGTCTCTCAATCTTGTCTGTGAAGCTATTTCTGCATAGGTAGGTAAATATGGACATGTTTAGACATGTGTTTTCTATTTCAATGAGCTCCTGACAAGGACTGGTGTGGTTCAGCAGGATGATAGACATCACGGCCGTCTTTGAGCCAGCAAAATAGACAAAACTCTTTTCTAGGACAAAAGTGTTTAACAACATGTATAAGGAGTCATGCTGTGCCAGAGAAAGAGCTTAAGTTTTCATGGCACTGATACATTAACTTGATATTCTGTCATGAATATGGAGACAGTGGTTTCCACAGGATGATGCTATGCGACTAGTGGATGTGAACTGAATCACTGGGGAACCTGCATAACTACTCTGGGAATACATTAGGAAGATGAAGAGATGAGTTAGTATGAAGACAAGCAAGATACGTTGAAGATTTTTTTTTCTGGGTCTCTACTACCTTAAAGCAGCATTCAAAGTCATGCACTGCTCGCTGTTTTGTGTTGAGTCATGCTTCAGCTTGGACCCAAGTTGTCTGTCCTCTCTGGCTTGGCTAACTTGTTCAAAGATGATTCACAGTTGACTGTACTTTGTAGTAGTGTATCTGGTTTTAATATTTGAAAAAAAAAAATCCCCTTTCTTTTGAATCTAATGATACAAGATCATGGTGTTTAATAACAAGTCAGTGCACATGTGAGTTTGTGTGATTCACCAGACACACATTTATAACATCCCTACTAATCGAATGTGCTACATTGTCACCTATTTAAAATGTATTTACTTGCAGTAAAGCAGAGGATGATAACTTACCAACTGCTTGTTTCTATCCAATAGGCCTGGCACAAACAGATACATTTAAAAAAACATCCCACCTAGAAGGGCATATTTTTCCTACTGCACTCTGTATTACACTATAATTTCAGGAAGGCATTTTTCAATTTACAGGGTTGTACACTGAGTACTTTTTTACTTTTTTTTTTTTTACTTTTTTAGTGTTTATTTACATTATTATAAATAGAGTGAAGTACTAGAGAAAACACATCCAGCCTACAAAGCATATATTCTACCTACCTCTGAGTTAACTATGGTAAAATAAGAATCATAGGAGAGGATTCCTCTGACCAAATGTGCATATATGTTATCCAGAGATCTACTCTATGTAAACTGCACTAGGCCTGCTTTGTAGTCAGTGGAGAAAGTTAGTCATTTCTAATGTGTTATTGATCAGTCCTATACAAGAAATGTCCTTTGAAGTGCGATGAATCTTACACTAGTGCTTTGTTCTAGCTACAGAGTGCAGAAGCAGTTTAGATAACAACCTCAAATGCAAACAATCAGATTAGAGACCTTTAGGCTTCAACTGATGAAACCCGCACATTACTTTGTATTCGGTTCTGTGCACTGACTTCCTTTTAGCTGGGCACAAACCTAAAATCTTTAAGATTTTAAATTCTTCTCAAAACAATTAATATATTGATGTTGAAATATGAATAAAGTGAAGAATATCATGTAATAAAAGTGCATTGGGTGGTTACACGAGGCAGGACAGTAGGGTCTAGACTGCCAGCAGAAGGGGATGGAAAAGGAAGAATGAAAGAATGTGGTATTTAAGGATGAGTTACTCTACATTGTGTTCCATCTGATGTGTTTATACCTGAAAGGAAAAAGACTGCATCACAGCTTTAATTTTTTAATGCATGTTTGTGTGCAATGTTGTATAGTATTGAAAACAATTCATTATGAAAACATAACTACTGATGTAGTTTGAAGATTGTTTTGACAATAAGTAAATAATTTTAGTAGTCTAAGCTTTTCTTTAGGAATTACAAAAGCATAAGCAGACCTGTAAAACGCATTGGAAAAGAGACAATTTGCCTGCAAAAAGACATGCAATGACTGTTTATTTATAGACATGGAGGTATTGGAAACATGAAAGGCCAAATGACACTTGGGTGATCGTTTAGGTGTGCAGGCAGAGTGCAAAACCAGATAATCTTTAATTCATCTGTGATGCTTCTCAACAGTATAGTTAAGTGAATTGCTATTTGGTATTGATTTTAAGACATGCATGATTTCTCTAAGGAGAAAGAAACTTTGTAACGTGATCTAAAGTTTGTAGAGGAAAAGTCAAACTCCTTATTCTAAATGTATCTAAGTGAGTGTATATAAAAGAGGCATTATATTCATATTCCAGAAACTTTATTTGACATGTACTTATTGCACATATCACTAATTGATTGAAGGAGCATTGCAATTCTAAAAGATGTACAGGCTAAAGGATAGATCCAGTGCATGGTTTAAGCTGTTAGGTGCCCATGTTCCAAGCAATACATGTGAAGAGTTACGTTCTTCAGAATGATATCCACAATAAACAATACTTGACAAGTGTAGACATAAATAGACTTCATAAAGAATTGCTGAGTACAAATATCTTGGTTCTCATTCTCTAGCTAAGGTTCTTGCATATTTAGTGAAGTCTCAGGAGGCGCTCCTTCCTTCAACTGATGTAGTTAAAATCAGGGAGTGGTAGTTAAATTATTTCCTTAATGTGGCAGCATTAAGGGCAATTCTTGTGTTTTTAAATTCATCTTTTGCAGGATTTTTGTCTTGCAACCCACCTTCTCAATTCTTTTCTCCCCACATGGATATTTTTTTTTTTTCATTGAAGGTCACAGTTTTCAGAAGGTTGTCCAAACCACAAATCTGTGGACTTTGAGGGTAAAAGCAGTCTGAGATGGTAGAATAAAAGCAGATTGTGACTTGTAGTTTTCTCCTTTTTGTGTAATTGCATACCCAAGAAAACAATTAATAATCTGCTGGACCAAAGACAAAGACTAGAAAACATTAACTTTGTGATTAGGACCCAACATAGGATTCCAGACTTAATATTTTCTTCAGTCATTTTTGGTACATTTTACATTTAACAACTGCTGCATCAAGTGCTCCAGATGACCTCTAAAGGTAACTATACAAATCAAAAATCCTAGTGTAACTCAGATTTCCTGATGTAAAATAGAACTCTTTTCACAGGAGAGTTGAACAAACTAATAATAAATTAATCACATCTTTTTTATGACAGATTAACTTTTCCTGTAATTATGTGAGAAGCAGCAGATATCATATATAACAACTTTAATAAGACTGGAAAATTTCAAGTAAGCAAGCTAGGAAAATATTAGGAAATAACCATATAGTGGGTGGAACATCCATAAGTATGGAGTGAAGCCACAAGTCAGGATGAACCTGGATTATCCACCTATTCTCTAAAGAAATTCTTATCAAAATGATGCCTTTCCTGATGGCTCTGTGTGTTTAAGTCGTACTCTACAAGTTCTTCAGGAATTCTAACACTAGCATGGAAGAAACAGACAAGAACAGCCTGATATGTGTAAGCTTCATTAAAAATAGGGTTTTTCCTAGTGTAACACCTGGGAATGATACAGCAGTTAAATAAATTTTATCAATGTAAAATGTAATGTAAAATTTCAGTGTTGGTATTACAATCTTAGTAACGTAAACTTTGTACACAGTTAAGTTTTAATTTGTTGGAATAAATCTAAATAGTATATACGTTGCTTACTTTGTGCTATTAACTCCAAGTGTCATTTGCCCTTTCATAACTAACAAAGACATTTGTATAAATGAACATGAATGTAAATTTTTTCCTGACTTAATTATTAATTACTTTCAATGCTTGTCATGGTTTTGGCCAGATTGATGAATCAGAATGATAGATGGCCCCTCCCTCCCCCCTCTAAAAAGAGAGGAGAGGAATAAATAAAGAAAGTTATGAGTTTAGCAAAAACTAAACTACTTTAATGAAAATACTAATAAATAATGAAATAATAAATAATAAGAAGAATTTTTTTAAAAAGGGAAAAAATTATACAGTATATACAAAACCATATCAAGGTCTCAGGATGAATACCCTGTTTTGGGTCACCTGTCCTGTCTGCTCCTCCCTACAGGTATGACCCCTCTATGTTTTTCCACCTCCAACAGGGCAAATAACGAAGTTACCTGACTGTACACCATTCCTTGGTCTTATCACTGTGAGAGTGAACAGTTTCTGAACAATATGCTGTTAATTTCAAAGTGTAGTTAGTTAGAAGAGGCCAAGCTAAAAAGTAAAATTTCTGAACATAAAATTGTTTCTGTTTTACCTCAAACCAGGACAATGCTATAGGATTTAAGGCTTCCTGGGCTTGCAGTAGGCTATATGGCTAACATTGGTGTCATATTTAGACTCTCAGTCTCAGATGCATAGGTCTTTTTTTACAATTTTTTTGTTATTGTTGGCTATTTTTATATATGTTTCTATTATTTAAGTTAGACAAAGATGATAAAATATGTCTTGTACTTGGAGAAGCAAAGAAGTATCTTGAAGAAATGTAGTTTCTAATTGTGGACAGATCCTGCAAATAATCTATCTTCTAGACTTTTTACTGTTTTATATGAAAACTTCTGACGTCAGACAATTACAATATCAGCCTCAGTCTTTACTTCAAAACCATACAAAGACTTTGATTGTGATGATACGCAAAGACAGAAGTCAATGAGGCTGAAATTAAGATAAAGAAGTTGACTAAAAATTCTGGTCTGTAAAGTGATCTGACAACAGGTTTCAGGAATCTGTTGTCTTCTGCATTGTTGAAGAAACTGTCTGCTACATTCCAACCCAGATAGAGTTTTTCAAAGCACTGTGCACAGTAAACATTAAACACAATTGAGAGTTTGCTATATAAGAGCTACTCTGCAAAACATTGACAGGACAAAAACAATCATAAGTGCTGCTGAGTTGGTTTTAGTATTTTGTCCCAATGAAAATCTAGATTTCATCTTATCTGGAATGTTAACTTTAATTACATAGATATGTAATGTTAACTCTACCTTAATATTTCATATGCTTTTAAGAAACTAAAACTTGCCTCTGGGAGGTAGTTGCCTACAGCAAAAATATCCAAAGCAGGTGTCTTCTCTTTCATGTGGACTGCTGAGTACTTAAAAGAAAGTTGTATCCTGTTCTGGACAGGAGTGATCCTAGTTATTCATGACCCTCTTCTAATAACCAGAAGATCTTTGAGTCAGACTTGCATCTTTTAGGCTGTGAATCTTGCAAGTGTTCAATATATCTTGATTAATGCGTGTTCTGATCTCTGGAAATGCAGGTGAGTTGTTTCTTACTGGATATAAATGATGTTTTAGAAGATAATGATTCCCTTCGCATTCAGCCTTCAGTTCTGTTGCAGTCAGGATTGATGAATCAATACACACCTCTCTGTAGCTTGGAGTTGGATTTGGCTGCTCTAATGGAAGGGATGAGGAAGGTCCTCTTAGGCTGCAGAAGTTTCAGTGTGAACTTTGACAGATTTATTATAATCCATATTGTCGTTATTAGCTTTTGGGTTTTTTCTAGCAGTACTTGAGATTTCACCTCTCCCTCTTTTATCCTGCCTATGGTGTCATAATAGCGCATGCTACTGCGTACGTTATCAACAAAATGGGGTTGATGGAGGCAAAACATGTAAATGGAGGAGGCTAGGGTGCAATTATAATGATTGATTAGATTGTCAGCTCTTCATTCAGTGAGTGAAATGTCTGAATCTGAGACCAAATTTTGATGGGATTGGACTACTGGCATGTTAAAAGTCCTTCAGATGTCAGTTGACTAAATTAGTAGAAATTGATGGAGCCATGACTGTGGAACTGGCTCAGATTAATTGTTCTTTCTTGAGAGCTCAGAGTTTTGTTATTGGCTCAACAATAGACCATCCAAAAATGCCTATGGCTTTGATGTCCTTGATTTTGAAGTCTGGATTCAAACTTAGGCCATAAAACTTGGCTTAACCATAAATGATGTACACAAATCCTAAGGAGGTTAAGTAAGAGGTGGCATTAGTGTCTTTCTTCTTACATCCTTGCCACTTTTGGATTCTCTTTGGAAAAAAAGGAAAAAAAATCTGTAGTGGTTCCACACAAGTTTATGACCATCAAGCTGTATGTGTGGTTATACTGAATGCAGAATAATGAAAGACACACAATTTAAATTTAGATATCTCTTGTGTTTGTTACTATACTGTAACAGAAAAAAAGGTCATTAACAATAGCAAACAAAAAAGATAAAACAGCTATCACAAAGATTTTGCCCAATGAAAAGTCATTCAGACAAGTTAACTCTAAGCCATTCTATGATAAGTTCATTCTTTTCATTTAGAGATAATGTTGCCAATCCTGTTTTGCACTTAAAACCATTTCCTAGTTATTAAAAAAGAATATACATATGCAAATTATATTCTTCCCAGTTGGCAGGATACAATGCATAATGCATTATCAACTTAACATTCAACTAATGCCATAATTTACAACCCATTGGAAATAGACAGTGCTAACAAGTTATTATGTGTAGAAGCAACAATAAATTGCCTGAGGTGTAACTGGAAATGAAACAATGTGTTAAAAAACCCTAACTATCCTTCTGTAAATAAGCACTGTGTAGAAAACAATTGCCTTGAAATGGAAAGTAGTCAACTAGTCCAAACATTGGCAAACACAACTGTTCCAGGAGGTACTGCAAGTTGGTGTTCAAGACCAGATCCTTCTTCTAGTACAGCATTATGCCAACTTTACTGAAGGCTTGCTAAAGCAGGGTCAATTTCTAACTGGAACAATCTTGGTATGGCTCAATGATAGAACATGCAAGAAAGTCTATGGCTTAATATCTGAATTCTGGGATCAGGCTCAGTCCACTGGCTTAACCATAAATAATGTCTAGAAATCCAAATGAGGCAAAGAAGAGGCCTTGGTGTTTTTCTTCTCTCTCCCATGTCCTTTCTACTAGTAGTGTTTCTTTACAATCTATTGGGGTGTTATCAGAATTAGCCGTTATTCTAAATCAAAACCTGAAATAATCATACTAATTTTGTAGTGGCATTATAGACTGTAATCTGTTTAGAGGTTTGTAAGGATATATTGGAAATTTCTTGATCAGATTGTTTTTTGATGAACATGATTACTTATAGTTTACATATCTTTTTAAAAGTTGCATTTTCAAATAAATTGTATGTTAATAATACAGTAGAATCCAGGCACCTCTAATCCATTAATTAATAAGCTTGGAAGAAAGAGGAAAGCAGTGGATCAGCAGCCAAGAAAGTACAAGTAATTTTTCAAAAGAACAAACAAACTTAAGGAGCTGGCTCAGCTTCAATCTTGATTGCCCAAGATAGAACATATTGAGCAGTCTCCAGCCTTAGTTTAGCTATGTAACTATATAAGAGATTAGCTATGAAACTACTTAAGGCAAGTCAGGAACATAAATAGTTGTAATCAAAGCTCCTACAAATCATTACAAAGAAAGATAAAGAGAAAACATAGATCCATTTCTTAACAAGAGAGGTGAACTAATTATTCATGATATAGAATCATAGAATCATCTGGGCCGGAAGGGACCTCCAAAGGCCATCTAGTCCGACCCCCCTGCAGTCACAGGGAC
>JAOQGH010000023.1:93789967-93844729 GCA_025769975.1 Gallinago jamesoni | reverse complement strand
GGGACTCCACAACCTCCCTGGGCAGCCTGTTCCAGGGCTCTGTCACCCTCACTGTAAAGAAGTTTTTTCTCATATTTAGTGGAACCTCTTATGTTCCAACTTGCGCCCGTTGCCCCTCGTCCTCTCACTGGAAACTGCTGAAAAGATTCTGGCTAGACTTGAAGCTACAAGTACAGAGTGCAGCTGCTGCTTCATAGCAGTGCTGGTTCACATGGAACAGTAGGGAGTGGAATTGCAGCTTCTTGTAATCAATGCAATGCAGTTTCCTGAATGTATATTCCAATGAGAGCTGTGAAGAATTTGGTTTTAATGTAGAACTTCAAAATATATAACTAAAGGATAATTCTCTAAATAAATAAGACCAATTCTTACAACATGAATAAAAAAACAATTGTAAAGTGCACAAGAGACTAATTCTACTCTCTTTGGAGAGAAGAGGGGGTGCATTTTCACACGTTTTGAGATACACCAGGTGCTGGAAAGGCACCAACCCCTCCGCACTTTCACAGACCTGAAGCAGTGATGAATCAGTGTTGGCCTTAGCTCAGCTACCCGCCCTCTAACTGACACCAATCTTCCAGCCTTTCCTGATATGAAACAGATTGCAGAAAAACCACAAATGGCACAAAAGCAATGATTGCAGACAAATTCCAAGGCTTCTTACTTGTTAAATGTCAATACTAGGACAGGTGCTGTCCTTCGGTGATATGAGAACAAGTGGTAGTACTGCAGTTATGTGAGCATGTTCTGACCACAAGATTTCCATTAAATGTTATTTGAAAAAAAAAAAGCAAGCAAAAATACCCCCAACTTTTAACAGCTAAATGTTTTATTAAATTAAACAGATTAAAAACCTATCGTAGTTGTCATGTTCCAATGATTCTGGTTAAAACTTAGCTCATTACTTCTAATCTTAACTAGTTCAGCTTCATTTTCTAACCTTTTTTCCATAGATTAAACCGTGTCTAAGACAGAAGTGGAAGAATAGATCTGGCAAAAATCCAGTCCTTGGTAATTTGGCAGATTTCCTGGATGCAGATACCCTGGAGGTTAAGACAACTCCGAACCCACCTTATGCATTGACATAGGAGAAACGGCAAGACTCACCTCTGTTGCAAATTCTCAGCATATAATGAGAACCCACCTTTAGTGTTTCATAAAGGATGTATCCAGCTAGAACAGGAGTGAAGCCACATGCCAGACTGCGCTGTAAGCGCTGTACCACAATAAGAGAACATGCGCTGCAGGCAGCATGAGAAGCTTGCAACTACACTGTTTAAAGAAAGAACCATGTCTTCTTTACAGTCATCTTAAGTTCTTCAAGCTCGCATGCGATACAGTTTATCCCTTTGCACTTGTTTTGGTTTGACGTAAAACAGAACCAATTTTTTTTTTTTTTCGGTAATTTTGCTTTGAAGCTAAACCTCTTCTAACTAACCGAACTGACTGAAAGTAATGGTATATTTTTTAGATCATGTTCCGCTTCCAGAGTGATAAAGCTTTGTTTTGAATTAATGCCAAGGAACGGTATGCAGAGAGGTTCCTGCTTATACTTATTGCTATAACAACCAATGTCAGCCAACGTTTGTTACTTGACCCATTGGAGGGTCAGAAGTAGAAAACCATAGAAGGGTTGCACCTGCAGGGAGAAGTGGACAGGACAGGTGGCCCAAAACTGATGAACTGGGTTATTACATCTTATCTGCACATGCTCAGTAAAAAAGCTGAGGGATCAAAGAGGTCACTCTATTTCTTCAATGGCTGGCATCAGAGGAGGACTCTGTCCCTTCATTTGCCTTCGATCCAAATCCATGTGTTCCTGAATCCGGTTCCCGAGTTCAGCTCCCATCCATCACTAAGTCCAGTCTATGGCTTTCCCAGTACCTGTTGGTGACATGATTGTCATCCTGTGAGCTCAATACAGTTTTGTATGTACTGTATATACTCCATTATTTTCTTATTAATAATATTATCTTTTCTTTTTATTAATTTAATATTTCATTAAAGTGGTTTCATTTCTTTTAAACTAATAAGTCTGTCTTTCTCTCATCCTTCTCTCACTTATAGAAGAAGTTAAAGGGCATCTGTCATTCATTTTAGTGACCAGCCCAGCCCAAACCATGACAGCACTATACACAATCAATTAGTTTTCTATGTTGACTGAGATTGAATCTGACTGAAAATCTTTTCTTATTGATTAAAAACTATTAGGTGTCCAAGAAAGGGTGGAAACTTTGTTCTTTCTTTGAACCATATACATTTGGACCTGTTTTTCCAGTGTTCTTTGAAATGTGCTCTGAGTAGCATATTTTTGGTCCTACATCACATTTCTCCTTAGATATTTTTTTAGAAGAAAACCAAAATTCCTCTTTTCAAAAGAATTTAGTTTGCTATCTAATAAAACATAAATGATTGGCAAAGTAATGATAGTATAGTCCTGCCATCATTTACAAAGTAACTGAGCTTGCTAGTCCATGGAATAGCTTTGCTGCTCTTGTACTTTTTTTAAACTGTCTGTGAGAGTAATTGGTAGGCAGAATGTTAGAGAATAATAACCTCTACATACACTTGAAAACCCTGCTAGAAACAATATGATAGATGACAGAGTCCTCAAATTCTGTTTCTGCCTATTAGTCTACACTATTGACCCTTTCTAGTTAGTTCTTTTCATACTTCAGGGAGAAAATCAATATTTATCATGTTTCACATGAAATCTAATGTAAACAAGACCTTGGACATGATAGCTCCTTGTGCCTTATACATTTCTTAATATGTGAAAACTCCAGCTAGGGAAAAATTTTCTCCAGAGATTTAAGCTTAGTCACATAAGTAACTTTGAGGTAGCATGCCCTAGCCTGTGAGTTGATTACCATTAGAGCTATGTGAATCTTAGCTATCTTTGCAGATGCTCACACAGATGTTTTCTTTGATTTAGAGTTGATTCATACACATCAAATTCCAGTTGAGCTTAAAGTCTGTTTGAAATTCAGTTCTCCAAGGGCTAATGAGAACAAGTTGTTTTCAGATGTAGTTTCATAGATGTCTGGAACGAACTATGTGTTAGAATAATCCAGTTCTTCAGGACAGAATTGCTGCGGTATAGGATACCTTGGTTTCTCTAAAGAATTTGATTCCATTCTAAGTGCTTCCATTAACCACCAAGTGGCTAGGGAAAAAGAAAAATCTGTCTTGACCAATTACTTGGTTCCGATTTTTGTTCATGTTTGTTAATTTTTCATTCTTTTTCTGACAGAATGGAAATCACAGCTGCGGTGTGTTATCAAGCTGTAAAACTGTGCTCTTCTTTACTGAGTTGTCTTGCTTTGGGTTAAGTAGATCGCCATATCTGTGGTTAGTAAGAAATTCCTATGTCAAAATGGCAGTTGTCTTGCTTTTGTCTTGTTTGATGGTCTTTTCCCTATAGCCTGGGAACTCATTCACTTCTATTTCTTATTTGGAAATGTCACGTCATTAAATCTCATTTACTACAGGGACCTCATGAGAACAATTGTAACTTTGATGACTTCAATCCCCTTTGTTTGGAAATCTGGCAATGGCAACACACACCACACCAATGTCTATAATTGAATCCTACCTCAGATGTTTCTTAATAAAAGTCAATAGAATTTAGTCTTCTGCATTTTTTTTTAAATAAGAATTAAAATTTTTTAGCTTCCAAATACACATTAAATTTTTACATGTAATAAATTGCCTACCTAGTGTTGTACTTTGTAATCCCATCCTCTTATTTGAAGCTTGTTTCATTACGCACGAAGTGAAGTGATTCCCCTTTATTTTTGATGTTTAGAAGATAATATTACACATAATTATACAAAATTTTTTTTTAAATGTAGGTAAGAAAAAAATATGACTAGGGAGAAGTTTTTTGTTTGCAGTAGAGATTATAGCTATTCTGAAAAATGACACTTACAAATGCCCCAGAGGCAGAGGCAGGAGGCTCAGGAAGACCACAAAATGAGATGGGAAATAGTGACGATTTGAGAATATCAGTTGCCATAAATTTAAAAATTCCCAGTTCCACAAAGTGTATAGAATACATCTGTCATTGTTAGGTGATAGACAGTAAGGTTCTTGTTTTGAAGTCTAAATCATATTTTGTAGAAACAAAGGATAAGAAAAAAAAAATCAATTCCAGATAAATATAGGAAGTCTTCAAAAGAGTATTTAAGAAAAAAGATTACTTGGTAAGTCCCTTATCTAATTTCTAAAGCTTACTGTATGAAGAATTTTAAAACTGTCTTTAGAAGATCTGCTAAAGGGATTCCACATACATCCTGGACAGCGTATTTCAAAAATTGTCCTTACTTGTTCTTCAATTCCAAATGTTTTGGCTGATAGGATCTGCATTGAGATTTTGGACAATGATAAGAGCATGTACACAACAATTAGATTGTGATCTTTTACCACAATCAATTAGTTGTGACAATAAATTTGTCAAGGATTAGACTTTTTAACACCTACTGCATTACATAACCATCCAGCTACATAGCTTGTCAGCTGGGTTTCCACTACTTACAACAGTTTAACAGTCAAATCAATGATTTGTTTGTTCTATTAATTACATTACTTTATAAAATATGCAAATATTATGAATTATTGTAAATAAGGAAACACCTGAGGTTCTAAAAATTGTTATTTTCCGGTTTAACAAACCTAACATCGTATTTCAGGGTTTGAACAAGAGTTATGCGATATTTTATGCAAGGACTTCTTGGGATCCATCACAGTCATCATCCCCATTTGGGAGTGTTAAAAAAAAGCCATAATCTTTTTATTTTTCCAAGGTGATGCATCATTTAAAGCAATTTCTGGTTTTCTGTAAAACATATTATATTTGTGTTTGTGATGGGTCAAAATGGATTCCATCAATTTTCTGATATGACAAATAAATCCTCTTGATGCTTCTCTATATTTTGTTTTGAAATTTCCAATACAGGGAACCTGCCCTTTATTTATTTATTTTTAACTTCTCTTCTTACTGTCACTGTTTTAGTGGCCTGAACTGACTTGTAAGGTGAACAATGGCATGTAATTTTTACATGATTGTGAATTAAGACAATAATTGTCAATGTGATACTTCACTTAAAAGAAACTATTTTAAAAATTCACCTGTCAGAACAGTTATTCATATCAGAATAGCTGGCTATTAAGATGTATTATTTATTGATATTTAAACTTTGATTAGGTTGAAAAGGTGTTGTTCTCATGGTCTTATTTTGAGGTTAAATGGAATAAGACATTTGACTTCTGCATCAATTTCGTTATGAATTCTCTCTATCCTTCAACTGATTCTGTTTCCTTACACAATGTATTTTACTTCTTTTTGCATCAGCATTGAAGAAACTTTACTATTATGTTCTCACTCCCACAGGTTGTATCAGGATGATATCACATTTCATTAGAGGTGTAAAACTAAATGTAAAAAAATCTTCGTATTTCTAAATTTCTTGTCATAAGTGTAGTACTTAATTTTCACCTAACATTTCACCAAAAAAAGACCACAAGGTCTTCCTGATAGCATCTTATTCCTTTATTTCGATAATAACATTTTTTTTAAAATTAGCTTAGTCTTTCAAGGAGCTATTAAATCATTATGCTAGGCAATTCATTTAAGCAGTCCCTAGCTGTTCAATATTAATTGTGCAAATATATTGTCAAAATCTTCCTACAGCTTTTACTGCATTTGGCTGACAATATTTATGTGTGTCCTCAGTTTGTGTGAATAAGCAAAGCAAAACGGCTCCCCTCTGGAAGCAGGGAGGAGAACATGTTCAGTCTTGGGCAGCCATTGGGCTGCTTAAGGAGGAGAGCATGCCAGAGGCTGTAGAGGAGCAGCCACAGCACAGATACATTAGCAATATACACATCCTGACCTCCACAAGAGATTAGGCAAAGTTCATCACATATCAGAAAGTCTTTGGGCTGAATGGAAGAAAAGTATGGCGGGCAGGAGAATATTTGTTTGTAAATAATTTTTATTTACATCCATGACCTTTTGAACTTTGTCTATTTTTTTTTTAAAATTTAACATTTCTAATTTGTAATCAAAATTGAGATTTAGATTAGATACCAGAAATAAATTCTTTGCTGGGAGGGTGGTGAGAGACTGGAACAGGTTGCCCAGGGAAGTTGTGGATGCCCCCTCCCTGGAAGGGTTCAAGACCAGGCTGGATGGGGCTTTGAGCAACCTGGTCTAGCGGGGTTGGACCTCGATGATCTTTAAGGTCCCTTCCAACTCTAATCATTCTATGATTCTATGAAGGGCAAGGCAGATCCATCATAGATACTTCCTGTCATAAAGCTGTTTTACTCTTTTTGACTCGAGGCATCATGACATAAAGATCTATTTTAATTGCATTCTAATCTTTATTTTCTTCTTAGAGGATTTCCTGAAAGGAAATTAAATTTGATTGAGACAGCAGTAGAGTTTTCAGATCTGACATATGTGACTACTGAGAAAATAAGCATAACACTAACTGAAGACTAACATCCTATGGCTCTAGGCTGACTGTACTGTTCATGGTAAATGTAACTTCATCTTTTTGATTCATATCTGTCACAGATTTCAACTGTTGATTCAGATGTAGTGTATCTGTGACTGACAGGAACAATAGTGTTGCAATCATCCCAGCAGTTTGACAACTCATCATTCTGAAAAATGATGGAAATGAAGGAAAGAAAATCTTTGCTTTTCAGGATTAAAAAGAAGGAGGATTAATTTCTCCTGAAAAGAATCAAGTTACAGGAAGCACCAAGTAATATGCTTGATTCTTATTGGTTTTTCTTATTTAGTGGATTGCATTCCTTGTGAGGGATTCAAAATCTCAACTAGTTCTAGTATTGTTGATTCAGCTGGTTTCTTCAACTTTTTTCTCCAGAATATTTAAATGATAGTTCTGTCCTTTCATAGGTGACTGTGGTAGCAAATTAATTAACACAGATTTTAAATTATTTATGTTTAAACAGTGAATGCTTTTAGGAGATTGACAAGCAGAGTTGCAGCTCCTTATTTTTTGTCTACTGCACTATTGTGATATTTTTCTTGATTTCTTAAATAATTTTTACCTTTCAACTGCATTTGATGTGTTGTATCCATTGTCCGTAGTAAATAAAATCCCCCATTCAAACTAAAAATCAATACACAGACTTGCTACCTAAAGTAATTTCTGTTCTGTCCCTTAAAGGCCCTTAAAGTCATCAAGTCCAGCTGTAAACCTAACACTGTCAAGTCCACCAAATCTGTGATAATACTTTCTGCATAATGTGGATGAGAGTAAAAAGCGAACATCATATTAACAGGCTTTTGAGGTTTCCAATCATTTTTCATCCTTGAAAGTCTTTACAGAACTTAGCTAACTTCTCTCTAGTCTCAGGTATTGTTTATCTTCATTTCTGCCAGAGTATGATTGTTCTGATTCTTAACCATAGCAACATTCATCATTCATCAGCTATTATTTTCTTCAAAAGTATACGTGTACATTAGATTTCTCAGAAGATCAATTTTAGGTTGATTCTGTCCTTCACACTGCACAACTGACTGAGCTTCTAATATCAGTGGCTACGTTCTTCAAATTTAGCAAACAAAATATACCTAAGATTGCATTTACCATAATGGGGAATCCCCACTCAAATCTATTCCTTTATAAAATATAAGTGTTCTTTGATAATAGTGAGGATGGCTAAAAATTGTCATCCTCAAACTTAAATATGAAAAGATCACTGACTTATAAAGGTCATAAGCTAGTTCTGTTATGTAGCATGTAGAGTTACTTAGCTTTTATTCCAAGGCTGAGTTCATATTTAGAGTGCATGAAAGCAAAATAAAATAAAATGCGAAGAAAGCAGAAACTACTTCATATCTGAAAATTTCAGTGGGAACTTTGAAAACCTTTATTATTTTCCTTTTACAGCACAGTAATACTTATTTTGTGTTGGTTTTTTTCTCATTTGTGATTTCCGATTTCTCAGTAAATGAACAGATACACATTATTCTTGCCAGGTTCTTTGTATTATTTAGACCCCAAAAGGAATAGCTTTAATCTCTAAAAAGAAGTAATAAAGTATTCTTATTGCTTGATATTTAGAAAGAGACAGAATCCGCTTTGTAATTTACAGAGGTAAACTCCTCTTGACAATGTGAGTATAGTTAATCAGTCACAGAAAATTATGCACTTGGATCATTGTCATACAGTGATTCTTAATTGAAGTTACTATGAAACTAGTTATTTTTTTGGTAGAAAATTAAAAATAGTTTTAATTGAAAAATGGAAAAATTTTAATAACATTTAAAAGGAAGTATTTCTCCTGGTGGAACAATATATTTTGTGAGAATATGTTGAAAAATATTTCACATAGTTCCAATAATTTTGTTGACATATTTACTAGCATGAACTGCATGCATTCATAGCATACTATAAAAACATCTTGGTCTCACTCCCTTTTACTATGACACTTAACACTTATTTAGTAGCTTTGATTTTCAAGATGGTTTAAAGACATTGGTAAACTAAGTCCACAGTTTTACTGACCTGTTTTTAGTCATCTTTGTGGTCCATATGCAGTTATACTGGTTTAACTGACCTTCTTGTGACATGGGGATCCACTTATGTTAATGTTACTTAAATATTGGGAACTGGTTCATTAATATATGTGAAGTAATTTGAAAGCAAAATATGGTTTAATTGCCCTCAGACCCTTGATTCACTTTATCTCCTAAGAGAAAGGACCAGTACAGCCACTTTCTCCACATCACCAAAGTCCATAAACAAATCAATAAAATCAAGAATATTTAGCAAAATTTAATCCACTTTGCAGTGACACTTACTTTTCTTGTATCTTTTAACCAAATTTTAAGACATGTTCACATGTGCTGTTTTAGCTGTTAGCGTTAAGAGCCAAAAGGCTATCACCATCTTATTATACGTAGTACCTGCTTGATTTTCTCCCAAAACTAATACTGTACCAAACTGTGGTAAAAAATCAGTAGGTGATTGCTCTGAAACAGTTGAAGTCAGAATGAACAGAATGGGTTAGCTATAATATTATGCCTTCACTACCACATCATTACTCAAATGTTTGAGAGGCCTCAAAATCTTAATAGATATGGCAGAGAAAAAAGGTTAGTTGCAACAAGCAGGAAGAGAGTGAAAAAGGCAGAAGTCAAGCCCTTTGCCATCTGAAAACCAAGGCCAACTAGAACAGTTGTTGAAAATCTAAATGGCAGTCCCAGATGTACCATGAACTGATGCACCAAAAAGCATAGATTGTATTCTCACCTTGGAATCATGTTAGAAAAAAATGAATTTTTTTCCTCATTTGGGAATTTTTTCTTTTTACACTTTTAATTCCTGACTTGGAATTCTGAGCTAGTTATTGACTTTTCCAGAGCTGAGAGCAAATAAAAATGGACAGGCACTCAGTGGGTTGTAACATATGACTACAGACAAAATGTTTCTGTGAGTAATGAATTCCCTTTTCTCCAAGTCTGACAGGAACTCATTCCTCAGCCTGCAATTAGGGGAGGCAGTACCTATCAGTCAAAGAGAAAGTATCTGAAACTAATTGCACATAATTCTAAATCTTCGTTTTCTCCACAACATATTTAAATCTGTACTTTAAAAAACCAAAAATTCTGACCTTTTCCCTAACCTGTATGCTTTACTGTAAACCAGAAAGTACATCTTAGAAACTGTCAGTACTAGTTCTGTAAAAATTTATCAAATATACTATTTGATAATATAAATATTTTAGAAATAAACACCACCCCTCTTCCAGAATGCTTAGGTAGGGAAAATACACAGATGTGAACACAGAAATATAACAGCTCTTATGTGAAGTTTCACCTTTCTGGTTAAGAAATCTTTTTTTTTTTTTTTTTGGTAAAAAAGAACTGTTGATATTATTGGATGTTTTTCTCATCTCACAATAATTGTATTTTTTCTAAATTATATTAATAATGCAAATAAATAATTTTTACATTGTTCAAATATGAGAGTGTAGTTACTCCTGTAAGGAAAAAACCTGGTTTGGGAAATTTTAAGTGCTGTGTTGGACTCCAAGATATTCCATTCCCTGTCTGCAACAGAAGGTAAAGGAGCAAAGGCAGCTGTTAGACTAAATAAAAAAAGAATTACCAAGTAGAAGAAGGAGAAGTCATTATCTCCAGATGTATTTTGTGAGATCCTTACTCAAAATCTGAAATTCAGTATGTGGTGTCTATGCTTTGGAAAAACTATTTACAAATTGGAAAGGGTTCACAAAAGGTGTGCAAGAATTATTTGAAGTCTAGAAAATCTACCTTACAGAAAAAGGTAAAAGGAGTCCAATCCATTCAGCTTAAATAGATATTATTAATTGATAGTTTTAGCATAATTTGTAATTGCTTGCTTAGGAAGACTTCTGATATTAGACAGAACTTTAGCTTATCACACAAAAGAATAGTAATATAAATGGGACCGAGGATGGTTTAAAATCCCAAGTCAGTTTAAAAATAAAGCGTGTATTTTAAATCATGAAGATATTTAATAATTCGCTAGTAGTAGGGTACTTTCTCCATAACACAAAGACTTTATATTTAAAAACCCATCATCCTTCTAAAATCTGGGTTCAAGAGGAAGTTATGGACAGTGGAATTATTGCTCAGAAAATTTTTTCCTGTGTTACGCAACGTCAGCCTCAATGATCATGTTTGAAAATGTTTGAAATCCAATGTAAAAGTAAAGTGATATTTCTTTTTTTCACTTCTAAATTATTGCTAAAGGATGGTCTTCTAGCACACTACCATTTTTTTTCTTGTGTATTTTTTCCTTCTGTCTCAACTATAAAACCTACTTTGTTTTGACAAAAAACTGGTAATGAGGATATAGTGTGGAAATTAGAAAACCGTCACAAATTACTTCAGTAGATGTTCATGATCAATTCAATGGAAAGCACATAAAGAAGCTAGAGTTAAACTTTTTTAGTCCTTTCTTAATCTACACATATTCCACTTTTCCAAACTATAAAGGAGAATATCAAATTACCACTACAGCATCATCACAGCAAACTCCAGATGGCTTATAATAACTTTAGCATTAGCATGGCTGCTATCCTCCATATCAGCAGCTACTCAAAAAAGCTGAGCTTTTATGTTTATTAGTAATTCTTTTCATGGGTAACACAGACATTATAAAACCCTTCTTCTGCATCTTTCTCTATTAAATTTTCGTGACTGATTATTCTAGCTTTTTTTCTGTAACACAAATACAACATTACTGCCATTTCAATGGCATTTAGGATGTATTTGTGCTATCACAGAAATATCAAGTTGCCCTTTATATATGGTATTTCAAGTACGTCTCACATTTCTCTTACACAGTTTTAGACTTTGTTAGGCACAAGGGCTATACTTATAATTATTAATGTGTTGGTATATATTGTTCAAAGATTGAGCTCATATTTTAATTGCTTAGTAAGATTCTTTTTCCAAGAATGCATCTTTAAATATGAACAGGGCATGCAGACATTATAGCTTTTTTGCTAAAGAGTAAGCATTAAAAGAACTACTAACCTTGAAGATGAGGCTGAAGTAAGACTTCAGATAAACAGTAATTGTTTTTATACACATACAATCAATGAAGAAGTGGGATTTTTTTAAATTAAGCTGTAGATCTGTAGTAAATAAAATAGGGTTAGAGTAGGTATTCAAACTGGGCCACTAATGTCCATGCTTTTTAGCTTCACAAATTAAAAAGGTAAAGAACCAAAGCAGATAAACTGTGCAGAGTCCTGGCATTAAAAAAAAAAAAAAAAAAAAAAAAAAAGAGATGGTTAACAAAAATGTCTCTCTTTTCATTGATCCTGTAGTATTTGGGAAATTTGTGTTTTGGGAAGATTAACGTATACATGTGCATATATAAATGGATTGTATATCTAATTCTTGTCACTATTTTTTCCTTTAAATGCAAGCCATCTCAATCTGCAATCAAAGCAAGTTGGTTATTTGGGATATAATAGGATTTTGGAAGACTTGGGCGTTCTAAAATGAATCTGTATCAATAATGACTTAAAAGCCAAATTCGACTGAGTAGAACACAGTTCACATCTCCTGTGAAAGGTAGGATAAACAGGGCTAAAACCACAGAGCAATGTTACAAAAGCATGTGAACATAGCAAAGATAAGTGTGTTACTTTTCCTCCAGAAAATGATTTTGAAATAATATTTTAAAGACTCAAAAGAGGATTTTTTGCCTCAGTGAACAGAGTGCATTTTAGTGCAAAATCACCTTAATATTTAGGTATTAACAAAAGATAGGTCTGACTGATTTTCCTATGTTTTCATTTCTGTGTAAAAATAAGCATCATCAAGTTACACAGTTTATGTAAAATACTTGGGGTTTACAGTCCGTCAAGCTTTTAAATTCTGTGGAGTATTAATAGGACCTCTAGAGATCCTATTTACTCTTTCTGTCTTCTTTTGGTAGTGTCAGTAACTGGGCTTTTCAATGAATCTGAAAATTCTTTAAATGGTTCCCTAATACAAAATAGAAAATGCATCTAGAATTAATGGAGGGGGGTAGGCCATTGATTTACAACAAAATAAATGACAGTACTAGATGTATATTGACTCCTGGATTTGTAATTGGGTCTATTAATAATAGATGTTAATATTAGATTAAAGATGGGTTACATAAATAATGCAAACATGTATTAGAAGAAAGTGCAATAAAATCTAGAACTGAAATTTCCACATATGTAGAAGTCATGAATGTGCAGAACTGGGGATAAGACTGCCAGGGAATTTATGAAGTTGTAGAGCAGACATAGCTGAAAGTCTCATTTTAGACTCTGTGTTTTCTATGCCTTTCTGCTTACAACACTAACTGTGTGATTATTCTACTCTAATTTTTAGTTTACTGATTTTTTATTTCCTGTTGGATTATCAGTGAACAGTTAACATGTAAAAGGCCCCTCAAAATGTCTCACTGATGATGTCTTATGGTGTAGGGATCTCTATACCATTCAAACCCACTTAAAATTCCTGGCATAAAAAACTGTTACCTGAAATTGTTTTGTCTTTGGATTGGGTAGCGCTCTCTAATTCTGAACTGTGCTGCAAGGATGTTTTGTTCAGATAAAAAAAAAAAAAATAAAATTTCATCTTCACCTCTGTTTCATATCCTGTTGTCTTTACCTTCCAGACCTTCTTTGATTCACATCAGTTCTTTGTCTCTATGTAAACATCACATTCTTGTTATAGCCCTGTGGTATATAATCCTCACTCTCTGGAGGAAACAGTTCTCATCCAGGAGCGCTAGGACTTGTGTCCTCTTGCTCCTAAACTGGACTCCAGTTCTTTATCCTTTGAAAGCAAAGATAAGACATTATTGAAATAAAAGGAAAAAGAAAAAAGTTTGTTTGCTTGTGTTTTTCTGCTTGTGGTTGGTTGCACTTTGATTTGGGTATTTTTTCATTTTTCTGGGGGGAAGAGGGAGATATCTTAAACTTGTGTCTGTGCTCCTGCTACTAGTGTGATTGCTTTGGCTTTATACATGAAATGGAGTTTTACAGATAGCCTGTTGTTGTGTTTTACCCCCAGCTGGTTGCTAGAACCATGCAGCTGCTCACTGAATTCTACCCCTCCACCACCCAAAGGGTAGGGAGAAGAGGGAGAAAACGGAAGGGAAGGAAAGGAAAAAAAAAAGGACCCAAACTCATGAGCTGAGATAAAGAGAGTTTCATAAAACAATATCAGAATAAATAAATAAATAAATAAAAATAACAATAGAAGATGAAGTAATACAACAGAAGTTGCTCTCACACCTGGTGAATTGATTGGCCAGCCCATCCCAAGCAGTGATCACAAAACCCCAGCCCCCAGCCAACACAACTGTCATTTACATACTAAGCATGACGACTATAGTATGGAATATTCTGTTTGCCAGATTGTTCTATTTATGATCTCTCACAGCTTCTATTGGAAGCTTATAAAAGTCCTTGACTAATATAAACATCACCTGGCAACAATTAAAACAATTTACATTATTGACATTTCTTTCATGCCAACTCTGAAACACAGCAGCCACTAGAAAGAAAATTAACTCTATCCCAACTGAAATCAGGACACCTGTGAACTATAATGCACATTGACTGAAACATTTGAAAGGACCTTTCAGCTATTTCTTTTACCGTATTTTACTATTCAGAAAATGAAATTAGCATTTCACGGTGATGCAAGATGTTCTTTATTAGCAGTAAACAACCTCAAAAGCCTGGAAAAGGGCTAATCTAGGCTAGAGTTCAGGAAAAAGAAGTGCAGAAAGGTGTACCAAGTTGCAAACATGAGAGAAATGCCTGAATAAGTAAAATGGCACTTATTCAACAAATTGAATCCATTCCATGATTTTGTTTGTTTGATTTTTTTTTATTTTTAGAGTATCTTTTTTGTAATTTCAGAGTTCCTGAAACTGTCTAAAGGAAAACTCAGTATGTTATTGTGGACTGGGGTCCTTGCATTGATTCAAACTCAGCAACTGTGTTTCCCCACCCTATGTTTTGTACAATTGGCTCGCCATTCCCCATTGTCCTTGCCCTTTCATAAGATTTCCCCCCACTATTTCTTTTTCTTTATCACTTTTTTTTTTTTTTTATCCCATCTCTTTTCTCTTGCCTTGTATATTTCTTCTTCAAAAAAATGTGCAAGAAACATTTAGTAACTGATACCGGTGCCTTTCTGTTTCTGAATTTTCATTTACTTTATAAGAACAAAGAAAAGGAAGTAATCAAACAAAAAAGAGTCATCCAAGTGACAGATGTTTTAAGGAATTAAAGAATAGAAAACAATCATATATAATTGGGGTTGGACCTCTTGTTATTTCCCCACCTTTTGTTCTACAAATCCAAATCAAGGAACCAAGTCTGTCCCTCCAATTTAACTTAGATTTCCTTAGCAGACACTAAATTAAGATGAGAATCAGAATTTGAGTATTTAAGACGTTGTTAAAAAACACTAATTGTAAACTTTGTAAAACCAGTGAGACTTGACAAAACAACAGTCTGGAAGCTAGAAGCAGGGGAAAGGGGAGATAATAGTAGCAAGGGAAATAAACCTGTAGATGTATAGAGTGCTTAGCAAAAAAGTGTGAAATATCTGAACCAGTAAAATCAACTAATTACATTTAACAGCTAGTCATCCCCCAAAGACCAGTATGTGGCCTGAATGTACATGCAGAACAGTGGCAGAGAATGTAGCCCATGTGGTAACTTAAGGGACAAACATAAAGGAGAGCTCTCCTGCACGTTGCGCCTACAGGATACATACATTTCACTCAGGCAGAGACACCTCAACCAACTTTAAATGATTTAGCTGAGCTACCAGAAACAGTATTAACTTTGCATTCAGAATAATTAGCATTGATGGAAAAGAAGGTACATTCACCTGTGCAGAATAATAAATAGTGGAACAGTCCAATATAGCATTTAAAAAAGGACTTTTTTTTTTCTCCTCTTGCACATATGTATTTATCTTTATTTCCTTGTCATATAAGCATGTTCTTCTTTCATTCACTTCTTAGTATATTCTAATGAGGAACACAATATAAGACTCCATCTATACAGCAGGAAAGAAAATCAGTGCAATTCATTTAGTTATGAGAAATGTGCATCCAAAACATTTCTTCAGAAGCTGGCTTTAGATTATGAGAGGATGAGGAAAATAAGTCTTTTGCCTACTTATTTATATTCCCATGTTCTGAATTAGAACTGTTTAAAAATACAGAAAAATTATATCAATATGTCTTGGAAGTAACTAAATTTAGTACGACATTCAAGTAGTATTATTGCCATAAACATTTGTGCCAGGAAATACAGAAATTATATCACTTAGCAAAAGACATTTTCCAAACATTAATGGCATTTTGTTCTATTCTGGCATGAATCAGAAGTAGTGTATATATACCTGTGAAGTTAGTTGTGTCATATTCTCAAAACATAGACTCCATTAGAGATGAATGTTTTTCATTTCAGAAGTTCGTGTTAGACTTGTTTAAAATTGCATGCTAGTTCTGAAACATAAGCACTATGTTTTCAGATGACACTAAGGCATGAACTATAGTACGTACTTGCTGAAGTCTTGAAATTCAGAATAGTTAGATATTGATACACTTTTCTTTGTGCATAATCCTCTTCCTGAGAGGGAAGAAAAACACATTTGTTTATTTCTTTTCTTCCCAATAGTGTGGATATACAACTTTCAGCCTGGGAGATACAAAACATGAAACTGTGTTGATTCTTCTGTGGTTGTCTCCAATTACAAACTTTGCAAGAATAAGGGAGATCAGATTTGGATTTTTAGAATACCTGTTTATACTTCGCACAAGTATAACAGAGGCATCAATAGTGTCCTCATAATGGAAGTTGTAGTGAGACTAGCACTATAAGTGGGATATATCTACAAAGTATGAAATATTAATGTTTCTGGTTGGAACATGACAAGACTATAATGGAGTTTAATACACCACTGAAAGATTAGATTAGATAAAGCTGGAGATACCCATTAACATCATTCCCTAATTCAACAGCAATGCAAATAAGAAAGTGAGATTTTTATCACATTTGTTTAGGAGTTTATATTAGGAGTTACAATAAGGCTTTTGAATGGCTAGGTCTTCCAGGTGTGAATCACGCTCAGCTTTATGTGCTCACACCTATTAAAATATGTCACCCAGTGTCACAGTAATGTCTGGCAACCTGAAACAGAGTATAATGAGATGGATGTGTAATAAATACTGATGATTATAAACTGTTTATAAATAGTTTACTAGACTAATTAACTAAGTAGACAATTTTTGTGACACTCCCTTTTTTGTTCAAGTGTTGTAAGTAAAATTTATATTTTTACCAAGGATGTCCTTATTAGTAAAACTGTCCTCTCTAGATTATGAAATAATTCAGTTCAGTAAGAGTAACTCCATTTTTTTAGAGTATAAAAGTGATATCTCTATATGCTGTGGCATAGATGCTGCCCTCTGAGACATGACAGGAATGATGACAAAGGCTGATTATAAGGCTTCAAAATAGTTCTCAAGGAACTTCTGGGAATAAGGCTACCCACTGTTGTGTTGTGGCTACTGCTGTTCCAGCTAGATACAACCTGTTCCCAAGATTCCCAAGATGAGATATACAGGCACTAACTGGCTGATATGTGAACTTCAAGCCTTAACTGATACCACATTTTGACATCTACATTTTTTATTTTTCATTTCAGTTTTTGTACTAACTTTGCAAGGAAAAACCCCAGTTGTCCATTTAGGGTGGAAATTGTCAGTCTTTCAGACCACACAACTTTTTGTCCAGAAATCCAAAATGAGAGGCCCCAAACTAAATCAACAGTAATTCATTTGTGAAGATTTGCTCTGTATGAGTCACACCAACCACCTATGTTCTTGATCTGCTTACTGGCAGCAAACCAGGCATTGAACATCCGAGTTTCTACCTGGGTTCAGATCCACCAAGCAGCACACACAAGAGAAGTCTGTTCTACCCAGACATAACAGACTCACTCAAAGCATGGAGTTGCCATTAGCATGATGTTGTCAGAACTGTTATGACATACTGTATGGGAGCACCCAGCCAAACCTCTTTCAGAGTGCAGTAGGTGAGATACAGGGAGTTGTCATCCAACTCAGCTTCATCTCCACCTTGTCTCCTCTATGCAGAGATAACTTGGGGGGGAGCAGCAAAATGGCTCAGCGCGGGGTTGTCTCAAGAATGCATCACAATAAGGACCGAAACTGAATGGAACCTAAATAAAAAAATGCCCTGAGTCCCATCCCACCACTATTCACATGACTTTGAGTACTAGACATCACAAAACTGGCAACAGAGACTTAGATATCACACCACCAGAAGTAAATATCCCAGATAGTGTAATCCACTCAGGCATAATCCTGCACCCCACTGAATCGGGAAATATAAACTGCAAGGTTTGGGAAGAAAAATGGAGAATCTTCCAACGATACAGCTGGCCTGTAGGAGATTCGTCCCCACCTTCTCGAGGACGCTGTACAAGGTAACTTCCCAGGGATTGAGCAACCTTACCTGAGAGAGGGTAAGTGATTAAGAAACATACGTATGGTATGTGGCATGCTACTAAAGATTGTGATTGGTGCACTCTTTTAAGGTATTCACATCTAGCGCGCTTGTGGTTTGTGTTGTTACTTGTCTGGATTATTTGTAGGTTGCGATAGTGTATTCCGTGAACGGATTTTAAATTGCAATAGTGGAATCGTCATTCTACACATAGAACCTGCAATAGTGACGTATTGGACCTGTGAGTGAAGTCCAAATAAATTGTCCGTTTGAACCTCTCAGTGAAGTCTTTTTCCCATTTCATCACGTGCTTTACACAGATCAATTGTTCAGTAAAGTCTGCAAAAGCAGCCTTAGGTTTGAGAATTCCCAGATAGTAATATGGGGGGGTCCTGTTCCTCAAGAACAGACCAGTCAGTCACATATCCAGAAACCTGGTCTGTATTTTGAATTTCAAAACATTGACAGGTCTGGGGTTACATCTAGTAGGGCCCTGAAAAAGTCTATCCAGGAGTAATGTAATGGACTAGGAGTGGTACCAGCCATTTCTTCATTTCCATATCCCTCGGATCACCTCCAAAGCAGCTAACATTTCTTAGGGTTATATTTTTATGCAAATAAAAGTTTAGTTTTACAAAAATATATAGCCATAAGGTGTGTAAATACTCTCAAATTTAAGTACCATAGCATACTCAAGTTTTCCAGTGTACTGTATTTCCTCCATTCCAATTCAGTAGCAGATGGCACCTTATTGTGAAACTAATTCCATCTGGTTTAGTTCTTACCCTTGTTTTAATATTACACTTTCTACTGAGGATGCAGCATTTCATGTATGTTCAGATATCCTCCAGATGTTGTGTGTATTTCACTTCTTTCTTCCACTGATTATTTTTTCTGAGTCTTTATTATTCCTGTTTTGTGAATCATGAGCCAAAAAGCAAGTTAAGCTTATGTGTAAGGCAAATCATCCCTGACTAATCTGGTGGCCTTCTATGATGGAGTGACTGCACTGGTAGATAAGGGAAGGCCAACTGATGTCATCTCTCTGGAGTTCAGCAAGGCCTTTGATATGGTACTTCACAACATTCTTGCTGGTAAATTGGAGGGTATGAGTTTGATAGGTGAACTCTTAGATGGATACGGAATTGTCTGGTTGGCATCATCCAAAGAGTTACAGTAAATGGCTCAATGTCCAAGTGGAAACTAGTGAAAAGTGGTGGGCTATAAGGGTCCATACTGGGACTGTTGCTATTTAATATCTTAATTGTTGACATACATAGTGGGATTGAGTGCACCATCAGAAAGTTTACAGGTGACACCAAGTTGAGTGGTGAGGTTGATATGCTAGAGGGAAGGGATGCCATCCAGAGAGACATAGACAGGCTTGAGGAGCAGGCTCACGTGAACTTCGTAAACTTCAACAAGGCTAAGTGCAGGGTCTGTCACCTGCATTGGGGCAATGCTCAATATCAATACAGATAGGGTGTTGAATTGTTTGAGAACCACCCTGTGGAGAAGGACTTGAGGATACAAGTGAAGGAAAAACTGGATATGAGCCAGCAATTTGCATTTGCAGCCCATAAAAGCTGATTGTATCCTGGGCTGCATAAAAAGAAGCGTGGATAGCATGTTGAACCAGGTGGTTCTCCCCCTCTATACCACTATCATAATTAGACTCTTCCTAGAGTGCTGTATCCAGGCTCTAGGGCCCCCCAGCACAAGAAGGACATCAGCCTGTTAAAGCAGGCCCAGGGGAGGGCCACAAAAATGATCAGAGGGCTGGAACACTGCTCCTCTGAAGAAAGACTGAGAGTTGAGGTTGTTCAGCATGGAGAAGAAAAGGCTCCGAGGACACCTTATTGTGGCCTTTCAATATAAAAAGGCAGATGACAAGAAAGACAGAGAAAGATATTTTACTGAGGCCTGTAGTGACAGTACAAGAGACAACAGTTTTAAACTGAAAGACGGTAGGTTTAGATTGGACATAAGGAAGAAATTTTTTATGATAAGGGTCATGAGACACTGGACCACGTTCCCAGATAAGTTGTGGGTGCCCCATCACTGGAAGTGTTGAAGGTGAGGTTGGATGGGGTTTTGAGCAACCAGATCTAGTGGAAGATGTGCCTGCCCATGGCAGAGGTGTTGGACTAAGTGATCTTTGAAGGTCCCTTCCAGCCCAAGCTCTTCTATGATTTTTTTGACTCTATGAAATTGTCATATACCGGATTGATTTTATTTACAGTAATATAAAAACTGTCTCTTGATCTTCATGTGCTATAGACATTTATAAAGGGGATCTCCATCCTTGCAGTTATTTTGTTATAACCACAGTAATGCAAAACATCTAAATTAATCAATAAATAATTCTTGATATTTCAGAGTAGCCAAAAAGCAATAGGCACCTAAAATCTGTTCAATTTCATGAGATATGTATGCCTAAAATTTTCAATGTTTTTGAAAATCCCTGCCTGAGAAAATATTTGGGTTTACTTAAACTCCTCCATCTTAAAACCACAGTTCACCATTTTATGTTATTTCATAGAACTAGATGCTGAGCAGATTTTATCACTATAAAGAGTTTCTGTGTCATGAGCCCCTTATATAATCAGATCACATATACAGGTCACATTCTCAAGGCTAATGAGGTTCAGGTGATAAAACTGAGGAAAAAAAGTTACAAGGCAACTAATACCAAACCCTATTTTTTTTCTGCCTAAAGTCACAGAGAAACAGAAACAGAAACTGAACTCATGAGTTTCCAGTGTTATCAATAGCAGACCACCAAATATGTACTCAAACCTTTTCTGTGAGACACACAGAAAACACATAGCTGCAAGACATATTTAAATTATTCACGTGAAATAAGTGTATGCTGTTCCTATTGAATCAAATGATCTTTACACCTTTGACTGCAGCAAGGAGGTATTGCTACTTTTGCATGATGCACCTTGAATGTGAACACGCATATAAAGCATTGGTATGAAAGGAGCTGAGTAAAAGAAATGTAAGAGCCCGAACAAAAACTGTGAACAAATTTCAAAGCAAAAGTTCAGAGAATGTTTACAGTCTTCTGCCCATAGCTGAGAATGCCAAATTTTGATGCACATGTTCAGTTTTAAGAAATGCAAGATTGATAATGTGAAGCTGATTGTTATTCCAGTCACTATTGCCCTTGTTGATTTTAGCTAAAACTCTCTTCTGCTGTCAGGATCAGTTTATATTCAAGTGTGTCATAGAATTTAGTGACAAATGCAGACAGCACTGAGATATGGTCAGTTTAATTTGCAAGCAGTGACCTTGATTAAAGATTTGTTAGACTGTATACTTATTAATTTCCTTTTCTAGTGTCATTTCAAGTTAAAATTATATAGGAATTGTTAATCCAACCAGTAACATTTTTATAGGCAAATATATGCCCTTAGATTAGATTGATTTTAGTTTACATAGTACTGTGAATTTCTCTGCTTAAATCAGTAGCAAAATAGCCTGGAGTGAATTGTTCTAGGTCTTCCCTACAGCCTTGTTTTTCAAGTGCTCTATATGTTTATGAAAGATGCAGGATTGATACAAGTGTGAAATTAAATCTGCTATTTTTTTTCTGGACATAGGAAACAGTGACAGTCAAAGTCTCTGCACACAAGCCAGGCACTGTCTTAACTTTCTCTCCAAGGGGACAGCTCCACATCTACAAGTATGTTCATCCTCCAACTCATTTACACTTTGGGTCTATTTTGTGGAAACTAGCAACTAGGTTGTCAGTTCTGTTGGCTCTCTCTGTAAGGGAGAGACACATCTCCATCAAACAAGGCATGACTCATTCATTTAGTATGTTAATTTACAAGTATCATTTATCTACTCTGCAACACTTGTATTCCAAGTTATGTTTCATACATGTAAAATGAAATAGTTATAGTAATTTTATTAAAGTTTGCATTGTATTTTGTATATAAATACATATATATATATAATGTCCTGGTTTGAGGTAAAACAAAACCAACTTTCTGTTCAGCAATTTTACTTCTTAGCCTCTTCAAACTCTGAAATTCACAGTATACTGTGCATAAAACTATTTGTTCTTAGAGTAATAAGACCTATGTTTACAGTTGATACCAATAAAAGGTATGTGGAGAAGCTCTTGCTTGTACTTATTGCTATAACATCAAAGGTCAGCTAACTTTGTTATTTTCCCTGTTAGAAAGTCAGAAAAAGAAAAGTGTAGAGGGTTCCCACTCTGCCGGGTAGAGTGGACCAGACAGATGGTCCAAAACCAATGAACAGGGGTATTTCATTCCATCTGCCTCATGCTCTGTAGAAAAGCTGAGGGATCAAAGGGTCAACCCTCTTTCTTCAATGGCCAACATCTAAAGAGGACCCTGTCTGCTCATTTGCCTTTGATCCCGGTCCGCGTGTTCCTGACGCCAGAGCTGGAATGCGGTTCCTATCTGTCACTGAATCCAGTCTGGGACTTCTGCAATGCGTGTTGGTGACATCATCTTGGGAACTTGATATGGTTTTCTATATACTGAATCTATTTTCACTATTTCCTTTTTATTTTATTATTAGTATTTCATTAAAGTAGTTTAGTTCCTTCTAAACCCGTAAATCTCTTTATCTCTCCTCCTTCTCTCCTTGGAGCAAGAGGTGGGGGACAGTATCTGTTGCCAGTTATTGGCCAATTCAGCCTAATGTAAAGCACTGCTTTACATGTTATATTTTAAAAAATAAATTTTCCACACTGTAGAGTGTGTACTGTGTACACTGTTACACAGTGTAACTTTGTTACACTGGTAAGTCTACAACTTACTACATCTAAAAATTGGAATGATTTATGTATGTCCATTTAAATATGCATGGTTCAGTTAACATAATAATACATTTTCTTGTTACCCTTTCACTTTACACCACTTAACTGGCAATAGCAGATTAAAGGATGATTGTAGAGAAAGTTACTAGACCACATTACTCTCAAATGTTATGAATAGTGATCATGTGTTTAATTTAAAAGTTAGAATCCATTTACAAAAATGAATGGGGGAAAGAAGTGTTCTTTGTGCAATACTTGATTGGTGAAATACAGTATTTTTTATAATATCTTTAGTAAAGCCTACATTCTAAACAAGGAGCCAAAATCACTTCAGACAGGCATTACATGAAGAATATGAGAAGGAGGGAGAAATTTAGATGCAGATACAAAGGAGAAAATATTTTTACTGTGGCTTTTCCACAAAGGTGATCTGTTGGTAGGATTCATAATTACAGACAGGTTCATAAAAGTGAGAGACTATTTAACATAACTGAAATGGAGTAAAGGTCTAATATATCATGTGAAAAACGAGTATCATCACAATAGAAACATATATCTAAATTGTTTTATAATTTATGGTCCTTGTCTTAAGCAAGACAGAATTCGTTCCTCCTTTCCTTACATATGCTAAAGCAATTAACTCTGGAGTTACTTACATAACTTATATCAAAGGGATCACAGAATCACTGACCTGTTCAATCAGTTTTGCAGAGTTCTTCATAGCTTATTTTGGAGGAGAGGGCTCAGAGACAGAGAAAATGTTATTGGACAAGATCTGTCAAAGCTTATGAAAACAGTAAATGTGGGCTCCATTTTCTTCAGGATCCCTATGCCAAGTTCTTTTTCACCTAAATGTTTAACGATGACTTCACCACCTCCATAGTGCCTGTCATCTCCTCTTCACTTAGCTCCACACGTTATAGGACCCACATACAAGATGTAGGACACAGGGAACAAACCATCCACATCCCTGCTCTAGTCTTATAGATCCTTCTTAGTCACAGTTATGCAGCCCACATCACAGTTGTTTTGCTGATTTTTATTATTTTCTCTCTCTCTTAAAAGAGCTATGTAATAGCAGCCAGTACAGCTCTTTAGAAATAGCCTCCTTTAGATATCAGTCTTGGCTTGTCCTGTATATTTTCTGAATAGAGAAGCTGGTGGATGATAAATTCAAACACTTATGAGCAGACCTAGAGAACCAAACTCTACTAAGATCTCAGAGAAACTTTCTCTGAGAACTGCTTCCTTTACTAACATGATAGGGACTCTTGGTTGAGCTTGTTCTAGTAATCCTTTTTCAGCAATCTACAATTATTACAGATGTCTAGTTTCCCTACAGCTTAAACACCCTACAAATATAATGAAGTATATAAGCTAAAATTCAATGAAAATTGCTCTATAAAGGTGCCCAAGCTAAAATATTGCCATTCACTTTGGAAAGGCATTAGATGTACATACCCTGGTGTCTTTTTCCAGAATTTGTATTTCACAGCATTTCTGGTCATTACTTTAGATATTATTTGCACAGAGGGACATTATCTTTTCAGGGGAAGATGGAGTGAATCCTGCATGAAGAACGAATGCATTACTTTCATTTTAGTTTGATAGAGTCTATGGAGATTCAGCATATTGTCTGTAATGTATACATCCAAGGAAATAATTTGCAGCTGTGGTAGTGCGCGAAAGGTCATGATTCAGGATGAAAACTAAAAACAAAATTCCACACTAGCTTGAATGAATTCTTGTAAAAAGAAACAGAGAAAGAAGTTCCAGGTCTGAATAATGTTAAATACTATTACTTCTTGAGACAATGTGGTGGTAGAATGTAATATTCATTGGCATTACCTTCTTTAAAGTTTTATGACTTCTGACTTTACGATTTATGTAGCTTCGTATGGAGCTACACCTAAAGTCTCACAGAGAAAACTGAAATCATGTAGAGTTTTGTTTCTTTTCTTCATCTGATTAATAAATATATCTTTATAGAGATATTCCTGCATATTTCAAATTACTTTGAAATAATGCAGTTAATGGTTTATATTTTTTCTCAGGTACTGATACCAATTACAATGGAGAAAACAGTGCCTTTCGCTCTCCCGTGTGTTTTAGAGCTTTCAAGCTCAAAGGATGCCTTTCCAGTTGTAGATACTTTATTTTGCTTATTTCTTGTTATGTAAGCAAAGTGCAATGAATATACATTGTTTTTTTTAGTGAGTATTGTATCAGGCCCATAAACACTAATTTCTGACCATCCAAGATATGCTTAGGAGAATGAAACCACACAGGCTGTTCAAACAACATGGTGTGAAAAGGATTAAGATGATGACGTGGAGTCTGGATCTAAAACATGCTAAATCAGGTAAAGCCTGAGAGACCACGCACAAGCCTACCCACTACTGCAAGAAGCAATCACACTTTATAATCCCATGGAACTCTTAGATTAACACCTTTTGCACTGCTTCAGGAGTCCAATATTTCAAAACCCACCAAGGGGCTAGGCTGTCTGTACTCAAGGCCAGCTCTAATATGGTGCAACATGTAATCAGGCTGCTGTGAACAGAGCTGTGGGAAGCTTGGTCTGCCCCTCTTTCACCCAAAAGCTGCATTAAGCTCAGCTCCTCACCCTTGGTCCCTGCTTGTGTTGTGTTGGAGTCATGCTTGAGCTTGGACATATACCTCACTGGTTCTCATCCTGACCCATTGGCTTAGCTTCCTGGCTTGACCTTGGGACCTGTCTCATCTCTGTGGACTTGCCTGGCAATCATTGGACTGTGTCTGACCCATGAGACCATCACTGCTCTGTTTTCCTTGCTCCAGAGCTGGAGGTCTGGCTGAATCAGCATGGTCATGGGCCCTGCCAGTCTTGCTGCCCCTAGTTCCTCTCTGCTTACCTTCCCTCATCAGTCCAGTCTTGCTGCTGTTGGATGCAGTGCCTGACACTATGAGCTACAACTGAATTAACATTTCACTGCTTGTTATTATTGGTATCTATCATTTACAAGTAACGTACCAACCAACAACTCTATTTGTCAGAAAATAGAAGTTTGGGTAATATGTTGGCAATACAGGTGTTCAGAGGTCTTTCCGTCAAAGAAATTGTCAGGATTACATAAGGAAAAGCTCTTATCTCTGCCACAGTGTAGATTTTCAGCTCTGTATGGCAAAAATCATATGAAGATGGGCTATATACTCTTCTATTTTGCTTTTCTTCACTATCAGAGCAAATACACCTTATTTCCTCACTGTGAAATTGTCCTGGTGATACACGTGTCACATTTCATTTCTGGAATCCCATCTTCCAGGCTAGTTTCAGCTGATACATCACATTGGCCTCACATTCCTGGGACTGTATTTTTTGGTAGCTATAAGCAGAAATTCTACTTAGATATAAGAAGGTGAGTAGCATGTCTGATTGTAGGCATGTGCAGATCAGATATGCCTGCATTCTGGACTGCTTAACGAAAAATGTTCAAGAGGACATTAAACCATGTATGTATCAATAGTAACCAGGAAAACCTGCATGCTTTGGGTTGTGTTTTTAGTGCCCCTTGATCATGCCCTGTATAAGTATAATTCATGACATTTGAAAGAGCTCTATGCTTAGGTTAAAAAGTGGTGTACCTGCCCTCTTGACATGTTAGATCATGCTTCCTATGAAATCCTGTGAATTATAAATATTTTTTAAGATCATGAGGGTCTGAACAGTTAGATAATCTAAGATGCTTATATATTTATCAATATCAAATTGACCCTTACAGTCTCTGTGGTTGTCCATCATAAACTACTATGGGTTTTTTTGTTATTTATTTTTCTTCTGTTATATTTATATTTTGCTACTAATAATTTATATTCTTAGTGTACCTACCCCATTCACCAGTTAGATAAGATAGTGAGAAAGATGCGTTTAGAATAAATTTAATTTCAAAAATTAATGTAGAAGTTTCAAATTATTGTCCTTGTACTGACTTTACTGTTATGAAAGTCAGTAATGCAAATAGCCACATTTCAATAGGATATTACTGTTTTGAAAGTAGCTATCATCTTTATCCTTTATTCTGTAGACTTATGTCTGCTTACCCCCGAGAACATGTCACTATTGTACCAAAACCCAGCTGTTCCATATCTCTCCCTACAGCAGACTTTAGAGGTTTTTTTTTTATTTTCCTTAGAAAGATTTAGGGATGAAAAGATATCTGGCCAAATTATAATCGTTATGTAATTTTCTCTCTCTTACACATCTCAGATCTTCATTGGACAGCTGCCTAGATGCAAACAAGCAAACAAACAAACAAAAAAATTCATTATATTGGCAATAAACATCTTGTAATTTGAATAATAATTCCAAAAGGCAGAGATGATGAATAGATAGAATGCATTATTTACTTACCATAATGCTTTATTTCTAATGATTCTGCAAAGACTTTAACAGAGCGGCATAAGCAGGTGGTATTAAATATTAACCTTGACAAACACTGTCTGCAGATGGAAAACCAACAACAGCTTTTACTTTGAAGGTTCTTTTTCTCAGACGTGATATCTGAAGTTATATTGCAGAAATAGCATGTCATGTGATGTGATCAGACTGTTTCAGCTAAAACTCAAAGGGGAAAGAGTCATTGCATATACACTTTTCTCTATTAAAAAAATAATGAAAAAGTAACACATTAGATAACTGCTTTTTTAAGTCATGTGTTGATGCTAAGCTTTTTAATTTTATTTTTTTTAAAATATAGTATCAGGAGAACCATTAACATAACAAGCAAGCATTATCATGCCTTCCCTCAGGAGGTATCAAACAGCCTTTCTCAGTCAGAGCTAGTGGTATTTTAAAAAAAAAATACCACAACTGAATTCATCACACCAGAGAACAAGAAGTCTTTTAGAGCCAATGGGAGATACCAACTACTGGCCTTGAAGTCCGTGTTTTTCAGAAGATAAATAGTACTAGCAAATTAGCCCAGATGCATTGATTAAAATTGGTTCAATATCTTGTCATCAAAGTCTACCAAAGACTAGGAATTCCCTCCTCTATAAGGGAGGCAGTCTGCACAATGCTTTAAATGTAACTGTGTGTGTTAAATTACTGTTGTATTCTTTAGCTACTACAGCACATAAAGCTGGGAAAAAAACAAGCCCTAATAATGCAGAAATCCAGGCTTCTCAAGTTAGACCAAATTTATGTCAGATTCAAAATCTCCCGTGTTTCATTTTAGCTTGAGTGGGAAATGAAATGCAGAGTTGGAGAAAAGTCTTTATAGTCACAGTTGAGGAACAGGAGAGAGAAAACAGAGAATAATCAGACATCAGGCAACCAGGCCAACATATGGATAAGTTACTGGTGACTGTTTTCTATAGGCAGGATCAAGGGTCAGATGTCCTTATTCATAAAGCTGAATGTTCTTGCAAGCGTCTGAAGTACCTGTACAATTCTCCCCCATCTTGCTTTATGGATACGGGAATAATTCTGTGTATTTGGCTATATAATGTTGCAATGCAGGTGTATTCCAAATAAACAGTAGTTAAAGCTTGGTATCCTAAGGGCACTTCTGTCTAATGCGTTATCCTCTATTCTGCTCTGCTTCCCTAAAAATATACTGCTTTCAACACATAAATTTCTTACCCTATGCCTTTCACTATAATTTGAAAAACTCTTCTTCAGGCTGAATTGATTCTTTGTGCTACAGCAGCCAGTTACATGAGGGTCTCTGATTCTCCCTGCAGGGAGTCAGGGATTTCTCAAAGATGACCCTCCCAGCGTTTCAGATCAATGAAGCTCATCTCCACAGAAAGCATTCCCCTGGCCCTACACCACCAGCCCCCTCCCAAATTTTTAAAATACATTTCCTTTTTTTTTTTAAATAGATTTGAAATGTTGAATTAAGGTCTAACACATAGAGAATGAGGAACTCTCAGTGCCTCAGAAGGCGATCCACAAAATCCAGTACACAGAGAGCCCTCTGTGTATGCCACCTCTTCAGGCATAAGATGTTCAGCAAAGAAGGCTATTACTTTCACAGAGTATGTACATATCTACAGCCTTGAAACATGTTAAGGGGGATTCTCAACTTTAAAACACTTGGCTGTATGTCCTTAGTGGACCGCAATAGCACACCCACCAGCTGGCTCTGTTGTATTAAACAGAACCAGAGAGAGAAAAAGCAAGATAGCAGGTCACATGGTTGAACTGTGGAGCAACCCTGTGGGAGGAAAGAGTCTTTGCTTCTGATCTCTACTTCATGGATTTCTTATACATTTTACATTAAAGGGGGGACTGGATAAAATGCATAAAGTTGGGGAAGAAGAGGACCTAGAAAGCAGATTGTCTAGTCCCTGTGCTGTATTGAAACCACTGGGTTACTAAATCAAAGGTAGTTGTGATTGGACTGGATGATTTTCAATCATAAATGTGATTGTTCTGCTTTCTGCTCAGGATAGTGAAGCTAGGCTGACTTGCAAGCATTACAGCTGCATCATACTCCAGAAGGTAGAGGTGAGGGAGAGTGAACAACATCAAGTTGTCCTAGGCAACAGTTAAACTCACACTAACTCTGGATATCCAAACTTAGGCGTCGAGACAACTCTATAGGCAGTACTTTAGGTATCTGTCTCCTCTCAGGTCAATAGGCAGACAAGTGAAAGGGAAGAATGAGAAAGCATGTGTAAAAGCTAAATAATATTATTAGGCTCAGACTGTTAAAATAGGTTGTACTTTGATCATTACTGTGGCTTTACATGACTGGTTCAAAATCTTTAAAACAGTAGTATAAGTATAGTGTAAGACAGCATAATCCTGATGTAGTAGGACAGAAATATCTTATCCAGCAAAATAATTCCCAATTAAGTCTTCATAAGTAAAGCCTGGAACTTCAGAGAAATGGTAGCATCTTTGTTCATCACAGCCTTTAAAAAAGATAGATTAACAGTTTTATTACTATATAAGCTAATAATCATTGCAAACTATGGCAAACTATTGCATATTATAAATGTTTTTTCTTTTTCTGGAGCTCAGACATGTATCAATAAGATGAAACTGAGTACATCAAAATGGAATTCATTACCAATAGCAAAAGGATTGTTCAATATTATCAATATTGTGGCATGAAACTTTGGGGCAGGGCATTTGGAATTTGACCCTGTAACTTCAAAGGTAGTTTTGCTTGAGGAAAAACCGCTAAAAATCAAGTTCTTGAAAAGCAAATATAAATGGCATATAATTCAACATACAATGAAGTTTTTTTTTTCTTTTTAAGGTGCAGAAAACAGAAATGGTAATGGTGTTAACAACACGTTAGGCTAGATCCCATTTCTGTTACTATAGCCAATATGGGAGGACAGAGGAAATAGTGTTTATGCTAAAATTCTGATATGACACCTGCAATAGTATTCTGTAATTAAGTTTAATGCCCATCCTATTAAGATTTATGCATATGCTTAAGGGGCAATCAAATGAAGTAAGTATATACTTGTAGTTTAACAGATTGAAGTCTTACACTTTGTTCATAGCACTTATTATTTCTGCAGAGAATTGCGTGTGCAAATATCTTGGGTATGTTTGAATCAATGTGAAAAAAAGATATCCAAACCATACAGTGAATAATATATATATATATATTCTTCATTTAATTGATCCTCTACAGAATCAAGTAAGCTATTCTTTTCCCCTCAACAATGATGGAAAACAGTGGAAAACAACCAAATGTTATTTGTAAATACTGTATAATCAGGTCTCCAAAACACTTCATTAAAAATACATGAAGGTTATTATAATGCAGTTGTTGAAGAGGCAGCTTATACTTAATGAAAGAAGTTTAAATACAGATATTGGCAGACAGTCAGTTATTATTTGGCTGCTTGTATGAGAACAGGTCTTGAAGGATCTCCTTAAATTCCCAAGGCTTCTAACTACACTTATAAGATGCACTCATGCTTGCAGATATTCAGTACTCTAAGTGGAACAGTGGGAGACAAGCCTGAATCTTATTTAATTTGAAACAGGAGCTGACAGTAACCTTTTACATATATCTTTGTGAGAAGCAAGCACTGAAGCCTGAAGTTCTTTTAGCTTTAGTGACAGCTTTTCTGGTACGTCTTCACAGTGCCCCTCATGCTATGTTAATGCACATCCTGGCAAAAGGTCTACAGCTTAAATGTGTTGGTTTTTTAGTCTTGTTGGTACAGTTTTCTATGCATCAGTTGAATAGAGGAGGTTTTGCTAGAATTTATTCTCCTATTGTCCAGAGCTGCTACAGACTGGTTCAGATGCTGGCATCTTCTTTAAGATGCTAGCAGATTGATGACAGTTTTCATTAATGTCCCAAAGGAAAACATAAGTGTTACAGACATGTACATTCATTAAGATTTTCTTTTTGATTATTTGCAATTACAAGTTGCAAACTTTGCTGTGCTGCTAAAAAATAGGAACTCTGAAAGTTCTTAAAGACACAGGAAAGGAATGGGAAACATAAAAAAAAAATTGCATTATTGCATAAAAAATAATATTTTCTGGTATTAGGTAACAATGGAAGAAAAAATCTTATATTCATTCCCTGTATTTCTCTTTGTATGTGAGATTAGCAACCACCATTAGATGAAACATAGGTCTCCTCAAATTAAAAATGTGATATCGTTCAGCCAAAAACATAGTAAAGAAAATATCTAATTTTTTAGAAATAATCCAGATACAACACTTTTATATTCTATGCAATTCTTTTACTTTTCTATTAGTTTTGGTAATTTTCCCTCCCCTTTATCTTAAAGAATAAATTTGAACACAATATTTTTTATGCTATTATTTTGTTCTGTGTTCTTCATTGCCAATCCTGTAATAGGCAATGAACAGATTATTGTGACTCATTAGGGAAATTTAGAAACATGTTTAATACAATACAAGAGCACATAAGTTTAGAAATTGAGCCAGCGTTTGATATAGTCCAAAAAAACTGCTTTAAGAATTCACTATTGATTTATACTGTTTCCTTTTCAACTATATGCCCAAAACCAACATGCACCTCTCCCCTTGAAAACTGTATTTATTTATTGTCTTCAGCAATGATGTGGAAAACAGGATAAAAATGCACCCTCCCCACATTCTGTGATTTGAAGATAAAACCAAATTACTGTGAATGGCTGGTACACTGGAAGAGGGTTGACATCCTCAGGTACTTCAAAAGTCAGGAGAAACAGAGCAATAAGAACTTAATACAGTTCAGCAAAGACAAATATGAAGTCTTACACCATGGACCTCATGCAACATCATAGGCTGGAAATGGACTTATTGGTCAGCACCTCTGTAGAAAGGTTCCTGGTGGAGAATAAGGGTGGTGGTGCACCCTTGCCTGGAAGGCTAACAACATATTGGCTGCATTAGCAAAACCATAGCCAGGGGAAGTGTTTATTCCCCTGTGCTACACTCATTAGGCTGGATGCGAAATACTTTGTCTAATTTGAAGACTTGTAGTACAACAGAGGTAGATAAACAAGTGAGTCCAGCCAAGAGCCGCTAGGATGGTCAGGGTCATGGAGTACCTGACACATCAGGAGAGGCTGAGGAAAATGGACTTGATCAGCCTACAGAAGGCTAAAGAGGAATCTAATTAAAGCCTTCAACTATATAATTGATAACAGGGCAGAAGATGGAGCCAAACTCTTCTCAACAATGTTGAGCAAAATGAGAGGACATAACCATCACGAGTTGCACTAAAGGAAACTCCTTTGTAACGTGTGAGGTGAAGCACTGGAACAGTGTCAAGAGATGTCATGTCATCTGCATTCCTGAAAATTTTCAAAACTTGGCTAAACATTTCCCTGAGTAACCAGATTCAACTTTGAAGGTAACCCTGTTTTGAGTAAGGAGTAGGATCAGACAGCTTCCAGGGCTTCTTTCCAAACTGAACATCTTCTATGATTCTGTTATTTGGAAAACCATTCAGTGTTAAATAGGTTGTAAAAGAATGAACAAAGTAGGAAATCAGAGTTCATAGATTTAATAAGACTGGAAGAATCATTCAATCAACTTATCTGACTGCTTTTTCATATATATCACAGGGAAATGTATTTCACACAGTTACAGTCGCAGTACAAATAACTTGTCTTCAACTAAAGCATATTTTGTACTTGGTAGTAGCATACCTTTGTGGTAAATACAACAGAGGCATTTCAGGGAAAGGGCCTGGTGAATGGATGCACTGGAAATATGTGGTAAATTCTGCAACAACAACAACAACAACAACCAAACAAACAAAAAGCAGGGAATATTTAACCCATTATTTTGCTTTCCACTTTACTCTTTTCAAAGAATTTTTTCATTTCACCTTTCACATCATACTGTATGCAGAAATTAGTATTAATAATCCCAATAAAAATATTGCTTATATGTTTGCTGGATAGAAATCTAGGGGATAACAGGACTGACATCACTGCCTTATTAAGAAATTTAAGAAACATATGATAAATGAGTTATAACATGTAAGCAAGATTAAATAAATTCTGTTGCGATACCATTAATGGTACTAAGGAGAAAAATATATTTGGAAGGGAAAGATGAAGGAAAAGGCAGGAAATGAAGCAGATCAGAAAAGAACTTTAATTTCTGAGTTTCCTGACACTAGGCAGTTTATATGCAAAAATCTATGTTCCGTTAACAATCTTTTGCACGGTAATGTCTTATGCTGTTTTATGATTATGAAGGAGAGAGAAGAGAATGACAGAATGAGCACAGCCAAGTTTTGCCTATATGACAGTATTTCTTCTTTGACAGTATTGCTTTTCTCTGTTAATTCCAGCAGCTTAAACCGTGTTTGAACTCTTGAGGGTAGACGAGTAAGGGAATGGGTTGTTAAATTTAGGATTTATATCATAAAATACAAAATATATACATTTTAAATTAGCTAATGATGTAAGCTCAATTAATCAAGTGAAATCCCCTGAGCTAATTTGTGAAGTCTAAATCAAAGGGATTGGTTGAACTGAATGATTTATACTGGAGGTATGATTGTTCTTGTTTGACTTATTATTGGTGATTAGTGAGAGGAAGTCATTAATGACTGGAAAATATTTCCTGCCTATTCTGTTTTAATCTCTCCACCTTGAATTATTTTTTATAGTCATAATTTTTTTAAAAAATGTAAAATCTTATTAAATTGCTAGAAATTACTGCATAACAAGTGGAAAGGAGATTCTCACTCTATTGCTATGGCAGCATACAGATGCTTTTATTCACATCAAGTTTAGGTCATACTTTGATGAATTTCTACTGCATTAAAGCATCCATTAAAATATTAATTAAATGCACAGTGGGAAGTCTTGGCTTGACTTTAGGCATGAGCAACCATAATTCCTTACGGCTAACTACCAGTCTTTAACAGTTATGATAAATTAAACTCACAGTAATAGGTCAACAAAAGGCAGTCCAATGCATAAGCTCAAGACACATTTGTGTTCGTCTTTTTCTACACCTCAGAAGAGATGGAAGGTAACAGGAGGAGGAGGAGGTTCTTGGCATTTATCACAGTTGTTAAAGAACAGGTTAAAGAGGCAAAGGATCCAGGCTTAAATTTCTAGGGTACAAGATATCAAGAAAACTCTAAACTATCACCTTCCAATATAATATTTACATTTAATGTACATGAGGCATTTGTGGCACAATATTCTGTTCATAGTTGTTTGGTGTGTTTGTCCACAAAAATATTAGTGGCATATTGAGTTATAACTGTATTTTTGACTAGCGTTAATGAGAAAGAAACAGAGCAGGCTAAAAGCTTTCCTGCTGTTACCATCAGCTGGCAGCCTTCTAAAAGAAATACTCATTTCACAAGGTGCTGATGTAAAACAAATTAACTTTGGAAGATCTTCCTTACGGAAAATCTAGGGGAAAATTATGAAACTCTAATACAGGAAACATTATGTCTTCTTTTGCTTCCTCCCTCACATATGGTTAGAGACCTGTGACTTTCCAGAAGAGGCTGGGGCCAGCTGTGGCAGGACAAAGGAGTGTCAGAAGCCATTGAGTCTTGTGAGGTAAAAATAAAAACCTGATTCTACAGAAAAAGCAGATTTCTAATAAAATTTTACATGACAGCTGCTCAGAAGCTCAAAAATCTTACACCCCCAAGAAAAACTTAATTTTTGAAGAAGAGACATGACAATTAGATGAAATGTAGATATGTTACATAGAGCTTTCAGATAAATACATATGATGTCTTGATGGACATAGGTCTTAATCAATGTAATTGGGGGCTGCTGACAGGAAACATTCATGGAGTTAATAAAGCTGTTAATAAAATCTAATTATATTGCTTTCCTGTATCCTGTCTCTCTTTACCTATATCCATAAAGTTGCATACTATGGAATGAGACTGGCAATTAAGCTATATTTATATAATGCCTTTATATTTTATATTTTTATATTATAAGTCTGTTTATACTTAATCAGAACAGTACTCAGATTTGTTTTCAGTCAGAATATATGTACTTGAATATATATATTCATATTTAACTGTCTATAAGAGTTTAGGCACTAATATTTTTTGTTTTGAAAGTGTGACACAAAAGTATTTGTGGGTGAACAGGATTGTGGAAGAAGCAGAGACCAGAAGAAGGAATAGAAGAAGCAGGAACACTGGCAAGGGAAGGCCCCTGATCAAGTCCTTAACAACCCATAAACAATATCTAACAGCCTGACTGATTTGGGGGAATTCCACCCACCTGGCAGCTGGGGGTTGCAGGGGTGTGTTGGTTGGGAAAGGAGATACATTAATACTATATGAGCTGCCTGTTTGTTATAATAAAGGATTCTGGTTGCATCACCCACCGGGGTCTACGCCTTCCTACGCTACAGTATTCTTCTTAGTATTTACAGTTTGGAGATTAAAGAGTAACAAATATTTCATATATATCTTTATATATAGATTTCATATATATCTTTGATGATGAAAAAGCATCCATGCAATCATTACTTTGCAGAGGAAATTCACACTTATCTATGAACTCCATGTAAAGTATTGTTCTTCTGTTCTTTGCTGTGATTGCTTCTGACAAATAATTTTAATAAATTGTTTCTCAACAAAGAGAGGATAAAAGTTATCGTTCTCAAAGTATGTGTCAGTATAGTTTTCTCTATGAATAACAACCTACAGAGTAGAGGAGGTTAAGAATCATCAGATTCATTTTTCCTTGTCTTCTCAGGCCCTCTAACCAGTTTAGCTTCAAAAAATTTTACTTGCTTAGCTTGTTCAGGCATCCCATTAAACCTTCCCTGGGAAGACTTAGTTTCTTCTTCCAGGAAAAACTAATATTTTAGAGTCCTAGTTTCTTTCTGCAGGATTCTTGAGAGACTTTTCAGTCTGAGAACTAAGAATTGAATAGGACTGTATGCCACTGACAGAATCAGAGAGAAGGTAGTAGTAAGACAAACAGCATTTGAATTTTCACCAGACTGAAATTGAAACTGTGGATTTGTTGCATTTCAAAATTTATAACTGGGACAAACACAGTTGAAAATAGGAGTTTATATTATGCCCTACAGAATTCAGCTTAAAAAAATGTTATCACATTATAATTTCAAGTGACATTTAATTACAAGAATCAAACTGTTGTATAATGATCTTTAATATCACAAGTCTTGCATAGCTCAAATACCTTTCTGTTGAGGTTTTTGCTTATTTCTAGTATTAATTTCTTGCAGACATAATTACATGTTTTGCCACTAGAAAAATCTTTCTTTTGACGGTTTAGATAAACAGAAGTATTAAACAGTATCCTGGAATTATTTGTAAAATTCCATTGGTTCTCCTCTCATTTCCAACGTCAACCAGGAAATAATGAGAATTTGGGAGTGGGAATCCAAAGAGGTCATTTAACCCATACTCTTTCCCTAATTTGGCTTGAGCCATTACAGTTAGGACTCTGTCTAACCTGATCCTACAAATTCACAATGAGATTGTGCAGCTTTAGAAGACTTTTGTCCTTAATAACTCACTTTCCCTTTAGAAAGGTTTTCCTAATGTTTAACCTTAACCTTGTTTTTACAGTGTAAACCCATTACTTTTGCCCACCTCACCCACTGCAAGTTTTAATTTGGAGCCATTTCTTGCTTCTCCTCCATTGATCAATGCCTCTACCATTTTCTTCTGCTTAAAGTATTGACAGAAATTTAGTGACTCGGTTCAGTAGTTTACACATACATACCTCATGCTAAATTCCCTAGATTATCCTAACTGGTCTCCAGATGCAGCTCCAGAAAAGTGCATGGGGTGTGTTCTATTAGCCAGACCATGTACATGGTGTTTGGCTACTACAAAGCATTCAAATGACATTAGCTGTTAAGGCATGAGCAACTGAACTGGGCCCTTAAGTAGCCTAGAAATATGCCTTTCCTTGGATTTTACTTTTTTGTTAACAGAACTAATGAAGTACTACTTTGTACCTTCACCTCACACTGATTATATGCTGCAGGACATTGAATTGCTGGAAGAGAGCAGACCAGCTCAATTTATTTGTCAGACTTGCACGATGACTTTCTAATCAATAAGAACAATACATCCTCTGAAGATTCCAGCACCAGGGACCAACATAACCTGAAGGAATCCTGTTTCCTTGTGTGATACCTGGTTACATTGAACAAACTTTCCCAGAAGGCTGAAAAGCACAAGATTGATTTACGTTTCGCTAGAAAAGATGGAGAAGGCAAAAGAGTCTGCGTTAGTTATAATTTCTGTGTTCAAAACTAATTATCAGAAAATTTTTATCCTATCACCCTTTCAGAAATTACTCCACACTTACAAGTTCACAGTGCCATACCTGTTCCTTTGTTACAAACAGTCTATAATGTTGTGATTTTCCAGTGTGAGTGTGAGTGAGAAAATATCAGAATGCTAATAAAGCTGGCACTTCTGCAGATGGCTTTTAGGTCACAGAATTTTAATTCAGGATGTAGTTTCTGATTCACTAGTAAACAGAGAAAAGATTAAAAGCAATTTTAAAGAGATGATAAAGCTCTGAAAAAAATCTTCTTTTTCGAATCTTAAATTCAAGTTTCTGTTGGAATTATTTTCCCTCAAATATGTAGAAGTAATCTACATTCATTTATTTTCTTTAAAGCATTTATTACATTTCTTAGTAATGCTTCTTTAGCTTTATAGTAATAAAGAAATTATAAATTACTTTGTTTTTAAGCTGAAAGGAAAATATCTAACGAAAAAGGCTGTAGAAGATGGTCAAATAACAAATGTCTTTAGTTCAAAGGAATACAGATATATATGCACACATAGATATTTAACTTTGTCTTAATACAGTTCATTTGTGTTTCTGTATCATATCAAATACCAAGTAGGTTTTGATCATTTATGAATGCTGAGATTAATACATTTAGTTAAAGCTAAGGTTTTATTTTCATATCAGAATGTGACTACTCAGTCATATCTTTTGTTCATTTTACATATGATTTAGCATATCTGAAGTTTTTAGTGTAGCTTCTGAAAGTTAATGTCTGCTCTCCATTACAGAATGGAGACTGATTATTAAAATGCAAAGGAAAATAAAGCAAGAAGTAATTCATTGACTATCTGAATTTTATTAAACTCCATTCCATTATTCTGGTGAAATAGTATAAACTGGATCTTAATGGTCAAGGTTGGGGGTAAATGGATTTCATATAATGCGTGAAGAACTACTGAGGATTTTTTTCCACAAAACCTAGTAGCTCAAATTTTGTTTCAGAATGGGTAACGCAGAGGCTGAAAATACATGCTTCTGAAACCATGGCAAATTTTCTGCCCTGGAATAAGCCAAAGAGAATGCTTGGAAATGTTTGTTCTTCTGCTAATGTTCTGTCATATAATTAATGTTTGCGCCATGTTTTGAAGAGGAAAAACACAACACAAGGTATTAAGACTGTGTTTTTGAAGATGTTGTTTGGTGAAATTTGTGTTATACCACCTTTATTACAGGGATCATAACTCAGCTGAGCAGAGTTTTGGCCAGACCTCTGGATTCTGATCCCTACTAGACCCAAGATCTAGATACCTGTTTAAGAGCTTCTTCACAGCATGACAAGAAACAATCCACATCCCTGTCTATTCTACAGTGACCTAAAGCCTTTTGCAGTTATGCATGTGCTGCACACACAACTTTAAAGGTAGCATTGGTGGGATGAATGAGATTCACCAGCTAGTCAGAAGTGTTGCCTAGTCAATAATAACATAAAACGAACAGGAAATAAGCACGTTCTCATCTCATTTGAAACTCCTGCAAGTTTTTTCTCTAAAAAAAAAAGTTTTTTACTGAAAAAATAAAAGGAGAAAGTCTCATGTGGATAATTTTTGATCAGGAAATCGAAGAGAAACTTTTAATTCTTTAGGGTCTGGTTCTAACACACTTGTTCATCTTGAATAGTTCCTTAAACTGTAAATATTCTCAGTAGGTGAATTAGGCCCCCATTTAATATTAAAATCAATACCCGTGTACATTTTCAAAGCAGTTAGTGAGTGGTAGTTTGTGATTGAATATTAAAAGGTAAGGGAAAATAAAGTAGAAAGTAATTCTTTAAATGACTATCTGATTTTTGTTAAACTCCAATATTTACTCAATCATAAGACTTTCTTCCCATTGCAGAGGAAAATAAAAACATTTAAGTGCTGCTCCTTTGCTGTTTTAGAGAATTATAAAACTAGGGAAACAGGGAAATTAGGATAAACATAATAAAAAAAAGAGAAGATAAGAAGGAAAGAGATAGAAAGGGAATAATTTTAAAGTATTGTTGTTAGCTCATTACCTATACAAATAAAGAAAGAATTACTGATGTATGTTTATAACAAGAGCACAAACCTAAGACTAACATGTCATGAGTTTCTGAGCTATAGTGCCATTTACAGACGTGATTTACATCTTCAAATTAAGCGTAGCCCTTTGGTGAAATTCATTCTTGTTGCAGAAAGCCTGAACATTTGATCTGAATGTGAAGAGGCTATGTAGACAGTTAGGTATATAAACTTCTCTAAATTTTTGCTTGTAATTTCAGTTTATTACTGAAATAGTGGTGTCCAATACAGCCACTATGTTCCTGAACTCCTTCACAGAATCACAGAATCACATGGGGTTGGAAGGGACCTCTGGAGATCATCTAGTCCAACCCCCCTGCCAGAGCAGGTCTACCTAGAGTAGGTTGCACAGGAACATGTCCAGACAGGTTTTGAATGTCTCCAGAGAATGAGGCTCCACCACCTCTCTGGGCAGCCTATTCCAGTGCTCTGCCACCCTCAAAGTAAATAAGTTCCTCCTCATGTTTCTCATTCAAGCTTATGCCCATTTCCTCTTATCCCTGGGCACCACTGAAAAAAAGACTAGCCCCATCCTCTTGACACTCACCCTTTAAGTATTTATAAGCATTGATCAGATCTTCCCTCAGCCTTCTCTTTTCCAGACTAAAAAGACCCAAGTACCTTAGTGTCTCCTCATAAGGGAGATGCTCCAGACCTGTAATCATTTTCATAGCCCTCTGCTGTACCCTCTCCAGTAGTTCCCTGTCCTTCTTGAACTAGGGAGCCCAGAACTGAACACAGTACTCCAGATGGAGCCTCACCAGGGTGGGGTAGAGGGGCAGGATAACTTCTCTTGACCTGCTTGTCACACTCTTCCTGTATTTGACTTCCAAAAATGCATCTAGTGTGAAGAAAAAAGTAGAAAATTAGAAATAAGCTGCAATGGATATTTACAAGGGTGTTTTCTTCTTCTTTTTTTTTTTTTTTATTCTTTGAGGATAATTGATTTTAAAGATTCAAGTGTTTTTACAGGAAATAGGAGAATGGAAAAAACAAACAAACAAACAAACTTATAAAAGAGAACACAGTTTTTTCTATACCTAGTAAGAATTTTCACATAGTGTGTTACTAGATACTGCCAAGTAGCACAGGCAGGTACTTAGCCACATATTTGCTCAAATCCTTAGTGTTTTCTGCATGCATCCAAAAATCAAGTGTGGCAATGACAAATGCTGCAAATTTTTTTATCAGCTTTTTTTTTCAAAATTTTTTCTGCAAAAATTTTGCCAGAAATTCAATATAATTCAAAACACTAGAACTACTCAGAAGCTTGATATACCAAGCCTAGCTTAATTCATGGTTTCCTTTTATATGAAGTACTTATTATAGAGAACTGGAAAGATTTTGCTAAGGATTATATTTGCAATATTTTGTTAGTTGCAGTAACACCAAATCTCATTAACAGGTCTTGAAATTGGTAGCTCCTATTGGTTTCAAAAATAGAAAATTAATTTTCTTATTTTTTTTGTAAACTCCACATTCTTCTGCTCTTCTTTCCTTCAGTTTTCCTGCAAACCTTTTCTCAGTAAGCATTCCAACATGGTGTGAAAAGATATTGAGATATGCTTTCAATTTGGGAATGGAATCCTTGACCTCCTGCCATTACAATTCTAAATTGAAGGAAATGGTTATGATTAATTGTAACTGGTCATAGTTTTTGAAATATAGTTAACTAACAAATGAATGATGCAGGCAACATGTTGCTGTTCATTCTAAATGGAAGAAAAAATAAGCAGAAATTAATTCTTATACTAGCTTAGTACATTAGTGATCACACTATGTAGTGTGAAGTGAATGCATTAAGTGTTGATGCACTTAATGGTTTAATGACATTTTCTGTTTTAGGTCTCCCCTTTGACTAGGTCAAGAGAGTAATTTGGTCTCTGTGCCAGTTTTACAACAGCTATGTTTTAAGACAGTCGACAGGGGAATCTGATACAACATGTTTCCTGGTGGTAGCACAAATAATTGAACTCACATTCACCAATTTATTTCATATATGTTATAAATCAGTTGGATAAAGCTCACAATTGCCTTCTTACAGTTATGTATGGGTATAGAGCTGGAACTCTTGTCTTTGAGTATTATGAGTAACAGCAGACCCAGTGGGAACTAACAGCTCTGCCTTTGAATACCTAAATTTCTAGGAGAAAATGATTCAACTTCTTTTGAATTTTGTCTCCATTGGTGTAGCGGACAGGTTTTCATAATGAATATTTTTTATATATGTTGTATTTTTTATTCTTTATCCTTAGTTGTAATATATAGCATATGTATCACTGATAATATTCTGCACACATTTAATATATTTCAATATACATATTGTACTACATTAACATACAGCTATAATTATACATGTTAATGTATATAAGAGTATATATTTTTTAACATTTTGGAGTTGACATGTCTGACCATAACATACATTATCAAAAGATACCTTTTTAATAATAAACCAAAATCCAGATGTTTCAGTTTTTCAGAGCTACAGTGGCTTTGTTTAATCAGTTTACAAGGGTCTGCACTAAGCAGCAGTCACTATGGAAACCTGAAAAGATGGGAACTCAAATAAATGTGTTGCTTAACAGTATGATACTGAAGACTGATATTCAAAGTGATAAACCTAGTGTCTAGTGATCAAGAGAACCATCTAAATTAAAGAAATGCAATCAGGAAAAAATAATCTTCTTTTCCCTTCCTCTCCACAAAAAAACAGGGCTAAAGGAATAAATGAAAAGCAACGTCTTATAGGAAGGAATAATATTGTGCAAATTGCAAACAATATCCCATAAGGTGTTTGGACATTAGGTAGCTGTGAGAAAGGAAATGTTCAGCATGCAAAATGTGGGCAGAGCACTTGGAGAAGAGCTGCAATGACAGTATTGTATGAAGGGAGAAAGACTTAAGTCTATAAGTTCACCACCAGAGACACAAAAATAGCTTGTCTTTTAGTGCCAAATGTTCACTAATAGCACTTGCCTCTATGGCTCTATTTCAGTTGACATTGAGTATGCAGCTGCTCCATTTCTTCCAGGATTAGCTAAGGCTGAGGTTTAAAGGGGGTTATCTGTCAGAAACACCATCCAGGTAGCAAGAAATAGTGATGGCATGTTGCGGTGAATGCACACGGCGATTTGAAGAAGTGACACAGGCTCACTTGACTGAAGGAGCAGAATGATATTATTACCCACGTGTCATCTAGGACTCTTATGCCTTTTATTATTTTGTGTACCTAAACAACTCTGCTGCAATATGTAAAAAGGTGTAATTTTAAAATAAAACAAAACATAAAAAAAACTTAGATGGCCTGTTATTCTATTCTTTATCTAGTAAGATTCTGGAGTTTTGAGCTTCCTAGATATTTTCATTTTCCATTGTTCTTGTTTCTCTAGAAATAAATAAATAATATTGCTGACAAACTCTCCTTGAACGGAAAAAAAAAAAAAGAAAAAAGAAAACAAGAAACTACTTTAACTCTTCTGCCCCTACTACCTCTCAAGGAAAATGTTTGGGATTCTGCTTTCCTAAACCATAAATGTCAGAAATCCCCTAGGAAAATTTGAGAGGATTATCTAGCGTTTCCAAAGCCACAAAAGTTTGATAATAATTTCTTAAAGAGATTTAAGCCTTATGATCCCAGGTACAAAGTGCTGTTTCAGAATTGTTCTATTTATTACTCAGTTGAAATACATCTTCAGCATCCTTCCGTATTTGAATCCTTTTTTTCTGTTGATACTCTTGTAGTTATTCAATGAGATATCCTTTTTGTGTTGGACTAATGGATTTCTGCCTGGGGCATTGTTTTAATATTATATAGGGTCTAAACATTAAGACATAATTGCTTTATTCTGATCCTTCACCAGAAATGATCTGTCTTTTCTTCTCTATTTTATTATGCCAAATCATTCCAGCTGGGTATGCAAATGGATTTCCAAAGTTAAAAAAAAGCAGATTCAGATAAGCAAACAGGAAAAGACATTTTTATAGCTTATGATTTTTGTGTTAGCTCACTGTTTCATAAGAACCCTGGAAAGACATAATTGTTTTTGTGAGTAATAGAGTGAGGAATGTTAGAAAGAGGAATCCTACTCACTGATCTTAATATGGCATTTCAAATCTGTAAAGGTGACTCCTTAAAGACTGTCATGTTTGACAGATGAGGGATATAGTTTAGGAAAATTTCTCCTCTCAATTGTGTATGAAATTAAATTTACATTCAAATTAATCTGCACAGGTACTGTATCCATTATCTGCCATCATTATCCATTTAGCCTTCTTGTAACTTTGACATGAGAAACAGTCCTACTTTGTAATTCATCATTGTTGGGACAAAATCTGCAACTTTGTTCTCCATATATATTAAACTTGAAAGTTGAAGAACTAATCCCTTGGTGTTCCATTTTGCCCTATTTTGTACTTTATCTGTCCATTTCCATATCATTTCACCTAAACAAGATAGGATTTAAAGTCATAATCTGCCAAAACATCACAGCAGAGACTGATTTATAGACACTGTAGATCTCATCCAGTATATTTAACATGTTTATTATAGTGTCTTGTGAAAAAAATCCAGTATATGTTTTATTGTATCATGTAATCTACCTTCAATGTCTTACTGTCCATCCACTATTAAAACTTACTATTTTGTCTATTATAAATAGCAAGTAGGTGGGAAGATGCACAAGTACGAAAATAAAATGAGGTTTCCTTGGTTTCCTAAATTCCTCTCATGTCCTCCAGTCACTGGTTCACATTTCATTTTTTGTAGTATTTATATGGTCATGTAAGCTGTATTTTGCTGCCTATACTTATTTTCCTTCCTTTTTTTTTCTCTCTCACACAGACACAGAAACTTTAAAAAGCATACAGCATTTATACATTTATATATACATTTGAATATAGACATTTACAGTAGTTCTTGTTTTAACAGAAGAGCAAGCAATAATTCAGTACTATAGAGATGGGCCTTATTTCACATTTTTCACATTCACAAATTTCCTGAATTTAAGGAATCTGAGTAGTGGGCCCAAAGCACACAACCTTTAACATATAGATATTGTCATAGTCACTATGAAAACTAGGCATTCATGTAGAACTTCAAATACAGTAGTGATGACAAGCTAATTTAAATAATTTTTAAAAAATTTCACAATGAATACAATTGTGGTATTGAAAGTACAACACGAGAGTACAGAATTAGTCAGCACCAGCACTTCTGTCTTTGTGAAAATATTTGGGATGAGAGCAAGTTCAAATGGCAAGGAAGGAGTAAATGGCAAGTAAGAGTAAATATAGGTGTTTTTTTTTTTCTCTGTCTCTGTTGAGAATGTAAAAGGATAGTGAGGAAGAAATGTGTTCAAAAATAGCTCAAAAGAAATATGACATGAATACTTTCTTACTGAATGAGGCATGACAAGATAATGGAGCTAGAATACCATCAAGCCAGGATTCACTGTCAACTAGACATCATTGTAACTTACAAAATTTCACTTTGCTGTGACTATAGGGAATAAGTTTGCCTGATCTTATGAGAACACAGAGAACTTTGCAGACAGCACAGTAAAAAGCCACCCCTTTGTTACTGTCAATGTATGAAAATATAGATGGGGACTAAATAAACTGAATTTTGTCTTCTCTGTTATTCATGGGGGGCAGCTTTTCAAAGTAAAATGGTATTTAATGTTTTTTGTTTTTTTTATTTCTATGACTTCTGGATATATTAATGTTAAATGCCCTTTAACATTCTAAGGTAATTGGAAGTTTCTCAATTTTGATTTTTTAATGTTAGATTTGCACATTTCTGGATTGCTTGTTAATACCACTCTGAACCGGTTCACATATGGGTAGGCAACCCCATTTGGAAGAAGCAAAGCACTAGCAAATTAAGAAAAGCCCACTAGAACTGACTTGCTGAAGGTGATACCATAAACACATTGCCTTGTATCCCAGGTTGCATGGCTCTCCAGCTATTGCTTGCTAAGACTGTGTACTGGGGAATGACAGGTCTTCCAAAGTAGTGCTGTATTTTCCACAGTACTGAGGAAGACCAGCCTCTATACTTGAGATTAGCCACTGCCCCAGGGAACAGCCTTATAAGAACTGCCATAGGACATCATATATATCTCAGAACTGTAAGAACAATTTATTATTTTCATTTTCTTTCTGTGAATCAACAGCAATATCAAATACCAATGGCACAGATATATCAGGGCTATATTCTGCAGGAGAAAATATTTTTGTTCAGTATGGACCATAGTGGAAAGTACATGCAGACATGGAGTCAAAAAAGGCTTAAGTGGTATGTTAAGAATTCTCATAATGACTACAGTGAATAGCCAGGTATGGTATGCAGTGGCAGATTCCTGAAAAGTCTGATGACTTATTGGAGAACTTAATCTTTCACTAATGTGTAGAGATGGAAACAGAGGACTGGGGAGGCAGCACTGATGAAGTGCAAAACGAGTCCCAAGTAACACTGAAATGTAGATACACAGAAGAGCCAGTACTTTTACTTCTACTACAGAGCCGGTTAGTCCAAGACTGAAAAGATCCAAATTACCTTGAAAATTAAACTCAGCATTAATAAGCTACCAAGCCTGCACTTTACTCCTAATGATTGAAGTTTATGTGTCAAAAATGGGCTTTGTTCATCTAGACTATGTCTACATTAATAAAAAAAATAAAACAACATTCAAAGATCATTCTCTTTCCTTAAGACCAAGTGGCTTGGCATGACTTCTGTGCACACACTCTCACTGTGCAGAACAGGGAGTCTGCATCCACATAGACAACTGGAGACAGTTCCTCCTGAGCCATGCCTGGGTAATGCCCAGCAAGGTTAGCTGACCCAGTCCAAAAGAGAACAGGGAATGTGCTAACAATTTTACTGTAGGTCTGTGGTGGATGGAGGCATGCACTTCAGTTGTAGACAGAAGCAGCAATGCACTTACTGCTATAAAACAGAGATTTGACAAAGTTTGATAGTAAATGTGACAGTGCTTCGACAAGATTCAAAATGGCACGGCACACTTGGTTATTTACTGTGCAGAGGACAGGGCCAGACAAAACTATCAGGGAGAATCTCCTGTTGAGTAAAGGTTTCAGAAAGGACCCCCTTGCTTTCCAAACTTCTTCTCAGAGAGGAGACTAGGTTTGGCTGGATCCAAGCCTGGTCTCAGAGTTGGTAAATGGTTTAAGTCTAAAGGATTATATATGCACAATTAATCCTTTACATCACTTAGCTAAGATTTCAAAGTTTAGAATGCTGTTAGTCACTTGCCAAGGATCTGTTGCGGCAAAAAATCTCTGAATCTCAAGAAGGCAGGAATCCCTGCTCAAGGGGAGATCCCTGATGTACAGCCCACTGCCATGCAGGAGGGCTCAAAGGGCTCTCGGACTGTTCATTATTTATGATGGTAGGACGGTTGACCTATAGTCATATTTGCATGTTGATCACATTTGTTTAAGTTAGCCCTTGGCTACTGCATTATTATTTGTCTCCCTGAAACAATATTGAGCCCCAGATACCACCATCACAACTAGATGCACATATTATGACCACCATCGGTGGTTAAAGCTTGGGCAATATTACAGAAGATAAAGATCAGGTTGGTACCTGGGGATGGTGAGCACACCGTCACAAGGTCACTGGTCAGATGCAAGTCCTGACCTGTTTCATTAACTACTATAGCCATAGGAATGAAAATAGAATGTAGTTTAGGATTAGCTTTCATTGGGAGATTTGATCTGACAGAATCAAATACATTTGGAGATTATAGTCCATTGAAAATGGATTCAAGCTCCAAACTCATCTCAATGAAACTGGTGAGCCAATTTCTTCTGCTGTTGTTATCAAAGGCAATGCATTTTTCAGTTCTTTCCAATGTCTGCTAGAAATATAGTATTAATCTATAATATGTTGCTGTCTATTTCATGACTATAATGCACATCTCTCACACTGCTTAGGCAGATTCAGATTTTTCTCTCTGACCACAGAGAACAATGGCTCACTCTGCAGTATTAAACAACTTTCCAGAACAATATATGTCACAGCTTACTATTCAAGGCATTAAAAAATGTCCTGGTTGCAGGGCGAGATTTCACTTGTTTATTTTCTCTTTCATGCCCTTCACGTGACTGTTAATACTCAAATTGCTCATCCAGCAGCAGACATACTCCTGAATTAGAACCAGATGGAGTCCGCAATCACTCGGTACAGTGCAAAACCCCTGATTGTTTTGCTTCCTTTCTAATGGGCCTCATCTGTAACAAACCTGGCCAATTCCATGTATTCCCAGTGGGAGCAATTAAGACATTTCATCATCAAAGTTTGACTTCTTTGGAACTGGGTTCAGTGGGATGATACTAAGCCCCCAAATCTTCTTGAAAGAGTTTTGTGGCATACGGAACATTAATTTGTTATATTTGGCTGTTTGCTACTCAGCAGCTGCAGCTGTTTGCTCTGGTGTTCATTACTGTCAGTTCTGATTCCTCTTTTTATGTTCATCACAATGTCTATCAGTGTCTACCAAATTTGGCCTACCAGAATGCATATTAGTATTCTGGTGGTCTAAGCTATCCAGGTGATGAACAGTAAAATACTAAACCTGTATATCTGACAAGTTTTTTCCAATGTGACCCCCAGGACCACCAGATTGAAAGCACAGCATAATTTAGAACAGTAAACTCTTGTATGCAAGTATTGTACAAATGATGAAAAGCATGGATTATGACCATGCCTTAGGTGATACAGTATCTTCTTTCACATTGTTATTGCTTGTTGTAAATATCAGTAATAGATTATTTGCTGTTTCCATCTAAAATTACACTGCATCGTTATTATAAATGAAGGAAAATCTAATAACTCCAGGTCACAAAATCTGCCTTGGATCTGAAACACTAAAGCAGCTTTAATAACCACCCCATTATAATATACACAGGCAAGATGTAAGCTTTTTGTATGATAGGAGTGTGCTGAAGGAAAAGCATTCACAATAGTCTGTCCCTGGAGAAGTCATTATCTGGTATCAAAAAAATATCCAAACAAAACGGTGACAGTCCCATAGCTACGGTTGCTGCTCTTTAAAACTTTTTGAAGATTTAAGTAAATGTTTAAAGTGAAAGACTCTGACCAATTCTTTTGCAGGTGTGAAGGTAGGAGCATTACTCGACAGGTGATTTGTCCCTAGAGATTATGAAGACAGTGCTATCCATATCCAAGGAAAGTTAGTGAGATGACACAGTCAGGTGAGAGTCCATTTTGATCCAGTGGACACTATTTGAAGTTAAATTCAATTCATATAAGATATTTTTAATATGAAATTCAAGATTTTTTATGTAGAAATTAAAGTCAAAACTAGAATTCATTTCGAGATGAATAATAGGCATATTTGCTTTTAGTTCTGAAACAAGGTGATTGTCAGTGTCCTGAATTTCTTCCAAGAAACTTTATTAAAGCTTTCTGAAAATTTTTATTTGAGCTCAATAGTCAGCAAGCAGGTGACTGTGGTCCTTAGGAACTTTGCTGTGTTTTCTTTTTGTAGTGTTCTGAGATGATTGCAGAAGGACTGCTGGTTGGTGGAAATGGGCCTTTAAATTGTATAGGAGAACTGGGTATGAGTATCATAGAACTGAGGTGAGAATCGAGACTTTAAAAAAATTATATCTTGGATCATACAATGAGACTTCTGCTTTAATGCTGAGAAGTCTGATCAGTGGCAAAAAAGAGCTGGAAATCAGGAAAAGAAAATGTAAAAAATGGGCATTAATTCCCAAGGGTGTCTTCTGAATTATCGTGTACCAGACCTGATGTCAGACAACAATAATACAAATAGCAGTTTTAAACTAAGAGGTTTTTTGGATTTTGTCTGTTCTTTTTTTTTTTTTTTTTAAATGTTGTACAGAAATAACTACAACCCTGCAATGCCAAAAGGCAAATTTGGGAAGTAGTTAGCTGTTAGTCTATCTGCAAAAACTGCAGAATGTATTACTGCATATAGTCAAACTTGTGCCTAAAATTTATTTCATCTTGAAAAATGGACATTTTGAGGCCCAGATATCAATGGGTAAGTATTCAGTACAGATACAGTGATAGCTATTTAACATTGAATTTAACAAAATCTTACGTTAATATTAGTATATTGTCATTTTATTAATATGATTGTATTGGTTAGTCTGAAAATGGTAGTGACTGTGATGATTGTGGAAACATTCCTGGCAAAAACAAACACCAGAGACCCAGCAAAATCTGAGCAGACACATGGCTTTATATGGATGAGTAAAGGTAGGAATTGCTATCCGAATATCCTGCAGTTTATGAGAAAGAAGTTTGTCATTGTTCACGATAGACTGTCAGCTGTAAGACAACATGCTACCAGGACAAAACAAAACAAAAAATATTTTAACATAGGGTCTAGGAATATGAGGCTTGAGAATGTTTTGTAGATAAGAAATGTGGAAACACAAAAAAGAAAAAACAGACTGCAGTACTGCAGTGGAAGCAAGAAATGAGTATCATTACATTACCCATAGTCATTCACACAGATAATTTGATTATAACAGCAAATTGAGTAACGCTGCTTTCCAGAATTCACTCTTAGCTGAAGTGAAACCTCTTGGTAACACTAAAGGTTTATGTGTCGCTAACAGTTTATTACATTTTCTTTCAACAGAAGAGACAATTAAGTCTCAGTTGAAAAAGGGCATATTTTTCTATGGCACTAACACCTCAAAACACAGAAATTCCAAAATGTTCCCAAGTCACTTGGTACTGCATAGTCATCAGTCATCAATCAATTTTCTGCCTGATTGTTTTCAAAACAGAAATGAAAAAATGAAAATTGCTATAAAAATACCTGAGAAAGTAAAAAGATCATGAAAAAAACAATTTGAAATTTAATTACGATGTCAATTGCAGAAGAAAATGTTGTGCTTAGTAGTAAATGTAAAATCTACTTATTTTCTTCTAACTAGATTCCCAACTTTTTAGAGACTGTGTCAAAGAGCAAAATACACTACTGATAATTCATTACCTCACCTGAAGACTTCATAAAAATGTTATAAATCTTTGTCCTCATTCACGAAAATCATTTATAATTACTCATTATTTCATTTCCCCATCGTTGAATATAAAGGAATACTGAAGTGTGTTCCTAAAAGATGAATGCTTGTACTGTCTTAAAACATCTCAAAACGTGTTTTTCAGCAGATAAACATTACTTCTGAATACCAGATGAGGAATATAAAATAAAAATTTGTAACTTCTTTGCGAATAGCAAATATCAAATAGTGAAAAGGTAATACATGACACAAAGGAAAAATGTACCTTCTTAAAATGCCCTTAAATTACCGCACTGTCCTTATTTTATGTGTTTTATTTTAGATAAATTTGCCCTTAGCTAAGGGAAATCAAAGCAGTGGATAAACATAGTAACATCTTGTAAAATGGGAGACAAAAACAGTGTTATGGACTCAAAGACTGACTGAAAAAATGAACTAAATATGTCATCTATAATGACTCCTCTAACCTGGGATTGTTGGGATAAAAAAGAATGAGGTCACTACTGAAGTTGCCCATCGGTACACTGCTATACTACAATGTATTTGTGCAAGTCAGAGAACTGACAGAAAAGTGACAATACAGCAACTTCTGAAGGTGCTGAAAGAACAAGGTTTGGGTTTTTTTCTCTTCAGCTTTTGAGAAAAAGGAGCATGGAGAAACTTGGTCCTGATACTAGGAGTTACTTGACATAAGTTAATGAACTGTGGGTGGTGTTGATACAAGAAATTTAGCATAATTCCCATAACATTATAACATTTTATTATCGCATCTATTGAAATTTTACTGAGGTAGAATTCCTCAGGCTACTTGCTAGGATTGTTTTGAGTGACTAACAAAGTGCAAGGTTAAACTGCAATAACAATAACAACATCATAAGTGTTGATATAGAACTGATATAAATGTAAATGAGTATATTCTGTAAGAAAAAGGTAGAGTTTAAATCATTAGTGCTCCAATCTTTGCTGAAGACAGCTGCAGTGCTGTTGTAGTGGGGTAGTGGGGGGGTTAGGATGTGACTTAGCAGAGAATCTGGCGTAAATCAAAGTTATTGTGGAAGTGTTGTGGTACAAAAGACTGAAAAACCAGTAAGTATTCAGTAGGACCAAAGTTAGTTTTGAACTTCTCACTTTTAAATTCCCTTTAAGTCTGAAAACCAGAGGTTGGAAAATGGGATACTAATCTTAAGAAAAAACTGAGGTCTACAGCAAAGCAGCTAGAGGCTTGTAAATATTAGTGGGCACATGGATAAATTTGACATAATTATATCCAGGAAAAGCCAACAAGGCTTCTTTGAAAGGAAGTCCTGCTTCAGAAAATTCTTGAAGTTCTTTAAACAGATTGATAAACTTGTGGATATGGATGATCTGGCTCTTAATAGTAGTATCTCACCAGGTGCTTTAAGAAAATTAAACAGCCATAGGAAAGGAGAAACCATAAAAAAAAGGAATATCATAGTTGTGATAACATTGCTTCTGGATTCACTTACATGCTTAAGACACCACTTTCTACCTTCTTTAAAGGGAAGGAACTGCCCCTCCATGTGTCTTTAATCCATGTTTCAGAGGAAGTGAATTTTTTATAATTATTTAAAAAGGACTTTCAAGAGATAGAAAAGTTCCATGCAGAAACCATTGAAACCCAAAATATATGATACTCATTCTATACTCAATATATGATACATCATTTTTTATTTATAAGGAGAGAAAAAAAAGTCAAGTAAACAGGAAAATGCATAAAGCAGGAATCACATAAAAGGTTTTAGGTTTCTGATCATTTCCAGCTTTTCAGTACTTTTTAATCTTATCTTTCAGGTAAATGGCAAGACAATTTTCTTTCAGGCAAAGGGGTTCTAGGTGAAGATAACTTATTTTCTAGCGACAAATATTCTGGGCACATTGGCTATTCAAAGCACAGAAGTGATCAAAAAGTGATCAAACTAGATAGACTGCATAGCTTTTAAAAAGTAATTGTGTCATTACCATGCAAATCCTTGCAATTTTGTCACTTAGTTGAACCACTCAGCCAATTAGACTAGGAGGAGATATATAAGTACTGAGAAATTGCTACACAGTGATTTTGTAAAAAAATAGTAATAAAGCATAGAGCCTAACATGCTTGGGAAGGCCAGTGATGTTAGGAACCTGTATCCAAACAGTAACAGAAAGACTGATGCAGCTCAGTTTCAGAATATTTAAAAATAATAATTAGTATGACATCTGCACAGTTAATAACTAGATAGTGCGATAAAGCCCTTTTTTTTCTACTGGCTTTTTTTTTTTACCTTCAAAATAGAAAGATTGTCTGAATAGAGAATGGTAGTTTAAAGAATTATCCCTAACAGATAATTTAAATTCTTGTGCATTTCTAAGTTGGCCTGGGCAAATTCTTTTATTGACAGTGAATTATTTGAAAAGGTCTAGCTAAACATGGGTAATATTCAAAACATTTCTACACTCAGTTAATTTATATATTTATCTCCAGTAATGGTTAGCAGGTCTGAACCTCTGCTTTCTGCAGAAAAAGATGGGTAGTCTTCTTGAAACTATTACTTTGTTTTACACAAGTTAAATAAATGAAATTTAATAAAAGTAATTTCTAAAAATCATTCCAACTTCATTGTTGCTTTTGGCAATCCAACATTGAGATTCTCTGATTTATGTTGCTAAAGTTGCAGAATAGAAATAACAGGTATGTTGTAGAATATATTTGATCATTCATATTTGTGAAATACCCTCTGTGTCTGATTCTACTGAAGTGAATGATGCGAATTACATGAGTCCAGACAGCATACAGCTAAGAATTTCAAGAAATAGGTATATACAGTGTAATATTAAAGTCCTCAATGATAATCTAAGATGTGTTTAGACAAAATTAGTCTAAAAAAATCAAGCATTTAATAAAAATATATAAATTCTGCATTAATTCTCCCATTTATCTTGTATCAGATGAACTCTGTGGGAACATATGTGACAGAAGAATTCCCCGTATTTGTTTTCTTTAGGTTCTCAGGTTGGTTGTATCCACGTAAGCATGGTGCCATGGTTTAGGCACCTGTATTATGCAGGATGTTTGAAGTGTGTTTGAGTGGCATGTTTAAGCGTCATGTATGTTGAACTAAATACTGCAAGGTATCTGTGGTGAAATTCATCTCACCTAACTGTGGACATCTGCAGTGCAGACAGCTATACCTGAGCTGTTTCGATACTCCTTACAGTCAATAAAGGGAAATAGGCCCTTTTAAAGCATAATTTTATCTGACCTAGTTTAGGCATCCATGTTAAGGTGAGATGAATTGACTTCCTGAGGTCACCGTTTCATTTCACAGATTATAAATAGTTTGATGGTGAATACAAACTACACCCCCATGCACACCCAGTTTGGGGATGATACAGACACTTGGCCTCCTAGCAGCTGACACCAGACACAAAGGTTAGTTGATACAGTCAGCTGGGATATTGATGGCTATATTGTAAATATCTGAAGCAAGGTAGTTAATTAATCTCATTATCTATTTTGTAACTGTTAAAGGATGTTAAGAGTGTGGCCACCACCTCCAACAAACCTAACACAGGACTCCCTCCTGCGTAGCCATTGGATTCCAGTTCTGGAGCCCTGAGGTCTCTACCTAGGCTGAGGAACATGGCTTTTGGTTTCCCATCTGCAAGTTCATCCAGTGGGAAACCTAAGAGCATACCCTAGAGACACACTCAGAGGACAGTGCATGGACAGTCACACAGGTGGTGACAGAGAAGGCATTGCGTTCACAGTACCTACATGCAGGACTCACACCAAACATAAGATGTGGATACCCCATCCCTGGAAGTGTTCAAGGTGAGGTTAGATTGGGCTGTGAGCAACCTTGTTTACTGGAAGGTGTCCCTGCCCATGCCAGGGGTGTTGGAATTAGATGATCTTAAAGGTCTGGTGAGGGGTCTGGAGAACAAGTCCTATGAGGAGAGGCTGAGGGAACTGGGCATGTTTAGTTTGGAGAAGAGGAG
>JAOQGH010000023.1:93742517-93786732 GCA_025769975.1 Gallinago jamesoni | reverse complement strand
ATTGATCCAACCTGTCTAGATCCCTCTGTAAAGCCTTCCGACCCTCAAGCAGATCAACGCTCCCACCTAGTTTAGTGTCATCTGCAAACTTACTGAGGGTGCATTCAATCCCCTCATCTAGATCATCAATAAAGATATTGAACAAGACAGAGACCAAAATTGAACCCTGAGGGACACCACTGGTGACCGGCTGCCAACCAGATTTTGCTCCATTAATCACAACTCACTGGGCACGGCCAGCCAGCCAGCTTTTTATCCAGCGGAGGGTAAAAAACTTTGTTTTCTTTCAATTGGCTTAAAATTTTGTGAGCTTGCCTTCCCATTCTCTTCATTCAGTCTTTGTGACCACCACTATCTACATAACTGTCAGCCCTTTAAACTCAGTCTATGAAGACAGTAACTAATTACAGATAAGGAAGCAAAACTGGACTTACATAAATGGTATTTATTAGATAACTGTGGATGTTGGAGATCACCAAAAATTATTAAGGTACATGCTTGGATTTCACTATTTTGTTCACTATTTTGTTCTCAGGAAAAGGAACCGATGAAGGCAAGATTTAGTTTGTCTAACTTAGGCATTTTAAAGTATAAAGTCATAGGGAATCTAGGTTCTTTATAGAAGCAGTGAATAAAATAAAAATCTCTAAAATGATATGTCTAAGTTAAGTAAACTGCATCACCCAAACTGATGTGTCTATTATTAACTGTAAGTTTTGCAGGCAGCATAAATTGCATGAAGAAACGTAAATTTATATAAGACTATGTTGGCTCTGGGACTGTTCTGAAACTGCCTCTGGCTGTGCTGTTCCACTTTCTCCCTTGTAGTGGCGCTACATGGTTCTTTGCTGAATCAGATTGGTATGTTAATCTTTCTAAAAATGAAATCCGCAGAAGTGCTTGTTCTTCAGCTAAGTTCTGTGCCGCCCCCCCCCCCCCCTCCCACTGAGCTTGAGGGGTGCTTCTTGTAACGAGATGGTTGGCATTTCTGGGCGGGGAGAAGTGGAACTGATTTTTTCAGCAGCAGCAGCCAAAGACCAGTTCTGAAATCGATCCATTTCACAGCACTGTTCTTACGCTATGGTGCTTGCAGAAATGATGGAGCTGTGAGAGAGAGGCCAGAAAGAGCTGGAAATGAGGTGCCAGTGCCTGGGAGGAGCTGGTGTCCAACACCTAATACAGATTGTATAATTACAGTGGTATATGTCGACACAACAAAATGAATTCTACCCTAAATGTCTTGCTTTCAATAATGTGTAATAAGAACTAAATGGTATTCCTACTCAAAAGTCAAGAATGGAACAGAATGTGAAGAGATGACAGCTCATTGTTAAACAATTACTCAGTTAATGCAATTAACCACTAATATTAAAAGTACAGATTAGCATGGAGTTCTTTTCACTGCTTTTGCTTTGACAGATGAGTTCTATAGATGCTACAAATAAGTATATAACATAATCAAAATCATCAACATTGAATTTTGTTTTATGCCATAAAGTCAGAATAAATTATGAAGTCAAAAATGAGTATTTTAATTTGTAATAGTTAGCCCATACTTTAGAAAAACTAATACCAAAATTCTCATTAATAGCTATCATTTATAATATATTCTTTGAAAACAAGCAATTTGTTTATTTTTATACATTAAAATACTGAAAAATATTAAAATAAAATAATTTCCTCAAATTTATTTTGTAATGTATATTCAGAGGCAGAAGAAGTAATGTTAAGAGATTGACAACACACTTCACCTTATACAGGGAGAGGTAATTATCCCTTGTCGATTAGACACTAAATCACTAAGCTACCAGCAGCTGGTGATGCATAACCATCATTATAATTTCAGACTGTGTTACCATTTCTCCTAGTTTTATTTAGCAGCTTTAAAGGCAGGATAAGATATTTTTATGGCAGGAAATTTAGTGAACATGTGGAAATAAAAAAAAAAAAATGTAGAAGAAAGGGTACTATAATTTTAAACTGGGATGATGGTTATGCACCACCAGCTGTTTATAGTTCAGTGATTGAGAATCTAATTGACAAGGAATAATTACTGCCTCTCTAAACAGGGTGAAGAGTGCTTTTACTGTGATAAGGTTGGAGAATGGCCATATGAGGAAGGACCAAAATGTTTGACAGAAAAAATTTTGTCTTTTCCTTCTGTTTAATAGCTTTAACATTTGAGGCTAAATTCTGTTCTGGATTGTGTCTGTATATCTCCACTGATGTCAGTGGGTTTGCCTTTGCGTAATGGAATTTGGAAAAGTGAACTGACTTTGCATACATAATTGAAGTAGACTGTTACACTCGCCATGTATTCACATGGTAGTCTAGCATCCCAATCAAATACAGACCTTATTCTGTAACTATGTTTAAACCAGATAAATTCTGCATAAGTCAATAAAAAGACAGAAGGATCTATGATATTATGTGACAAACTCTTTTCCCTTTCTCTAACTGAAGAGTTTCAGGTTGATATTTGACAACAAATCTCTCAAGAAAGTCAGGCTGCCATGAAAGGAAAATATCACTGAATCATCTGACAGAACAATTTGAATAGTCATTGAACTAAGGCCATAGGACTATTAAATATTTTACTAGATATGTCATTTGGGAATGACGTGAAAACCTAACTGAAAAAAAATCCTGTGACGGTAAGGAAAAATATTTAAGTAAATTGGGATACTTGTAGAAAATGGCATATTTCATAAAGGCTGCTACCGAGTTCTGCAAAAGCTACATACCAGTGTTTCATAGTATCTTTGTGCATATCTGCCTTCCCTTTGAAAAACTTTACAGTGGGTGAAAGATACAAAAATATTAAATTTCTACAATCTTCACAGAAGATTTCTACAATCTTCTTCCAGGTGAGGAGAAAGACCTTTACAGTGACCTTTTTATAGTTTGTCAGAGATTTTACTTGAAAGACATCACTATGATGGAAGGCCTAATTTCAATTTGGCTTATTTTCAAATTATTATTTCCTATGATTTAATGCTATCATGGAGTAATAATCCTTCTGTTGCTTGGTGTATACAGCAGTCGAATAGGTGGGCACATTATATGTCATATGCTACTGTTCTTTCACTGATAATTTAATCAATATTTATCAGTCAGCCCTTAATCCTTGTTTTGTAAACCTTTTTCTCTGTAACTGAACTACTGAAGTTGCCCTTCTACTGGCAGGTTTTCTTGGCCTACAAGTTTTTTTTCCCGTTTCCTCTTGTGTATTCACAGCTGTGCCATATAGAGCAATATTCCTGGCCTTTAATATTCAGTGTGTAGACTCTTAATCCTCCACATACTACTGGAAAGTTAGACCAATTTAGCATCAGTCTGCTAGATATCTTTTTTTGACATCATTGCATTCGAATTATTTGCTTCCCATTGACTAAGTGCCCCAGAATTTTTTCTCTGTCTTTGGTTTATTACATTTCTCAAACAACCAGATTTTCATCAAGTTCAGAACATGTTCTTGCCTTCAAAACTGGGGTGCAGATAGTTAAATATGTCTGAAATAGAGGAATCTACCTCTGCCTTTGCAAGGAAAGGTGCTTCCTTAGAGCTCAAAGGAAATAGGAGACTAATTTCCTCAGGAAGCCGCATGGTTTTCAGCTCCAAGTGTAGCATACGGACCTGTGAGCTCACTTTCATTAATATATACAACACTTTGTGTGTATATGCACTATATGCAACAACCTTAAACTGTATGTAACTGTATCAATGACTGTATATATGAAAAAATAAATGCCTACTAAAATAAAACCTGATGTGAAATCCTCTTTCTGAGGAAAAGATGAAAGAACAACTAACACATACGAGATGATAGTCCATTTTATGCCATTTTATTCACTAGTAGAAAGCATTTAGAGTGCAGTGTAAGAACCTATGGAGACCCCTTACAGTTATTATAAGTATTCCTTATAATTATCATAATTATTTCACTGTTTACAAGCTTCAGGCTGCAAGATAAATTGTAAATAAGAAAGATCAGTGACCTAACACTCGCTCGTTTGAATTCTCTGATGAAGTAGCAATTACTTATCTCATCACAGTTTCATCACTAAATGATTATTAGGAAAAAGAACCATGTGAAGAGAAGTAATAAAGGGAAGACATTAACTCTCTTAGTTATCTAAACAGCTGTATCATCAGTTATAAAACTATTTCCAATTTTCAGCCAAGAGCTAGATCCCTAGCTAAATCCAGAAGGTCCTGGATACAGCTGAGGAGGGATAATGAATGCAGATTGTGGGTGAGATTCAAAGCTACATTCCACAGACTGCTTGGCTTATGAACTGTAAAGAATTGCGCGGACTGAAAGTGTTATGGTCAATGCAAACTGCTAGATTCATAAACTGAAGAAGATCTGTCTCCTGCATAATATCTGGTATTTAATCAAGAAGCAGGGGAAAATATGGTTCAAATCTGTTTTCAAGCTGTAGCAATTTAAATGCAGTTCTCCTACTTGCCAGGCGAGTGTTCTAATCACTCAGTTACTAGCTAAATGGAGAAAAGTGGTCCTTCCAAATTCTGTCTTAAAATACTGACCATTTCTCTGTAGTGAAATATAGAACTTTCTATGCTGTGTGTCTCAGGTGACTGGAAGCATCAGTCATTTCGTTCTCATCCAGGAAACCTGAGCTCAGAGACAGGCAGGAGTTCAAATATCTTTCTGTTTTCATTCACATACTCCTACTTACTAGAAGAGACCTTGGACACATACCACAGACTGACGTAACTTTTTGGTCATATTTCAAAGACAGTTTGTCAAATAATGGCTTAGGTCTATCATTGCTTATTTCTATAACTGTTACTGTAATATCTTACAGTTAATTCATTAGGTATTTTTTGTAAAATGAGGCTGCAGGTAGGATATTATGCAGTTGCATGTAAATAAGATTATTTTTTTTTTTTTGTAAAAGAAATCAATTACATTGTAACTTGAAAGAATTCTACCTTCATTCTCATAAGACATTTCTATTCTTCTTAGATAAAGTGTGATTTGATCTTAATCTGCATTTTGGGGTTACTGAGTATAAGTTGTGATTTTAAAATGTTGCTTTTCCTTTCAGAATGCTGAGAATAGAGAACAATTAACTTTTCTGGCTTTCTTTTGCCTTCTAGCTGACAAGACTGCAAGGTCATACATGGATTCAGGATGTTAGCTGTCACATACTTACTTTGTTACCCTAATGAAGAATCTGGATGGTGATTCTGACCCAGTTGCAAGATGTTGATGTTTCTTTAAGACATTTTCTACATTATTCTTCTGGGCAATCATTCCTTTTATGTTTGGACAGTCTATGGTTCACTGCAAAATGCCTGCATGAAATCAAAGGACCTATCAAAATGAGGACAGCCTACTGAGATAAATTTATTAAATATACTTTTTTTCACAAGACGTCTCTTTGAGGTTTTGTCATCCTTTCCCATTTGCATTATAAAAAACATCAAGCACATAGCATTATAAGTAAAACCTTTAAAAGGTAATCAGATGAGTATTTCAGAAGTCACCATTTTAGTTCCTATTCAGAAAATATAATAAAAGTGCATTGAGGAGGAACACTGAAGCTGAAGAAAATAAAAGGGAGAAGAAAAACCAGAAAACGTAATAATTTTGTTGTCTCCTAAGCCAGAATGAATTTCACAAAAAGATGTACTCTGATTTATACTTCTTTAAATGCAAAAGCAGAATCGTCTGAATCCTGCTAAGGGAATAAATATAAAACTGACCAACCTACTTGGCCACCCATGATAAACACACCAGAGAGAAGAGGTGAATAGCTGGCTGCAATTGATGCCTCTCTACATTCCCTCAAAAGTAATTCACTCCTCACCCTGTGAAACTCATACTCCATACCCTGGAGAGTTTAACTGAACAAAGGTGGTAGTCTCAACCAACCTCTGTTGCTTACAGCTTTGTAATTTATTAACCTCCCAGCAGTGACTTTTCTAGATAATATGTATAAAAAGTTTGTGTATCTGTATGGCCATTTTGAATACCCACTAATTCTCTCTGAGTTTTGTAACGTCAGTACACATTTAGTTTTTAATAAATAGCCTGTCAGGTTGTAAAGTGACAAATGTCTTGTAATGTGTGCAGGTGGATCTGGAGAAGCTAATGGTATTGAAGTAAAATAGCAAGCTAGAAAAGTAAAAACTTGTATCTGTCACCAGTCAAACTTCTGGCACATGGATCTCCCTTCGGATGCTGCATGAACTGCTACAGTAGACTCTACGAGCTGTGAAGGCATGTCAAAAGTCACCGCAACAGAACACTTGGAATACTCCTGCTCTCAATATCCTGAATCAACAAATTTTTGTCCTTGATCTCTCAAATTTTTCACTGAATGATCTTACATATGAAGACAATGATTGATTTAGATCATGAAAGACCAGAGTAGCCTCCCAACACAGTCCAATCTTTTTCATCTTAGGACAGTCTTTCAAGAAAAGGAACTGATCAAGCCAGAGCTCAATATTCAGTGCAATCGTAAAAGAGATCCAAAGTTGTGGGACAGTTGGGACAGTTGTGTCCCGCTTCCAAGTTATTTTTCTTCATTGAAAAAGTTGAATATTTGAGGCTAGTCAATGAGTGTGGTATTCACTTTATTTCATTTTAGCTATCTGAAATCTAGATGGGTAGGCCTTTACTCAGCACTTTATTACAGACAGCAGAGTGAGAGAGAAAGATACCTAGATTGCTAGTCATCCCATTATCTTAGATACTTAATGATGGATGGTTTGAGGAAGAGATCCTTCCTGGATGTGATTATATTATTCTGTTGGTTGTAGAAAAAAATGTAGATAACTACCTTTATCTACATTCTCAACTTCTAGATACCAACCATCATCCATGTGAATCCCATTCCCAGTGTCTGTGAAACACAGTCTTTCTTTCTGTGGGCTTACTTTCAGCCTGTCCGGGCTAGTTGCTGTTCCTGTGCCTGTGAGCTTTATTCATTCCTGTTTCTGTCTCCCTTATGTCTTGTTTACAGAGCACTTTTGTGCTTTTGAAGACTTATAATTCTACTTTAATAAAAAAAAAGAACTGTAAATTTTATTTAATGTCAAATATAGAAAAAATCCATAAAGCAGCCACATTCCTTGCACAAACAACTAGTTGCATTGCTTTGCCAGTACTCTCAAAGTTTCATTTGCTTAAAGCCATCAATATTTTAATGTACTATGAGATTCTATTTTTTTGTTGTTGTTGATCTAAAATACACTCCAAAATGCCAAAATTCTGACTGATTACTTTGGACTAGCATGGTACAGATATGAGAAAAGTGAATGAAAACTGACAAATTATATCCTAAAATCAGTTTTGTAAATGAAAGAAGTAACTACATCTAACATTTAAGGAAAGAAAAAAAAAAGAGAGACAACATATATGATTAGAGCCTGAAAGCCTGATGAAAAGATAAGTACACTATGGAGGTTAGATGTAAAAATTACAGTAACTGGTAAAGAATACTGAATCATCTCAATTGCCCTGGCTCAAATCTGACAGTATCATGAATTTATAAAAATAAAGACATTTTGTGTTTTTCCCAGTCTGGCATTATTTCCATGAACTGCACATATTGAGGAATATTGTACAATTTCATTTCCAAATAAATAGTAGGAGGAATATCTCCTAGATGTCAACAACATAGCCCTATTAATAGACTCAGAATAATGCTGGAAGATAGTTTCAGTTTACTTACTTGAAGTTGGATAAGTTAGAAATTTGCCATAACATTTGGAAAATTCAGACTATTTTCAAAGTTTTTTACAACTCCAGTAATGGAGTCACAGCAATGGAGTCACAAGTAGCTATGATATTTACCCTTTCAATCTACTTATGAAGTCAAAGAAGAATACCCAACAAACATATCACCAGTTTTGCATAACAATTTGAGCATATCCCACCTCTCTTAAATTTCTAATTGAAATAGAAGAACAAAAATCTAATCAGAAATAATTTCTGATGAGTAATATCTCAATTTCCAAAATTAATGTTTAGATTAGAAAAATATGCATAATGGCATTTGATACCACTTGGAATTATAAAAGTACCTTGGAATTGTACAAAGTGAAGGTTAGTCTAGTTTTTAAAAAATACTTGATTTGCTAGATATTACAAATTAACACACGGAACATCTATTCCTCTTCCCAGGTCTGTATAAACAAATCTGCAAGGGTAATGAAATAAGGACAATTTGTTCCTTAATACATAATCCTGTGTGCATTCTATGTATAATAATGTGTGAATTTTGTATATGACCATTCATTTCTGTAACTGGATGCAATAGTCGAAGGAAAAGGGAGAGGGAAGTACGCCTTTGGCTCCTTCACAGATCTACTAACTTGGCTTCAGTTGCCATGGTTTAAGCAAACATGGTTTAAACGCTTTCATTTAAGAGTTGTTTGAGTTACTAAGTATTCTTTTTAGTTTCATATTTGAACTAAAACTCCAAGTGGTACAGCTGACACCTCTTTGTTGGGTTTGGTCTGCTTTTTAAATAGCATCACAAGCTGATGAAAAATGGGTCGGATCAAATGACACATAATCTTATAATTTGCTGGGGGAAAATTTTAAGAAAGCCTCTGACCTTTAATGAAATCTGAAATTGGAAAAGATGGCATTCAAAACTCTAGAAAAAACCTCTTATTTCTACCCCAGTACTCTAAAATACTGCTTAAAGTAAAAAAAAAAAAAAAAAAAAAAAAAGAGTAAATGAATGCATTTAATGTTTTGTTTGTTTTCTGACTTCAACATGCTTATTCAGGTTAATGTAATTGACATGACAGGAAGAAAAACAAAGAAAAAGATTTATGACTTCTGCTTATTCAATGGGGTTTCTGGCCAGACATAGCCATTTTTTTTCTAAATCCACATTTTTCTTTGTCTCTGTGTCTTTCTATTGCTTCTGTCAGCGTTAGAATAATCGAACTGCAGCAAAGATAGCAGCCTAGAAATCTCAGAGTGCCTGTCACTAGCCTGAAATCCTGCAGTATCCCTACAGTTCATCCAATTAGGATTGTTTTTTTCAGAGCATGTTCTGAGACTCTGACCCCTGATATACAAGCTCAATTTGCAATAAATGCCTGGAAAACTTGGAATGTTCTTGTGAATTGAACAACACCATAAAAATTATGTTGCCACAGCTGTTAGTTGTCTGACCCTCTTTCTAGTGTGTCATATTTATTTTATATGCCAGAACCAAAATCTAAATCAGACACTTTTTGTCATAGGTCTCATTGTCAGGACCTGGCAATATATGTGCTTAGAATTTTTCTTTCTGTTATGTTCTCTGTATTTAAAAGTCAACATATTTGCCAAAGAATCCTCTGGTAATTTTCAATATTTATGCAAGCAACAGAAAAACAGGCTTTGAAGTGAATTGAAATCCATCACAGCTTCTCCTGAGCAGCTAAGCAAGCTGTATTCTTTAGTAAAATGTTTGCCCAAGCAATGTAGGAAATGCTACAGAAATAAGTAGTAAGACTGGATGTTGTGGTTTTTTTTACATTGTAAATGCCATGATACCAGTAAACAATTGTTATTTCCAAATACAATTAAAAAAAAAGAAAGGACAGTAAAAAAAATACTGACAAAAATTCATTCTGAATTAGACTTTTGCCTGCTTTATATTCTGCAATACTGAATACATAAGGAAGATCTTATCACCCTTTAAGTTTCTTTGAGATTGGTACATTTCCACAGAACATTTCCAGTCTGGAAAATCATCTCCTAAAATGTCTCTGTCAAACTCTGGAATACAGTAATTTATTGTCTGTCTAGACCAAACAAGCTTCTTAAAGGAGGGATTAAAACAACCTTCATACTTGATGAACACTTAAGAAAGATCTGTCTTGTGTGGAAAGTGGTGGGGTTTTTTTTTTCTTTCTCTTTAGTCATCTAAATTCTGTGTGGCAATCTTACAGTATCAGGATTTTTATTTCCCATCATGATACCTTTACATATGTTGCTTTCTTGAAATATACAAGAAGGTACTGCAAATCAGGTCAGGAAAGCACAGGGAAATAATGTTGAGAACAGGAATAGAAATTGTTTAGTTCACAGAGACACCCATTCCCCAAAGACAGTTATTTTAAAATGAGTTTTAATTATTCATTCTAAAGCAGCCATCCAGTTCCTGAATGAAGCCATAAAATATTCAAAACTTTGTATGAGGCATGACAAATGAAAGTCTTGTACTGTACTTTTAAAAGTGCTTGTCTAATTCCAGAGTTGTTACCAAAAATGTTTTTCACTAGTCATTCTGAGATATAAGAAATTATGTATGTCAGCTATAATGGAATTATAAGAGGAGCCTTAAGTCCTAACAATTTAAATGAGAAGTTACTCATTTAATTTCTACCTGAAAGTAATTCTCTGTTATGCACAGAAGACAGTAAATATATATGTGTCATTCCAAGCATATATAATTTCTTTGCTTTGCTTATGACATTACTGTATCAGCCTTCTACATCCTCTAAGATTTCTGATGACCTTATTTTCCCCCATGTCCAGGACTTTCACAAGATTATTGGACTCTGCTGGTGCCATAGCTCTTCTAAGATGGCACATGGTTTGCAATCATGAAGGCCTTTTGTCCAACAGTAATTTGACATGTCTGCACATGAAAGGAGAAGCGTTCTGAAAGCCAAATAAATATCTTATTTTGAACATGAGATGTGGAATTTGGCTTCAGAGATATCTTCTTCTTGTTTTTTGTCTAATGACAAAACAGTTAAGATATTTGATTATTTCTGATTTAGACACGGAAACTAACCTGATCTTTTCATCTTAATTTTTGTGAAATTATAAAACAGGAAGAAACAATGCGTCCAGACAGTCTTGTCACTGGTATCAAGAACAATTTGATTAACAGCTAACAGATACTTTATTTTGTATGAGAGCAAACATAGTATCTATATATTAGCATGAAAATAGATACTTTTAATCGAGGCTGATGCTGATACTGATACTGATGCTGAGGAAGATCAGAGAAACAACAGTGTTACACGTTCAACCCTTCCTCTTATTCTTTGCTTCCAGAGATCCACTGACCACTAAACTACACTGATTACCATAATTCATAGGTTCCAAGTAAATATCAAATAAACTCAAACAAATATAGCATGCTGTTACTCAACATATTCTACATATTTTTATAGATAATATCTATATAACGTGCTGGAAGCAAGATTTTGCTGAGACAAGATTTTGCTGAGACACAATCAGATGCCTTTGCATGTGTTTAGTGGAGGGAATAAGAAAATAAAGTATCTTTTAATTCCTACATCAACTTTTACTGCATTTTCATGAAAGATTAACAATAGCAGCCAGGAAAACAAAAGTGTTACTATTGGTGTGGGCAGTTGAGGAAAGAATATTTTAGGAATGGATATTCTTACTAATACATGTTATTAAATGGAAGAGATACAGGAGAAGTATGACTTTGCATTGCAGTAGTGACTTTGAAGTATATTTTAAAGAAAATTAATATAGGCAAAAAGACATGTCCAAAACCATAAATAATGGATGTTTACTGTGTCTCATAAATTTATTAATCAGTTAAACTAATTGAAAAAGTAGCCAAGGAACACTGGCTAATGCCTTTCCATCTAATACTGATGATGTGAGAGGATTTGTTATGTAGAACTATGTAATCATGTTGATTTCCAGATACTGTATAAAGCAGAAGTTTTAATACATTGTTGCCAAAATAAATTTTGATACAATTTTATATTGTTTCAATTGATGGGGAGAATAATTTTTAGGAAAACACTCCATGGAATACAAACCTATATTACACTAATATAAAAACATTTATATGAAATGAGATAAACTCCTTGTAAAAACATCCTCTTACTTCTGGAACCATTTTTTGGCACAGCATATTCTAAGGATCGTTTCTTACTTCACATGACACCTTATTGCTTTTACACTAGATGTCTATATAGTTATAACTTTTCAATACTTTGAAGCATCTTTTTTTTTTTTTTTTTTTTCAGGGAATGAAAGACCCTTTTTTGTGAGTCGTTCATCAGCTTTACCCTGATATTGCCAAGGATCTTTTCACTGACTTTTGCATTTTGTTTCCTTGATTTTAGGGCAAACATACAATTCTGATGCAATAGTCCTTTTTCAGCTTTTTCTTCAGCAATGTTTCTGATGGAGAGAGAATTTTGGATACCAATATCCCATCATTCTAGTTTATTCTACAAAAATATTAGTGGTTAAAATTATCAGATTGTTTATGTATTAAATGTCCGCCCTCTATTCCAGTATTTGATTTTTAATTATTTTTTTAAAATATATGGACATATCAATATTCAGTAGATTGGGCCATTAATTTTCTTATTTCTTCATTTATGATTCTATTCCTCTTTCCATGTCCCAGGACTCATAGAGGTCATCCCTTTGACCACACTAATAGTCACACTAGTGGATAATATAAAATTCACTACAGGCTTGCCTTCATACCTAAGATACAGGTTTTTCTAACACCTCTTCCTCCTTGTGAATCAGACGGATTCATTGTTTCGGCATGAATGCCCTTGATATTCTTTCATTGACTCTTGTAAAAAGTTACATCTTTCCTGCTGTCTCAGGGACACAGTCTAATGGACTACAGTGGTGAACCAGTACATTGTGTCACCTATGTTTTTGGCCCAATTATTTGCCTGTGGCATTATCAATTGATACTTCGTATCTCAGATAGTTGTACAATCTTTATAGTCTTCTAAAACTAGGTCACCCTTTTTTCCTGGTTTTCTTTCAGAGAAAAAAGTGCTAATTATATTTGTGAGTTAGAGAGCCATCATAGGGAGTTTGGTCCATATAATAGTTGGAAAATAATCTTGGAAATAAAAAATATTATTATTTATAACATTAAACTAGATTACTTCAAGTACAAATTTTCACTGCTTCACTTATACCCAGGACCTTCTACCCAGGATCTTTGAAATCTTCATCTTTTTCTTCATGTACCTTACAAACATTTTGGAATTTTTCTACTAAAAAAATTGTCATTAACACAGCTTCAACTTTTGGTTGCCATTCAACCTCTGTCTAAATTCATTTCTTGAGTAACTTCTATATTTTTTGGTTAACAGACTGAACCCATATGCATTCAAATTCCCTGAGTTTTAAGAGATCCTAGCCTGCCTTTACCTTCGGGCCTTTATATAATATTGACACATGAAAATCAGTATCTGACACTCTTTCATCAAGATTAATCTTCCATAGGATTAAGATCTTCCCTCTGCAGAACTTGTGGTCCGAGACCAATGCATTAAAACACATCAGTACTTTCCACAGAATCATAGAAAAATTTAGTCTGGAAGGGACCTCTGGAGGTCAACCCTCCACTCAAACAAGCCTACCTTTAAATCAATGATCTCATACATAAGCATCCATATTCTCAATTTATTTTGTTTGCTGTGGATCACAGAGTATTATTTCAAAGACAAATCAGAGCTAAACCCAAGCTTTCGGAATTTATACATTTTACATGTATTACAATGTAGTTAAGTTGCTATGCATAATGATCAATGCCTAACACATATGAGAAAGGCTAAGTTCCAGTAAGTTTCTGTTCTTACAGTAAACCAAAATCCCTTCTGACCTTCTTTTTCCAGCTGAGCTGTCATTTTCTTATGGTGTTCTTTGTTGTCAAGGGCTGTCACTGAAGGCAGTCTGGGAAACTGTCCTGCATCTCTGCTACCTATTCCTGCACTCAGGTTGTTTAATCTCTCGCTATTCCCAGTCCTAGAGATAACCAACAGCTGCACTGTCATTAAGAGTCAATGCCTTTCCCAATACTAATTTCGTCTTCTGAACAGGACTATTCTGTTTTGATGACTCCTGGATGACTTTATTCATCTTACCAGACATCATCTACTCTTACTACAAAATGGAGATCCTAATCTGTACTGAAGGTTATTATCATAAAGGATAGCTCATAAACCAAAAAGGAGTCCATGGGCTGACACATATTACCCAGACCATCATGACTTTATTTTCTTTTTGGTAACCCAAAAGAAAAATATTGGAAAGTTTTAGGCAGTTACATAAATCAGACCTTTTGAACAAAACTTATGGACTAGCAATAGTATTTCAAAATAAGAGAAAAGGGTATCTAAGAATTTTTGTTTGTTTGTTTTGAAGATTCATTTTGAAGGTTCAATTGAAGGTTCAATAATTTGTTCAATAATTTTTCAGAACCTGGAAATACACAACTGTTGGACATGTGCTTTCTGCAGAAGGTTTCTGCAGTAAATTTTTTTTAAAGTGGTATTTTCTCATTTTACAGATAAGAAAAGTTACTTGCAACGTAGAAAATTTTAGCAACAACACCGCATGAAGAAAAGTCCTAAGAGAACAAAATATGCTAGGAATTACATGGCATACTTGGTATCACTAAAATGGATTTATTTAATCCAGGTACTAATTATTTTAATTGTAACTGAATTAAAAGAGAATGTCTGAGCTAAAAAATTAACTCTTTTGTGTCTCTAGCTACTGATTTTATCTAGCTTTTAAAATCTTATCTATATAGCACTAGCTCCTACTAGAGAAATAGTTTTAAATTGTACAGAAGATTCAGCATACTGACATTTGAAGCCTTTGTTGTATTTCTGTCAAACTTTTTTTTCTCATGGTCTATTTATGGACTTTTAAAAAAAATCAAAAGCCCTTCCCACTAAAGGATACTTAGAGGTAGAAAACAGCAGGGTTACCAGTTATTGTGGAAATGCAATAGTTTCTACAAGCTAAGTTCCTGGTGCCTTTTGTCTAAAAGCAGGACTCTAAGAAAGAGAAGTCAGATGCATTTCAGAAAGAAATTATATGCTGGGTTTAAAAGATCACTTATTCCTTACATGTAAAATACTATATATACTATATATGTATACTTACATATATGAACTTTTATACAAGTATATAAAAATATGGATAGTTATGTTTCCTACTTAATTATGTAATCAGCCTTTGGGTAGGTACTCCTGACATATTTTATTACACCTATGAAATTTGCTTCAAACTGTGCACATGAATCTGCTGAAGAGCAAGACTGTATAAGTAAAACCCTCTAGAAGGAAACATGAATGATGATTAGATTACTTTTTTCTAGATATCTTCTTTAAGAGTGACTTATTTTTTTAAAAAAATACCTCCTCCTCTGTCAAAAGAATATTTAGTCTTATTCTGTAATGAAAACTATCTTTTAATTTTACCTGTATTTCTGATTAATTTTAATAGACATTTAGGGTTTTTAAAAGTTGTTATAATTTTGCTTTGCCATTAACACTAGAAAGATTTGCAAGGATAAATAATTTCTCAGAAATAAAGTCAATCATGGATAGAGACTTGCTGTTGACTACAATAACAGAGGGATAGAGACCAATGTTCTGATTCAAACTGCTTTAGAAAAGCTATTAAATTTACTGCTGAGACTCTAGCAAACCTGATCAGCCGTTACTGAAATAGTTTTCCCTGAAGAGTGCTTAACCGTCCATTAATCACTATTTATGTGGATATAGGTAAGTCACTCATGGACATGTACAGAGTAAGTTTTTGATCAAGTCTGTTATTGATTTCACCATTGTATTATAACTCTATACAACTATATTTTTATGTCATTATGCAGTCAAAACATTCAGTTATCTCACTAGAATTCAGATGTTATATTTTTTATAAGAAAGGGATTATAAAACAGTAATAAGCTTGCACACTTCCAATTTTTTTTCTGATTTCACAGAAATGTGTTTGTTTAAGAAGGAAATTATTATGGTAGGGAAATAAAAAAGTAAAGAGAGTATCTTAGTATGATTAAATCCTCCAGATATGCAGAATTATAACTTGGATATTACAATACAAAAAATGAGATTCACTTGAAATCATACTGACATATTTCTGTATTTAAAGGAGTCACTAAGTCTTTCTTGAAATGTTGGAATGTTGAAATTTCCTTACTTTGTTCTCAGGTGGTCTCTTAGGATGCTCTTTTCCATCTCAATTTTACAACAGGACATTTTTCACAAAAGCTAAGTTCTGTGCCATCTTTCAAGACTTCACATTTAACTTCTTTGGCGATGTAATAAATTTTCCAAACTTTCATACTGTGGAAATGACAACAGGAAAAATTCTTTTCTTTTCTGTCTCTTTCTGTGATGAATCTTCCACTGCTTAAGCTCTCTTTGTGCGATGCAGTATTCGATACATCTATGCTTTACCACTCTTATTTGTTCTTTCCATAGAGAAAACATTGTTCTTGTCAGACATATGCTTCTTTTGGAACATCTTTCTTATGAGAAAATGACAAAATATCAAAAAAGACTCTTTTGTGGCTGTCAATTTGAGGGAGTCTAATGATTTCTGTCCCAATTCTGCCTGTGCAAAGTTTCACAGAAGAAGTAATGGAAACAAGTACTATCTGTGTTATGGCTGTGCTGCTTGCTGACTAGTTTACTTATTCTATCTTTTTTTCCTATTGCTGATGTTGAAGAGTAATGGAATTTTAAAATCTATTTATTAAATAAGCATAAATCTGAACTTCACTTGAAAATAAACATCTAAACTTGAGTTCATTATTAAAGTACAGATTTATCTGGATATGAGGTAATGCCACTCTTTGTCTTCATAACTTTGACTCTCTTTGTCTTCATAAACGGTGAGGTTTAGGGGTTTTCTAATGAGGTGCAATTGTTCATTCTGATTCCTGGATAAAAGGTCTTCTGCAAAATCACCTAACAATTGGTTATTTTGCTTCAGTCTTTAACAGTGACTGTCTTTAAGCTCAGTTAAAGCTTAAGAAAGAGTGGAAAGAGAACTTCCAGGCAATCTTATTTCCTTGCCTATGACACAAGCCATAAAAAGGGTAAATACGGCACTCAACAAATCATCTAGTGAGCATTTAAACCAATTAAAATGTGATGAAGACTGTTTTGAAGATCTCAATGTATGATTTATATTGCAGTGGAAGTGAAAAATCTTAAAGCTGTTTTATGTAAGAGTAGCTCACAGTTTAGTGAAGTGGTAAAATTCCTCTTTATCCAACAATTGTTATTATTTTTTAGAATACTATGAGAATGTTATCAGTTAATCATACTGCTTTCTGGGAAAACAAAACAAAACAAAACAAAACTACAAAAAGAACCCAAATGAAAAAAAAAACCAGCAACCAACCAAGATTAATGATAAATTCACTTAAGTTAGGGTCCTGAAAGCACCCTCTGGTCTGGAAACCCTGGGCAATATGCCTATGAACATCCACAGGAGTCAAAACCCCCAGTGTACCACTTCAAAAACCAAGAAACTACATAGTTGTGTGCACCATAAGTGGCTTCCTGCTAAATCCCCAAAGTTTGGGTTTTTAAAGTTGGTCCTATTATTTATTTTGCAGAAGAAAGGAAAGATACTTTACTGAAGAAAACAGGAAGGAAGGAAGGAAGGAAGGAAGGAAGGAAGGAAGGAAGGAAGGAAGGAAGGAAGATTCCCCATACACTTATAGAGGAGATATAAGATAAAGAGAAGGCTTCCATTTCCTCCATTTCACCAAAAAACCCAACCAACCTCTAATTTTGTTTTCTTCATAGAAATGATATAATTTTTGGCACTTCACTTTGGAGTGTTTCTACAACACTCCACCAATTTTCAAGACCTTTAAGGGGAAACAGTCATTTTAGTTGCTCCTGAAAATTTGTCTACTGTGTGGTGAAAGGACCACAGGGCATGGTTACAAGGAGTGGCTGAGGACATTAAGTTTGTTCATCTCAGAGAAGACGAGTCTGAGGGATGACTGTGTTCCTAGGGTGTGAGGAAATGTGTCAGGGGAAGTTCAGACTGGATATTAGGAAAAATTTCTTCACTGAGAAGGTGGTCAAGCACTGGACAAACTCCCCAGAGTATTGGTCATAGCCCCAAGTCTGCCAGCGCTTCTGAAGTATTTGGACAATACTCATAGACATATTGTTTAAAATTCAGGCTGCCCAGCTGGACTCAGGAGTTGGACTGGATGATCCTCATGGGTTCCTTTCAATTTAGGATATTATATAGTTCTATGATGTTTAGCTTGACTTTACCATTGCCATGAAGTAGCCCTACTTACATTTGGATTTTCTTAAATGTGCCGGCTCCTAGTCAATTTTCATACCTGGCAGGGGATATACATGCTTGTCTTTGTATGGTGAACGTTTTCTTTTTAATATCTAGATTTTTATTTTTTTTTCATGGAGAGTATTAAATTATTTTTTTTTATCTCATTACATTTCCTATTTCTTTTATGGACACAGAAAAGAAAATAAAGTCAACAAGGGGAATCTTCCTTTTACTCATTGCTTATTTGTAGGGATCTAAACAAACAAGAATTCAGTGTAAAAATACAAACAGCCAAAATTATCTGTTCCTTTTCCTTTTTGTGTCTGTAAATATACCTAAACTTTTAAATTTGCTTGAATCGTACATTGAACTTTCAAATGACAACTGCAAAGTACCTAGAACCTTCTAGTATCAAGTATCTAGTATCTTCCTAGACAATTTGGACCATTATATCTTTAGTTATTGTCAGGAAAAAACACTTTAGAAAATAGATTCAGGTAAACTCTTAAAATACCTGCACTGAAAAACTCTGTAGAGGTCACTCAGGCGATCTGTATATCTTGGGTATGTTACATTTGACTTAACCGCAAAATAAGCTCAATCTTGGTGCTTCAGTACAGCAAGAGCTGCTGAGTATTAGAACTGAGATGCCCAGAACAAGACAGGGATTTAAAACATTTCCTCCATCTTTAGATGGAGGCTTTGGCTATTTTTTCCTGTTGTCATATGCTTACCTGCCCACATTTGATCAAAGAAAGATGGATCACATTCAAATCAAAATGCAGTTTGTCCCCCAATAAGTCAACAGTCTGACTGAAGCCAATAAGACTGCTGATATCCCTTCATTTCTGTCACTTTCCTAACTTCTCCTTTCCTTGTTTACCTTTTAAACACTCTTATTTTAATTAAATTACCTCCCTCCAAAGCTATTTGCTCTCATTCACAGTGTTAAATCATATTAATCCTTTTGCATACAGCTACATATCATGCTATTCCAGAAGCCACCTTTCTCAGATTACTCAAGGCCTCTAATTCACCTATTTTCTGAATGTTGTGCCATCAAACTCAAATGGCAGTGAAGGAACACTAGGTAGGGTTGCTGCTTAGCTGTCAAAGCATTCATTTGAACCAGAGTAGACAAGCATGCCATTTTAAACACCTTTCTATCCCAAGGTTATTATAAAATACATGATTCATTCAAAGAATTGAAGAAATGTTGATTTTCTGCTTGTTGCAAATACCTGTCCCTGATGAATTTAAATAGCATTATTGGTACTTTTTTTCCGTAAGTCAAAAAAATATTTTTAAAAAATCTGTTTGTGACTTTTGGACTAATATTACACTTTGGTTTTCTGTGCTCCAGTCATTTTTACTGTTAACTAAAACATTATTTTTATCTTTTGTTTTCTATAAATTTATTGCTCTTTCGTTTTTCTACTGCAAAATAGTTCTTTGCAACTTATGAACTGAAACTTTGCAAACACTTATGAAATTATTTTATAGCAAAAGTTAACAAAAATTAAATAGAAATGAAACAAAGGATTGCTCCAAAGCCTGTACTTAAGACCCCAAACTTTGGAAGTACACTTGGTCTCCTGTCTCTGATTTATTCTACTCATAAAGAAAAACAATGAGCAGCAACAGCATCGATTTCCAGTGATCATCTCCACTGTGTTACTGTTACTATAGACAATAAACTGGGGCTTCTCTGAGATATTTTTTCCTTCAGTGCAGGTATTACTTGGTTTTTTGAGCACAATAAGCCTCTTTGTGTGTGCAGAGTGGGGAGGGCTGTTGCTACGTCTCACTCTGCAGTTCCTTCTTACTTCTCCTCCTGTATGTCTGAACTCCAGAAACATGTATCAGTCATTACAAAATCTGTTAGCCTATGAAGCTTTCTTTCTCATATGCTCCAGAAGCTCATGTGTTTCTATCACTGTCAATTTAAACATGCAGTCTTTCTCCAGAATGATGTCTTGTGTTTTCTTTATACAAGCAATTTAAATGACTGAAGGCTAGGAGAAAAAATAATAATATTTAGGATGAGAGCCTAATAGTTGAAAGAAACTAGCAGTGAGCGAGCAGATTAGGTCTGGGGAAAGAGATAACTGAGCTTTGGCTGTCTAATTTATTGGAGAAGAACCTAAGCCTGGGTAGTGAGAACAGAGGGCACAAATATGGAATTCCTGCTTACAGAAATAGCTGTCAGTTATCTAAGCAGTTAAAGATTGCTGATTAAAGAGCATAATAAGCACTATCTTTATGTTTATGAGATACTATATTAGGCTCTAAGCTACTTTAGCATTTTTAAAAAAATAGATCTGTACTTAACTAAACAGAAATATTTGAAGTGTTCTGTCTTAATTATTGTCTCATAAATCATAGAAGGTTAGGTTGAAAGGAAGCTCTGGAGATCCAGTGGTCCTATCTCACCCCAGAGCAAGGGACAACTTTGAAGTTACACCTAGTTTCAAAGTCAGATAATGATGTTCAGGATCATATAAAGCCAACTGTTAATGCCTCCATGGGTAGAGATTCCACATACTCACTGAGCAACTTGTTCAAATGTTTGATCACACTCATGCTGAAAAAATTATTTCTAACATCTAATTGGAATTTGCTTTGTTCCAACTTGTAGTTGTTGCTGCATGACCTTTCACTCTGAACTTCCAAGAAGAATCTAGATCTATCTACTCCGTATCATCCCATTAGGCAGTTGAAGTATACTTTGTCCTAATTCTGCAGTCACTCTTGATGTGCTCTGGGTCTTCTTTGGCAGTGTCATTGGTGTCACATAGAAAATAAAAAGTAATAGTTTGAAAGTCAGATAAATCTTAGCAATACCTCTGCAAACATGCTGGATATGAACTGTGGCAGGTAATAAACCTCCAAAGACAGATAATATGGTTGACAGATGGATGCCACTGTCTACTATCTTCCATTGTTACCTGTTGGTGCTGACAGCTGGATCAGGCTCAAGCATCTCTGATGCTACCCTGAGGAGATTTGCTCCTTTTCAACTGCTGCCAGTACCTGATACCTATTCTGTTAAGGCACACCTGCAAGTGGAGAAGGAGCCTTCCTCTTCGTACTGATTTTGGGACTGTCCATTGCAAATGAGTGTTTGAGTGCAGTCTCTAATTGTTCCTTCCTGTATGGAATACAGCTTTCTTTTTTTTCCCTCTCCAAGGCCCATTCCAAAGAATCTTTCCGCTTTCTGTCTTCTCTCTCTTATAATACAGCATCTGCTTGCTTATCCTCATTGCTCCTTTACCTGATGGATCAGCACCCAAGCAGATGCGTCTTCCTTCTGGAGGTCCATCTGGGTTAGGTCTCCAGCAAACCAGAGGTGGTTACTCCAGCTGGTACCCGGCAGTGTTCTTTGTGACACATCATCACTTTCCCATGGTGACAGGGCTCCAGGTGACAGGATCAGAGATCCCATGACTCCAGAGGTGTTATGAGCTCTCAGACAAAGTTTTTGAGCCCTTCATATCCCCTCTCACACTTCCTGTCAAATCCCTGTACTATTCTCATTGCTACTGCTGCTCAGTGGAAGGTGTTCAAGGACCCCCATCACTGCTATTGGGGAGCCCATCTCCCTCTTGTTAGAAATCAGCTGAAATCAGTCAAAGGTGTATGCACTTCTTAATGAGGAAACAGCAGAGCCACGTATTCCTCTCCTTATTCAATAAATACAAATTACTATTTCTCAATTGCTGTTACAGAAACTCGCTCTTCAGCTCAATCTTTTCATTATTCAATCCTTTTCAAGTATTAATCTCATCTTTTCTCTGATGTCAGCTCGTGAAAACTTCGTGACTGTAAAATAAAGGTATATAGGCCAACCAGACAATGTGGTTGAAGTCCCATCTTTGTTCCCCATATTACTCTTAAATTAACTCAATATTAGGTATTCACAGTTCCCAAGCAATTTTTGTATTAAAGCATGAAAAATATAAAATCATTCTTGACCTATTTCTTGCAGCCACAGTGAGGCACAATTCCTTCTGCACTTATCTTTTATATTTCAATTACACACCAGACAATTATTTTTTTTACCCTATACCCCTCAAAGGGTTACATTTCCCACATAGATTTCTAGATTTTTACCATTTAATATATACATGAATATTGTATTTTAAATGAACTTAGTTATACTGTCATAGTCGGGGTGAAGTTCTCTCCTGCACTGAGTACCACACAGCAGCAAGAGAGAAATAGCATGTCAAAAATCAGTTCTTATCGCTTTGAACATTTTCCCTGGTTAGTCACACTCTCGGTTGGCAGCTCTCGGTGATGGGAAGATCATACAGCAAGCAACTGCTGCATGGTTCCCTTGTGAGGCTGCACTTGCCTCACTCACTGAGAGCACAGAGTGACAGAGGTGCTTTATCAGGTAAGAACTCTTCTGGAGCATGTGAATAGCAGATTCAATAGACACTTTTCATTCTTTTACCTAAAATCATTAATTTTAATAATCACCACTTTAGTACATGGAGACATAGGCAGGAATCCTCACACCTCTCTGCAGTGATATATTACTTTGAGAATTCTAAAGGATATTCTCAATTTCAGCTTAAAATCAGAAATAAAAAAAAAATATTGAGTTAATTATCAAATACACAGACACACATATAATACATAGCTTAAAACTTATATTTCAATTCAATTTGCAATAAAACCATTTCTACATAGGAAAGTCAGACAACTGCATGTTCTCATGATGGTTTAGATTTCCTGTTCAAAAATGTATTTTAATTATATTTTGCATATCTTTTTGATCAATCATTATGCAGTATTCATCATTGTCAGAAGGAATATCAGAAATGTTGCAGTTTTTAAATGAGTGTCAACATTTCATTTACATATCTTGACTGTTCTGTGGGCTTTTTGTTTGGCTTTTAGCAGTAATTGTGTTGCTGCCTGAAGTTTTGAGGTTTTTTTTATCATGTCAGAACACAAGCCTATGTATCTGATGCAAGTTAAGACAGATGTTATTTGCATCTCAGAAATCAGTATATAATGTGTTTTAGCAGTGTGTTTTGCTGAACATGTAAGCAGCTAAATGGAAAATCATATATTTTTATGATTAAATGCCAATCAATCCTAACCTCAGCATAAGGGTATATTTTCAAAATCAGTAGAGCTAATGGAGGAACCTCATGGAAAATGTATGGCTTTCATGGACCACTCCAAACTTTTACCTGGACCAGTGGTTTCCAAGACATCTGAAGAATCCCTTGAAGTCCTTGCAATGTAAAATAATAATGACCATAACAATAACAAATCCAATAACAATAGAAAATAAAAAGGTGTAGTTATAAGACACTGCTTCATGTTTCAGTGTTCTTTGTCTTACAATAAAGCACAAAAATCAGTACAAATCAGTTCTCCTCAAGACTTCACAGAGTATTTAGATCAATTTTCTTACCCTTGTATTTTGTTTCTCTGGTTATGGTAGACATGAGTGATGTTTTCCATTCTTGCCTAAATACAGCAGTAATTGGTTTCTAACAGCTACTTTTAGAGTCTATTTTATTAGTATAATGCAGACATTTGTTATATTCAGTAGCTGCAAGTGTTACTTATCTGAATTCTTTTTCCATTCAATGTTGACCACACAGTAAAGAAAGATCTCTTTCATCTGGGCTTTGGCCAATCATTTAAACTCAGAGATTAAATGTGCAAATGTGATGCCAATCCAAAGAAGGACCAGAAGAGGATCCAGTGAACTATGGGCCTTGTCAGTCTGACCTCAGTGCATGGAAAGGTTATGGAATAGATGATTTTGAGTGCCATTACATGGCACATACAGGAAAACCAGGTGATCAGGCCCAGTCAACATTGACTCATGAAAGTCAGGACCTGCTTGACTAACCTGATCTTCTTCTACAGCAAGGTGACTCACCTAGTGGATGAGGGCAAGGCTGTGGATGTTGTTTACATGTATTTTAGTAAAGCCTTTTATGCTGTTTCCCAGAGCATTCTGCTGGAGAAACTGGCTGCCCATGGCTTGGATGTACCTGTGCTTTGCTGGGTAAAAAACTGTCTGGATGGACAGGACCAAAGAGTTGTGGTGAATGGAGTTACATCCCGTTAGTGGCTGGCCACAAGTGGTGTTCCCCAGTGTTCAGTACTGGGGCCATTTCTGTTTATCAATGACCTGGACGAGGGGATTGAGTGCACCCGCAGTAAGTTTGCAGATGACACCAAGATAAAGGGAGTGTTGATCTGCCTGATGGTAGGATGTCTCTATGGAGGGATCTGGACAGGCTGGATCAATGGGCCAAGGCCAATGGCATGAGGTTGAACAAGGCCAAGTGCTGGGGCCTGCAATTAGATCAAAATTCCATGCAGCACTGCAGGCTTGGGGAAGAGTGGCTGGAGAGCTGCCTGGCAGAAAAGGATCTGGAGGTGTCTGCTGACAGCCAGTTGAATATGAGCCAGCAGTGTGCCCAGGTTGCCAAGAAGGCCAACAGCATCTTGGCCTGTATCAGAAATAGTGTGGCTAGCAGAAGTAGGGAAGTGACAGTACACGACCACCGTACTTGGCACTGGTGAAGTCGCACCTCGAATACTGTGTTCAGTTTTGGGCCCTCACAACAAGAAAGACGTTAAGGTGCTAGAGTGTGTCCAGAAAAGGGCAGTGAAGCTGGTGAGAGGTCTAGTGCACAAGTCTTATGAGGAGTGGTTGAGAGAAATGGAGTTGTTTAGAGTGGGGAAAAGGAGGCTGAGGGGAGACCTTACTGCTCTCTACCACTGGCTGAAAGGAGGTTGTAATGAGGTGGGGGTTGGTCTCTTCTGCCAAGTAACAAGTGCTAGAACAAACAGAAATGGTCTCAAGTTGTGCCAGAGGAGGTTGAGACTGCATATTTGGAACAATTTGTTTGCCAAAAAGGTCATCAAGCATTGGAAAGGGCTGTCCTGGGAAGTGGTGGAATCATCATCCCTGGAAGTATTTAAAAGTGATGTAGATGTGGTGCTTAGGGACATGGTTTAGTAGTGGTCTTGACAATGTTAGGTTAATGGTTGGACTCAGTGATCTGAAAGGTCCCTTCCAACCTAAACAGTTCTATGATTCTACCATTCTAAACTATCTACTTTGTATTCAGGAAACAGGGATATCTCTTTGAATACTTCACTGAATAGTATTTTCTTAATTGGGTTGTGAATGTGTTATGTATTTATTTATTTTTACAAGAAGTTACATCAATATCTTATCTTGGATATTTGTTGTGCTGGGAGTAGTTCCTACAAGATGGTGGTCTTACTTCCTGGCATTAGGCAGGATGTATTCAGCACCCTGGGAGTGCCTAGAATACCAATTATCTTGAACTTCTAAACAGTTCACCTGCCACCCATTCTGTTATCCAGTGAACATAGCTTCATCTTTTTTATAAAACTAGAAGTTAAATTTACAAGTTTTTCCCTACTAGACTTTTTCTCTAGTTTTAATCTGTCATTTGTTCATTTAATTTCCTAAGTGACATAGTATACTATGTCAAGCGAGTAGCATCATAGTTTGTTACATCACATTACAATAGTTAATGTATTTTGGCAGGTGTAACCCTTTGGGCCCATCAGTCACTGAACGATGTTCTTTATAAACGCCTTTATCATTCTGTGCATGTCATACCCGTTCTTGGAATGAATGCAAAATGGTATGTGATCAAAAAGTAAGCATGCTGAAAAAAGGACAAACAGTAAGTGACTGAAAACTTGTGGAATAATTGAAGAGGTTTGTCACTGAAGGAGAATGCATTTCTACAATAACATTATTAAAGTTTCTATCATTCTTGTGATACCTGTTTGCTATTATATTTCAAATATTTGAGTGACCAAATTATTTTCTGAACCAATTTAGATTTAACATATTGGTAATGAATATTTCAAGTGAAATTTTAAAATGAGACCATGGTCTCATACATAAAGAGACTAAAAGCTGGAGACATTGTATTCTTTCATGTAGTGTTACAGGAAAATAGACAATCTACCTTCACACATCTCCTGAGAACATACAGCTGTTCTTAAATGACACCCGTCAGGATTAGAGATTTTAACTGTCACTTGCCATCCAAAGCAGATAATGAAATAATTCTTCAGAATGTCACTGCTAATATTCAAAAGTTTTGTTGTATTTCAGAAGTTCTAAGGAACAGGAAGAAAGTTAAGATTTTATTAGTACCTTAAAGATGGATGATAGTGATCAGAACCAGATCATTAGAACAACTCATAGTGCTGGGTTGACCCCAGCCAGCAACTAAGCACTCATTGACCACTTACTCACTCTTCCAGAGCAGGATGATGGAGAGAATTGGAAGAAAAAAAGTGAGAAAAAAATTGTGAGTCAAGATATAGTTTAATAAGCGAAGAGTAAAATATGAAAGAAAAAAAAAAAAGTGATACAAAGACAATCCCTCACCACCTCCCTCCAGAATATTTATGCCCTGCCAGTCCCCAAGCACAGGCTACCTTGGAAAAGCTACCCTCCCTCCCTGTTTTATAGCTGAGCACGATATCATATGGTACGGGATATCTCTTTAGTTATGCTGAATCAACTGTCCTGGCTGTATCCTCTCCCAACCCTTAGCTGCTCCCAGCCTATTCACTTGTAGGGGCAGAGTCAGAAACAGAGAAAGTCTTGATGCTGGGCAAGCATTGTTCAGCAATAGTTAAGACACTGGTGTTTTATCAACACAGATCTAAAACAACAACATCAAATGGGCTGCTATGAAGAAAATTAACTGTAACCCAACCAGACTCAGTACACTGATACAATATGAAATAATAAAACATATGCTGGTCAGTATGGTCCTATCAAACATACTAAACATTTGAAAAACATATTCCTTTCTCATTAAAACATGCCTCAGGATGAAGTTGAGGTAACTGAAGAAGGACACTGACAAAGACATATGTAGCAAGCAAAGAGCATATTTTTAATATAGCTTGATAAATGTAAAGTTACACAATGGGAAACAAGAATATTGAGTGATCAATCCAGATCTGATTGTTTGCCCAAAAGTAGGCAATAAATTTGAGCCATATATCAAATAGGACTTAAGTAATTCTTGTATATTTGAACAGGTGAAAATGAAGTGAGTGAGTATTTTGTATGGTCATTGATGTGGATTCCCACAGTCCAGGAAAGGGATGGATACACTTGAATAGGTTCAAAGAAGAAATATAGGAGGCTTAAAAATTGGGAAACATGTCATAAATCAAAGGACTGAAGAGATGATCCTTTCTTACCTTATATAGGAGGTATAGAGAAGTTCTGATTGTGGATTAGAACTCCCTGCAATATTCCAGGTAACTGTGGATATAAGAGCAGATAGAATAATAGAACTTGCATGAAATGTCAGAACTGAATTTTTATGTTATTAGCATTTTGTTATTTTAAGTGAATTTCAATTCTACAATAACCTTCTACATATAGTTGGCAAATGGACAACATTTTATCCAATTCGAACCTGTTTTGGGACAGAAATGCCTAGTAAAGAATCTTACTGTGAGATCTGCAAGGCAGCAAGCAAATATTTGTATTCTCTATGGCATACTAACACAGGCAGAATAATGTGGAGGCTATGCCACAGTCATTGTTGGGTGCAATCCTGAACCATATACTACAACACAGTATCTTCTCAATTTTGCATGTGTTTAGGGAGAAAACACTTGGTTAGCCCTGTGTTCTGCAGTAGAAAATTATTGTGATTTCCAGACCACACTATTTCTCCAGATACTGTAATTAACGTTTCCTATTTTCAAGAGTTGTCCTTTCAGAATAAATGATGCAGTGCAGTATGATTGGCTCAGATTGACATGATATATCTGTCTGCAATGTGTTAACTGACACAATATATGCAAAATAATGCATTTTTGTAAAACAAGGCTTGGTAGGCACCTGATAGTCCTCCAACTTTAACTTACCACAGCACATCAAGTATCTTCACCACTATATTTGCACCAGTCTGGGCCACAACTCTCACAGGGCTGAGATTTAAAATTGAATGTAGCCAAGAGCTTCTTCAAATAAAGGAAGTACAAGGTCAAACTGTACAAACAATTTTTTCTAACACTGTGACTCTAACACTCAGGAACAATTATTAAATGTTTTGGCTAATTAACATCAAGCTGAAAGAGTTGGCAGATGTGCTCACCAAACTGCTTTCTATTATTTACATGAAGTCATGGCTAACTGGGGAGGTCCCAATGGACTGGAGGGTGGCAAATGTAACACCCATCTACAAGAAAGGCAAAAAGGAGAATCCAGGAAACTATAGACCTGTCAGTCCGACCTCGATACCGGGGAACGTCATCGAGCAGGTCATCCTGAGTGCCATCACAAACCATATATTGGGCAATCAGGGGATCAGGCCTAATCAGCATGGGTTTATAAAAGGCAGATCCTGCCAGATGAACCTGATCTCCTTCTATGACAAGATGACCCAATTACTGGATGAGGGAAAGGCTGGGGATATTATCTACCTGGACTTTCAAAAAGCATTCATCATTGTTCCTCACAGAATTCTAGTGGAAAAACTAGCTGTACATGGCATGGGCGAGCATATGATCTGCTGGATCAAGCACTGGCTGTCTAGATGGTCCCAAAGAGTGGTGCTCAATGGAGTTAAATCCAGCTAGTGGCCAGTCACAAGGAGTGTTCCCCAGGGCACAGTGTTGGGATCATTTCTGTTTAACATCTTCACTGATGATCTTGATAATGACATAGAGTCTATCATCAGTAAGTTAGCAGATGACACCAAGTTAAGTGGGAATGTTGACCTGCATGAGGATAGGGAGGCTCTACAGAGAGACAAAGATAGGTTGGATCGATGGGCCAACATTAATGGTATGAGCTTCTACAAGACCCAGTGCCAGGTCCTGCACTTGGGCCACAACAACCCCATGCATCGGTACAGGCTTGGGGGAGTGTGGCTGGAAAGATGCCTGGCGGAAAAGGACTTGGAGGTTCTAATTGACAAGCGGCTGAATATGAGCTGGCAGTGTGTCCAGGTGGCCACAAAAGCCAATGGCATCCTGGCTTGTATTAGAAATAGTGTGACCAGGAGAAATAGGAAGGTGCTTGTTCCCCTGTACTCAGCACTGGTGAGGCCACAACTCGAGTATTGTGTCCACTTTTGGGCACCTCAAAACAAGAGAGATATTGAGCTCTGGAGTGGGTACAGAGGAGGGCAATAAAGCTGGTGAAGGTCCTGGAGAATAAACGTATGAAGAACGATTGAGGGAGCTGAGACTCTTTAGTTTGAGGAAGAGGAGACTGAGGGGTGACCTCATCAACTACTTGAAAGGACATTGTAGAGAAGTTGGTGCTGGTCTCTTCACACAAGCAGTTAGCAATAGAACAAGAGGGAATGGATTCAAGCTCCAACAGGGTAGGTTTAGACTGGACATTAGGAAGAAATTTTTCACAGAAAGAGTGGTCAGACACTGGAATAGGCTGCCCAGGGAGGGGATTGAGTCATCATCCCTGGACGTGTTTAAGAGTCATTTAGATGTGGTGTTGGGGGATATGATGTAGGGGAGAACTTTGTAGAGTAGGGTAGATGGTTGGACTCGATGATTGCAAGGGTGTCTTCCAACCTGAATGATTCTATGATTCTATGAATCCTGTGCACTTTCTCTAACATAACATCAGATCTGAGTTTAAAATAATTTTAGGTGAATATTCAAACAACAGGTAACACCAAAGCAGTTGTATCAGATATAGCCTAATCCAGTTCTTAGAAATTTATGTAGAGTGAAAAAAGAAACCAAGGTTTAATTTGAAATGATTGCAAAGATACCTTTTCAAAACAAGGTACTACCTTAACTTTTCTAAATTAAGCTATCAGCTCAAGCAGTTTTAGTATTTATTTCCTCACAAAGTACAGGAGTTATTTCATGTAGTTGAAAGGGCAAATGTGGGTAAAATATAACAATTTCTCATGCTATTTCTCGCAGACTGTAAAAGCTTCTCTGAACTGTCATGAAGTTACAAATAGCACCACTTAGGCTTTCTTGACAACAAGTACTATAAAAAAAAGATTAAGATTTCCTTTATGGTCCCAGATATCTCCTTTAGACATCGTAATCTCAAAGTGATGATGTAATATGAAAAAAAGACCCAGAAATCAAATTTGTTAGCTTATCTTGATCCTAAACACATAATATTGTGTTTTAAAAATACATTTTTGCCTGGGTTGAAGAACCTGAACATCCCACCATAGTAAGAAAAAGAAGCAAAAAGAAATGAAAAAGAGAGAGGGAGAATGAGATCTGTGTCTGTACACATTTATTTTAACTGAATGTTACTTCATAAGAAGGTGTTATTTTGCTTTCCTGTTTCACTGTAATGTAAACTTTGGTTCTTTTATTTCCCTTTCCATTTCCTTTAATGACATATCTTCCTTTAGCAAACAATATAGACTTTGCTTGCTTTATTTCCTCAACTCTGCCAGAAAGAAAGCTTACTTTCATTTCAGACAGGTTTGTTTGGTGGGTTTTTTTGGTGGGAGTTTTGTGCTGGTTTTAGTTTTGGTTTTTTTTGTTTGTTTTTTTTTTTCTCCCAGGTACACCTATTTACATTTAATATGATGTACTTCTCAGACTTAACCATTCTGTGCTAACATGAGCTATGACTGCTCATGACAGTATTTTATGTGACACCAGTTTCTGCCTGCATTACTTCAGACATATATCTCTTACTCTGAAAGGGTGTCTCAAGCATACAGTCATTAAAAATGTGAAACTCATAACATCATCTTACTGGAAGTAGTTCCCATTATCTGAAAAGCTACCCAGTTTTCTATATTGACATAATCACCATTTTAGTAGAGATTTAGTAAAAAGAAGATTATATTAACTTAAACAGATAATCAGCACACAATTACTAAACCAGTTAACCCCTAGTATATGTAACATCTTGTGAATGTAAAGAAATAATAAGGTTATGGAAAGTAAATTATCATTAAAATCTCTGAGACCATTATATTTTGTCATTTGTAAGATAAAACTAACACACCGTATTCAGAATTTTTTCCTGTGTAATATATTTTAATATGTTTAGCTGCGTAAAATAGATCTAGAAGTAATTTTCCAAATTAAGAAAGGATGAGTCCTAAATGTAGTCTAGTTTATAAGCAGTTTTCAGATGCAGAAGTGTACTTTAAATTAAACTACATTAACTTTAAATTAAACTAGATCTTTTTATAATAAAAAGTTTAACGGTACTTGGAAGGAAAATGATTTCTTCAGCTAATACTTGGGCTTCTGTGGATTTATAACAGTAAATGTTACATGGACATAAGAACTTTTAAATTAGATTGCAATTTTCTGTCCAGTTCAGAATTCTGACTAGAGACGTGGCCAGTATACGATGTGTTTAGAGTAAAATTATGACAAAGAAGATGAGAAAAAAATGATCCTTGTTCTGCTATTTTCTTTAAGCCTCTGGGAATCATCACATCACATATTTCCAGAGATGGAGGTTGCATGTAGGTCATTGCTTTTGACACTACCAAGTTCATTAATTTCTTCGTGCCTTCCTTAAACTTTTTATACTTACGGACTTCTTGTTATACTGTGACAATTTTTGACCCAAGATCTTTTCATATTCTGTTGAAAAATATTGCCTTTTGTTTTAAGCCTGCTACTTGACAATTTCATATTGGGATCACCAGGAATTGTTCTTTTTTTTTTTTTTTCCCTCCTAGCCTTTTCCTTTCTATTCTTTAATACATAGCTTTCTATCAGTAAAATACTTCTGTCACTGCCTCATTTAATCTCTTCCCACAAAGAAGCTGTTCCATATCTGTGATCATCTCATTATTCCTCTTTTTACTTTTTCTACTTCTTTGATATCCTTTTTGAAATAAAGCATGGTACATACAGGGTTTAAGATATATTTTAAATTTCAGTATTGGCTCCTATCTGCTATTAGGAGCACAGGAAAGTGTATTTTTAGAACAAAAAGCATGATTATTTTCTTGTTTCACAAAGGTGCTACTGCAGTGGTCACAATCGTTGTTCCTTGTTTACAGAACTGCTAAAGAAGAATCATAACTACAATATTAGTTTTGACAATGTTTATTTGCAGTACCTCCAGCTATATTCTCCTTTACAAGCCCACAGCTTTTCTGTAGTGAAAAGAGCACCCATGCACTCTTGAAAGATGAGGAATGTTGTAGAAAAGGCTGTGATATCTCTTCCATTTGAAATATCAGTTACAGCTCTTCTTCACAGAGGCACACACTGCAGATTTAAAAGTGGTATTTAGGTTCTATTTTCTGAACAAGATAGGATAGTCACCACATGGACTGCAGAACAAGATGCATTCTGGTTTAACAATGAACTTCTGGGTGTACTCAAAAGCCAAAAAGAAGCATACCAGCTATGGAAAGGCATCCAAATAGCTATTGAGGACTACAAGAATCTTGCTCGGGCATGCAGAGATGCAATAAGGAAGGGTAAGACTCAGCTAGAACTGAAAGCAGCCAAAGATCTCAAGTACAGCACAAAAAGGTTCTTCAGATACATAAGCAGTAAGCAGAAGCACAGGGAAGACATAGGCCCACTACTAAACAAGGCAGGGAAACAAAACTAGTCCCTAATACTGCTGACAAGGCAGAGGTTCCCAGTAGATCTTTGGCTCTGCCTTTACCAGCATAGCTGGACTCCAGGTCACTGTAAGGTCCCAGTCATCCAGTTTCTCACAGTCACAAGATCAGGCAGTTACAACAATGCATGTGTCGATCCACCAATAGTGGAAGAAGGACTGATCTGCAGCATCTTGTAAAGGCTCAACCCACGAAAATGTATGGGCCCTGAGAGAATCTACCCCAGGGTGTTAAAAGAGTCTGACATTGTTGCAAGGCCACTGACTACAATCTTTGAAAAGTCATGTAGATCCAACGATGTCCCTGATGACTAGAAGAGGGCAAATGTCATACCCATCTACAAGAAAGGCCCAAAAGAGCACATGGGAAACTACAGGCTCATTAGTCTTACTTTACTCCCTGGGGAAGTAATGGAATGAATCCTCCTGTAAAATATTACTAACCAAATGAAGCAGATGATAGGGAATAACCCACATGGATTTACCAAGGACAAGTTATGCCTGGTTAACCTGATCACCTTTTACAGCTAAATAACAACTTCTGTCAACATGGAGAGCTGTGGATGTTGTTCACCTGGACTTCAGCAGAGTGTTTGACATTGTTTCCCACAGCCTCCTTTTTGCCTGGACATAATGGCAAAGTACAGATTGGATGGGTGGTCTGTCAGATGGGAAGGTAGCTAGCAATAGTACTCACAGCATTGTGATCAATGGTTTTACTTGGGCTTGCAGCTTGTCACAAGTGGAGTTCCGTGGGAATTGATTCTGGACCCCATGCTGTTTCAACATCATGTGGTAAACAACAAGGTCAACATGAGTCAGCAGTGTGCCACTGCAACATCAAAGCAAATCAGATCCTGGGCTGCATCCAGGGGGGCATTACTAGTAGAGACAGAAACGTGATCATCCTCCTCTACTCAATGCTCGCAGGCCACACCTGGAATACTGTGTCCAGCTCTCATCTCCAAAGTTCAAGAAAGACACAGATAAGAAGGTCCAGAGGAGGGTTACAAAGACAATGAAAGGGCTGGAGAACCTGCCCTATGAGGAAAGACTGAAGGAGATTAATTTTTTCTCCCTGAAGAAGAAAAGACTCAGAGGAGTCCTCATCAAAGGATTCTAGTAGTTAAAGGGTGACTTCAAAGAGGACAGAGGCTCTCTCTTCACAGGGAGCCACATGTGCCCACAGGGGCAATGGACAAAAGTTGCACCAGGAGAGGTTTCATCTCAACATACGTGATGTATTCTTTACAGTGAGATCACTCACTGGAACAACCTCCCCAAGGACATGGTAGAGTCCCCATCATTGGAAATTTTCAAGGTACAGTTGACAGGGTGCTGGACAATCTCATCCACACTCCCTTTTCCACAGAAGGTTGAACCGGCTGATCTTTCTCTGTCCCTTCAAATCCAAGGACCCTTTAAGGTCCTGGCAATTCTATGATTCTATAAACCATGTAGAATTTAAAATATTTTAACATCTCTTATTTTGTCCTAATAAATTCTCGATTTTATATAATAGAAAGAACATGATTCATATCCTTTTTTCCAAATATAAAACATTTCATCTCTAAAAGATTCAAAGGATATGAAAACATAGACTCAGATTCAGACATGAGATGCTTATGATATAACTATAAAACCAGCCAACTATAATAACAATTGTAGAAAGGAAATTCTTAGTTGAGTAGTTCAGGGAAAATATCAGGAATATGAAAAGATATCCTGAAACTACAGTTACAGAGCATTTCCAGAATGAAATCCTGTGAATGAGAATTCTCTCATTCAATAAAAGTGCTATCCAATAGCCCTCTAAAAATACTAAAACAGAAAAATTCATGGTTTTGCAGATTTCATTTTCATAATTTAATTTAAAAACAAAAAGCAAATATATGCTTTACTATTTTGAAGAGATGACCTACTCCACTACAATATTAACCCATGTGTGAAAAAAAATGTAGTCAAACAATGGCATTATCTCTACTGACTGTACACATCTAATCTCCATTAAAACCATATGCGTTCAGCTGAAACTGATCATTTATCTGCAAGCTTTTAGGATGTCAGTTTAATCCTTATGGGATAACCAAGCATCTTAACTCTAATTCTCCTGCTATTGGATAACCACTTCGTTAATGCTGCAGATCTGAGAGTGGACAATGTGAGGGAATATTTACTTTACTAAACTATTAGGTTGGAAGAGTAGGAACGCTTACATTTTAGAGTCTAGAGAGAAAATAAAGGGAAAACATGTCTGAGTGTCAGGAATAAGGAGCAGAGCACAGCGAATATGTGAACTTTCTAGCTTTTGCCTTTTTATTCTTATTTTGCTTGAGATATCTGTTAGAATATACTGTTATTAAACACACAGACCATTACCATAATCACATAATCACAGTCATTTAACACCCCAGGCAGAAAAAGGACTAATTTCCTCAATAATCATCATACCCTTGATTCGTCCTACAGACAGGATGCTATTTTCTAACACTGTCTGGTTCTGAAATCAAAAATTTAACTTAGCATAATTTACCTAGAGGTCTATCTATATGTTCAGTGAAACCAATAGTCTTTACGCATAAGGTCCTCCATAATTTTTCTAATTTCCTTTTGTTTTAAACTTTTGTCATAATTCTGGATGTCCAGTGTAGCAAAGGTCTTTTATTGCTAGTATTAGTATAATATCTCTTTCAACAGGTCCTAGACTGAACTCTTTAGACATTACTGTACAATAAATAATAATAACAGAAAGCATTGGAACAAACCAAAGAAACATTAGCACTTCATGATTCTATTTAATTACTCTTTAAATAGTTGGTCATTACATATCTTAAATTACCTTACTAATTTCATAAATTCATATAACTTTAAGCACTTTATTTTAAAGATTTTTATGCATAACTCAGCAATATGTTATTGACAAATAAGACTCCAAAAATAAACTAACATACATTCAGAAATTCCCCAACTACGTACACTGCATTTGGATCAAAAATTTGCAGCTCAAGTCTATCTCTACTTAGAAGACAGAGACCAGACTAAGTAGATACTTCATATATGACTTCCTCTGTACATTTAATTTATTTAAGTAGCACTTGAAAACTGTAGGTCTAAATTTGTGGATGGTCTCTTTCCAAATAGCTTATCAATGTGCAGAAGTACTAATATGCAAAAGGCTTCTTCTTAGAGCCAGTTATGACAGCTACTTTCTAGGTGTGCCATACTTCCTAAAGAGCAGGAAAGAGCCACTCAACATCAATATTTGATATAAACAAGAACAAGGAGGCTATAAGGAGAGAAAAACAAGCTATATCTCATATCTTATCTGTGAAGTTTATATCAAATCACATGAGGAAGATATAAATAGGGGTAATATAACATTGGAAATAAAATTATACATTAAACTAATATTTCATTTAATTAAACTAATATTAGATTTTATTAATAAATAAAATATTTTATTAATAAATAAACTTAGATTAATTAATAAACTTAACTATTCTCAAAATGTAAGCAAGAATATTTAAAATTTGAGGAACTTAGTTCTGTCCATTTTGTAGGAAATATTCACAGACTTTTTTGTATTCAACACTGTGGTGACTGAAAGTCAAATTTAGGGTACCAGTAATATATGTTATTAAGCAAACACTTGAAAAAATCATTCTGTAAACAATCTAACCTTTGTTTCAGTGGTTTGCAAAATTTTCAAAGTCAGTTCTGAAACTGTTGAAAATTCGATGAATTCAACTCCAGGGTGGCATCAATGAAAGGACTTTAAATTTTAGAAAGGTTTACTTTAATTTTTATTTAAAAATACAGTTTAGGATAAGCATGTTGTGTAGGAAACACTGCTGCTGCTTTTACACAGCAAACACCAATCAAGAATAATGCATCTAAATTTTCTGTGGAAACAAAATATTAATCTGTTGCTGGATTTATACATTCGTGTTCTACATGTTTCATTAGAGAAATCAATTACATTTTTCCTACAGAAGTTGCTTCTATGATAATACTAAGTTACAGAATTTATTGTCCCAAAACACAGTGGCATAGACTAACATATTTTATCTTTTATGTTCAGAAAATCAAGTATCAAATATTTTGCTGTGATTATTCACTACATTTTTCAATTCATTTCAAGTGTGGTTCTGTTGTACTGGTGATGTTCAAAATTGGAATAGAGAAAATGTTAAAATGAAACAACAAAAATAATGAAAACTCCTTATTTAAACTTCGGCCATGTTGTCTTTATAGTTGGAATACAATTGTTCTTTTCAAAGTCATATTTCAGCAATATTATCCTCAGGCAACCAGCCTCCTTCCCGGTTTCTGCTGATTTTTTATTCTGGCAAAAACTGCACAAGACATTCATATTTGTAGATCAATACAAAATGCTGTGAAGCTGATGACTTCACTTATTTTTTACATTGTGTCTCTCATTGAGTGAGTAATGAGAATGACAGGGCAAGAAAGTGAAAACAACTAAGACTGGGTTTTTCAGAGCAGTTTTGCAGCAGGCCAGAAGTATAATGGAGAGACTTTCAGAAGAGTGATTTCCCATATACTTTGGGTAAACAAGTGTCCAGAACAGCAGCTCTTCTCCCACACTCTCTTTGCCTGCCTTCCAGATCTCATTCTTCCTGTTTTTCCTCTCAAAGCTGTGTAATTTCAATTTTTCTCTGCCACTCATTTCTTTTTCTTCTAATTTAATAACTTTTATTCTGTAAATCCCTTTCCTTGAAATGCATCTCTTTTGTTTTGCAGGCTCCTTCTAGGTCCTTGGTTTAATCATGTTTTTTTTCTCTTGTACCCTCTTATTTTCACTGTTGTCTTGGGACTTTCTTGTCTTTCTCCTCTCCCTCCTTCCTCTGGTAACACACACACTGCTATTCCCCTTCAGTCCTGTCATCTCAGTTTCACCATTTGCTCTCTGTCCACCTTTGATAAAGAGTCACAACACAGAAAAGGAAGAAAAGGTTCCTTGCTGATTACTCAGAAAACAGAGAAGGAATATCTTCATGCTGGCACAGATCAAAGCAGCAGCTGAAAAGCTCTCTTCAGTCTCACGTCTCACTGAGCTATTAGAGGAAGGACCCGCTTCATACCTCTTGCAGGTTCAGGCTGTCTTTTCTCTCCTCAACCTGTTCCAACACTAAACCCTTTAATGAATTGTAGAGGTAGCAGCTCAAAACTATTTTGTCACAGTAGTAGACGATGTTTGTTATGAATTGATTAGAAAAGAAATGTATGTTCTTATTCAGGTCAGTTTAAAGTTAATGGGTTGCATTTTCAAAGAAAACTGAAGACTGCTAGACACAAATTTACAGTTATTTTGCACTCATCATATATCTGTCATGCTGCATGGACACATATTGTAAGCATGACATTGGAAAGCATGGAGATTACATTTGGTCTAATGGAACCTGACAGAGACTGAAAACACTGGCATTCAGTAACTGTCCTTCATGCTTCAAATTTGGGGACTTCAATATAACTCCCAAAAGAAAACAGGAAATCTGTAGAAATTCAGCTGCTGTGTTATCAATATATTGATTATCTCCCTTGGATTATGCGCACTAGTGTCTGGTCCATTTAGAATCTACACTTTTACAAGCATTTTCTGACATTGAGAAGATAAAACATTTGCAATGAATAGCTATCACATGTGGCAAAAAACAGACTATAAGCTACACACAGTTATAGCAACAATAAAGACAACTAGATGATGATGTGGTGGTTGGTTAAAAATAATCCAGCATTTTAAAAACTACCTCTCTTCCAAATTGTTCACGTTTTGCAGAGTATGGCAATCATTCCTGAAGGACTGCACCCTGTGGAAAGGACCTATGATGCACCAGTTCATGAAGAACTGCAGCCCATGGGAAGGACACATGTTGGAAAAGTTCAGGAAGGACTGTATCATGTGGATGCAACCCCACACATGAGTATGAAGAAACACCAGATGTAAAGAGTTATGAACTGACTGTAGTCCCCATTCTTCATCCTCCTCTGCTGCTCAGGGGAGAAAGTAAAAGAGCTGGGAGTGAAGTTGGGCCTGGGAAGATGGAAGAAGGGTGGTGGGAAGATATTTGTAGATTTGTTCTTATTTCTCATTATCCTATACTATTATTAATTTTCAATTTATAGATCAAATTAATTTCCCTAAATGAAGTCGGTTTTGCCAGTGACAGTAATTGCTGAGTGATCTCCCTCATCCATAAGCTTTTTGTTGTATTTTCTCCCAGCACATAAACATATAGGTATTAAATAGAAGACATGTACCCATTATCTTGTTACAGGAATTCTTATCTCCATCCTTAAAGATTAAGGCAAGAGAAATGCTACCATCATTTTAACCCAGTCTTAATTTTATAAGACAATTCCCAGTTCCTGGACACTCTTGCTCCATCTGTTGAATAACAAAGTGCATGGATGGAGTCCCTAGAATACGAAGAAAAACTTAATGCAGTTATCAACAGTATCACTCCCAAAAGACAAGTATTTTAAAACTACAACTAAGATAACAAGTAGAAAATTAATCTTTCTTCTTTCTCAGAAGTCTCAAATTTTGTAAAGTGATTGTTATAATATTCTGAGATGCTGTTAAGTGTGATCGTATTACAGTGACTGTAAAGATAACCAAATTTCAGTTCAGTGGTCAGTTCAGGAAGAGCTGAAATTGTGCTATACATTGTTGAGATACATTTAAAGATTTTGATGCTTTTTTTTTTTACTGTATCCGGTAAAGGGATTTGCCTGATTGGTTTTCATTCATGTTAATTATGTCCTATAGGCAGTTGCTGATTAATGAAGTGATTCTTAGATGTGCATGTACATCTACTGAAAGGGTTGGTAAAAAAATGGTTTTTTTCTGAAAGCAAATATTTTTACCAACCTTTTTGTTTTTTCTAATTTGAATTGGAGATGTGCTTGCTCTCAGAAACATCTGTAATTTGATTTAATCTCACTAGTAATTAGTAGAATATATTGTAGCTAATTTTTTTTTGGCAAATAAGGAATTGTTGAAAAGAATAAGGTATTACTTATAAATAGAAAATTTTCTTTCAATTGATGCACTTCTTGAAATCATAGGACATGAAGTTTAATCACTGTAGCTGAGAAGAGAATGGCAAAAACCTAAATTATGAAATGCCCTGGTTAAAATTTAAAAGTTGTATGCCATGTGCCCACTGCTGCTTAAAACAGATAAAGGTAATTGTTCTAAAAAGAGACGTGATTTCTCCCAGGGGCCTATAAAGTGACTATATTTGCATCCTTTACGGGGAAAAAAAAAAAAAAAACAAACCCACAACAAAACCACCCACAACACAAGAAGAAACAAATAACTAAAACCAAACCAAAACATTACCAAAAAAAAAACCAAACCAACCAAAAAACAAACCCCATACTAAAAAACAAACCACACAAACCCCATATCTTTGATATCTAAAATCGAATCCCTAAAACCTTTGGACACTCTTAATCTTACTCTTATGCACCTGTCTTCATCAGTAAACTAGTATAAATGATTGGAACTAGTCTCATAAATATCTCACCTTGTAGTCTGGTAACAAGCAGAATTTACTTAAAATTTCCTAAGCCTCTGATGTTACTATGAGGAGCACAACAGAAAATTCAAGAAGGAAAATATAATTGAGAGGATGCTTACATACAGTTTGAATTAAGAATTATTTTTCATTCAAAGGTTTCTTCTGAAAGTTTTAGCAATTGTTTGGATTATCTTGAAATCCACTTTTAGGCCCAGAGTAGTATCACAAGCATATATTTTGCCCTTAAATAGAATGTATTTTATGAAGCCTGTAATTTTTTCCTTACACTATTTTTGTTCACATGGGGTCAGTCCTTGTCTTTGATTCTCCTACCATTGATCTCAGTTTTTGTTACAAGGACTACATAATGATTTTAATGATTTTTAGTTACTTAGGACTAAGTTTTAAAAAAGAAGATGGCCCTAAATCTTATGAAATTATAACCAACCTATTGACTACTGCTGTAATTGAATAAGGACACAGAAGCCAAATTAGGTAATCCAGGGGAAAAAAAAAAAGAAAAAAGAAAAAAAAAAATCTGAAAGTACCCACATTCCCCAACCTATCTCCACAGCTGCAACCATTTTCCTTCCAGCTGAGCAGGTCAAGTGTTTTCATCACATTTTTAATCTCTTTAGAGATTTTGCTTACTCAAAATGCAAAGAGGCTGCGTCAGGGGATAAGGATGACCCATCTCTTGGTGAATACAAAGTGCTCAAAATATTATCAATGATAGAAGTGTCTGAATTGAACTGCCATACATTTAGAGACATAAGGAGATCAATAAAAAATCTGCATGGTTGCAAACAGTTCACAATTATAAAATCTGAAAAATCAGTTACATTACAGATGGCTGAAATATATTCATTAGTCTCACAAAGTTCAAGTAGGTCTACTCACATCTTTGGAGCTGAGAAGAATTAAGAAAAAGACTGTCTGTCTTTGCATTTCTCTGAGGGAACTGGAATTCAGAAGTTTCTGTCACATTTGTCCTAGCTTAAATTAATATATTCTCTCTGTTATTCAGGAAAGGTACTGTAGACTCTCAAGGTTTATTTTTTCAGTCAATATGAAAAATACATTATGTTCCATTATGCCCTACATGGGGATTTGTTCAGTCTACTCTGTTCTAATTCTTAATCAACTAACCTGAAGAAACTGGGAGGAAATCTATTCTGCTTTAATTAATTCTGGATGCATTTTCTCAAAATTTATAACAGTACACACTGAAAATCAATTATCTAACAGTCAATCCCCATTGTTATCACATTTAAAATAAAGAGTGTATAACAGAGAGGATTTCACAGGAACAAAATTTATCATCCTTCTCTCCAAAAATGCATCCCTCCCTGCAATTTAAGTAACACGATGGGAATTCCTACCCCTCTTAGTATCTTGATGAATAAAATACATGATTAACTTGTGTGTTGGTTAATATTTCTGTCTTGCTGGAGCTAATTCTTATTCCCCCTCAATTTGAGATGTCAGAAATGAATTTAATGCTGCCCTTGAATATTATCACAATTACGGGACTGAAATAACTTAAACTAACCTCATGAATATAAATGTTTTAGACAGAAGTTTTCATGAGAAGTAATACAGGAATACTGCAACACACAGACGTGTTCCTAAGACACTTCTTTATTTTCTGGTACTAATTACTTAATAGAGATTTTATTAATATACATTTTCTCCAGTCACATAAGCAGAATCAGTGTTCAATGGCTACTTTTCTATTTTCCCCTTCTTCCTTCTTTGGAAAATCAAATAAGTATAAAGTATAAGTATAAATATAAGTATAAGTATAAGTAAGTATAAGTATAAAATACACCTGACTAAAGTAGTTAATTTGTTAGGATAATTACATTTAGACAAGCAGAAGTTGTGGTAAGACCAAAAAAAATATGAATAAAGATTGATTATTCAATTCTTTCCATAAGTAGTCACAATCATTCACAGGGCACAGATTTGGATTAAATTAAGCTTGAATAATATTATTCTTATATATTATTGTGCAGTTCTGCGTATACTTAAACTGGTACAAGGGTGGCTGTGATTTAGAAGGTAGAACAAACAAGAAAGGATGCAAAGGGTGGGACAGACTCTTTCAGCCTTTTCTTCACCATGATACACTTACCTACTGACCCACTATTAGCTGTTGTCTGAGGCATGATACTGGTCAGGAAAGACCTATGTTCTGATCCATTATGGGACGTTCTTGCATTCCATTGGATAGACTAGAAAATCATTAACGGTATGCTCCATGACCTTTTAATTTTAATGATTATTCTTTGAGAATCTCATTTTATCGCTACTCATGTGGTAATCTCAGGTATGTTAACTTCGGTGCAGTTATATTCTATTTATCCATTGCATCTAAAAAAATAATTCTGTCCAATATACTTGTTAAAATAATTGAGATCTCTGAGTTTTACCAGGCCTATGTTTATAAAGTGACAACTGTTTTGAGAATTGACTAGTCCATATAGTACCTTTTATCTCTGTTTCTTTAACTTTAATGGAAGTAGAAAGTAAAATCTCTGTGCTCATAGTTCATCTTTTAGGTCACCATAGAAAAAGACTGGAATTTTGAAATAAAATCTTACAGATTCCTCCTTCTTATGGAGACCTTAGCACATAATATTTCCATCTGAGAACACCCAGTGAGAAAGACCTGCATCTATTGAGATGCTGTAGGCATTTAGCACTTTCACAATTCAGGTTCACTTGGTTTTGTTTTAAGCAAAATTTCTCCAGTGTATTTCAGAAAAATCTCAATAGAAATCCAATGGACTTGGTTCATTTTTCACTAAAGGTAGTTTTGAATTTTTTATATTCTATTGGCTTCAGTTGAGTCACTTGTCCTAAGCCAGAATTCAGTCTGCTATGTCGTCAAAAGAAAAACTGGAAAAGTCTGTTCATAAGATATTTTCCTGCCAGAATGATTGATAGAACATACTGCCAAATATTTCAGTAGAGGTTTTTTTGTTAGTTTTTTTTTCCTCAGCTTAGTTTGTACAGCATATGGCTGTGTACAGAAAGAGTAACACACACCAAGTCTTTGAACTCAAAAAAAACAACAAGACAACATCCTGAGACACTGGAAAACAGCACACTTAAGACCAAATGAAAGCAATTCAGGAAAGGTAGAGGAATGAGAAACATAAAGTGCTTCTTTATAGAAAATATGAAAATACCATGAGTATATTTTTCTGAACAATTCTCAAAAGTATTAGATACCATATTTGTTCCTGTTTCTGAAGGAAAGCCTTGTCTTTGCTTCAAGAGCTGTCCAATTTGAAAAAAATAATATATAGCTGAAAAAATAATATACAGCTTTGATGTTTTTGAAATACTTTGCTGAAATAATCTGCTAACACTGTGACAGGTAATTCAGTTTAACAGCAAATGTTTGTTCCATACTTTCAGGAAACAAGCATTATCACAGAAGAAGAATGCTTTTAGAACATTGGCAGTAATTTTTTATGGTCGGGATGCAAAACATCACATCAGCTTAGGCTAGCCACTCTTAGGATTTGAAAGTTGCTAAAAGGAATCCGTATTCAAAGTGATATATCTGAAACAGCTGCATCATGATGATCAGCATAGAGAAGAACTAAGCACATCTGGTCTAGTTGCTGAAATAATTTTCAGCTCCACTGCTGGATTCCTTTTTTCTGATCTATATATTTAATCTGGTTTTTATCTTGGAATCTGACATCATTGATGACAAACTCCTTTAGTTTGACAAACTTCTACATATATTCACAGAAAAAAAGAAAGAAACTATCCATAGCATCTCTGCTTATTCATGGGATACACAACATATAGCCTCAAACTAGATCTTAACCTGAACCAGCAAGCTTTGGTATAGCTAGATTACATACACCATTGACCTACCTAATTAGACTGCATATGGTGCCACACTAATGTATCAGAGAGTTA
>JAOQGH010000023.1:93729124-93742417 GCA_025769975.1 Gallinago jamesoni | reverse complement strand
GTATAGCTAGATTACATACACCATTGACCTACCTAATTAGACTGCATATGGTGCCACACTAATGTATCAGAGAGTTAAACTGCTATCAGAAACAGAAACTGCAAGAAACAGAACCAGCTCTCCATGGAGCTGGTCTGTCACAGCCGGTTCAGCATGCTTCAGTGTTGTGAACACCTGACTTCAGCAAAAATATGGATGGTAAAATCACGTCTGTTCAGTAAGCAAGAGCAAAAGGTCTAACTGCACAACTGCTCACTTCTGATAGCAGTTCTGGCTAAGAGTCAGGAGCCTATATGCAAAGACCTGCTCTATTGTTAAAGGAGGCCTCTGTCTCCATGGGTAATAGGAGCCTGAGATCTCAAGGTGATAGAGGTGGTTTCGAGGTGGTTTCCTACACCCTGGTCAAAGTACCTAAGTCTAGGAGAAAATGCAATAGGCCTCTGGCAGACTTCACGCTTTGGGCCTGTGAGTCTCATCCTTTCTTGCAAGGTATGTCTGAAGCAATGGTGCTCCTCAGGGGTTGGTACGGGGACCAGTGCTATATAACATCTTTGTTGGAGTCATAGACAGTGGGATAGAGTGCACCCTCAGCATGTTTGCTGACAACATGAAGCTGTGTGGCCCAGTCTACATGCTAGAGGGAGGGGATGCCATCCAGAGGAATCTGGACAGGCTTGAGAGGTGGTGCAAACCTCATGAATGTCAACCAAGCCAAGTGCAATGTCTTGCACCTTGGGACATCGCAATCCCAGGAACAAATACAGGCTGGGTGGAGAATGGTTTGAGAGCAACCCTGAGGAGAAGGATTTGGGAGTGCTCATGGATGAGAAGCTCAACATGGGTCAGCAATGCCTACTTGCAGAAAGTGAGCATCCTGCACTGCAATAAAAGAAGCGTTGCCAGCAGGTCGAGGGAGGTGATTCTACCCCTCTACTTCTCTCTGGTGAGACCCTACCTGGAGTACTGCATCCACCCATGAGCCCCCCAACATAAGAAGGATGTGTAACTGTTGGAGTGAGTCCAGAGGAGGACCATAAAGGTTGGAACTCTATGATCTTTAAGGTCCCTTCCAACCCAAACCATTCTATGATTCTATGATCTTGATCAGAACGCTATCAAAATATGTAGTATATCAGATATATGTAAAAGTACATTTATATAAATAGGCGTGTCAAGTGAAAACTAAAATGTTGGTCTGGTCTCACTCATTCTGTATCACATATAGATTTATATATTGGCACCTATCATGAGTTAAAGTCTACTTATATTTGTCTAAACTGTATTTACATATGCAGTATAAGCACATATTTTTTTTCAGAGAATCTTCTGAAGACCAGAGTAGACCTTTCTGGAGACTGGAGAGGACATTTTTCACCTCCATACAAAACTTGCCATTCTATTAGAGAGACAGGAAAAAAGAAGAGAATTTCCTTTCTTTTTAAGTTTAGAAGATTACTATAGTTTGAGAGTATATAGAGAGGAGTGCACTGTTAAGTTTAGTATAAACAGGTATCTAGTTTATATCTTTTGTTCATGTGTTCAAGGTTAAAAATGATTGCCAGATTTGGAGTAAAAAAGAACAATTTCTCATAGGTCAAAGTACTATCAGAGGCTTTATAGTTGGCAGGAGGGGAAGTTTTTGTAGGTTGAGATACAGTTTATTTGATAACAAAGACTCGAGAGTTTAGTTTAATGAATTCCCATAGCAGTCATCTAAGATGCCGTGTAGGTTTTTTCTGCCTCATATTCTCTTCAGGAATACTATAGATTTTGAGCTTGCTTATATAATGTGGTGAAAAGAGCTTGGAAATACTTTTGTCTTCATACTGCTGTGAGCAGCAGACACTCAGAAAGCCATTCTGAACAGGACACTTATTTCATTAATGTCTGTGGTTAACAGTAGTTGCGCTGGACTCAGATGATTCCCTCCTTTTCTGTGTTCCAGTAAACGGGAATTTGACGGAAATTTAGATTTCTAGGAGGAGCCAATGTGAGTATATGAGAACTGCAAGTTATTATTGATCTTTTATTTGTGAATGAAATGGTAATTTTCTAGCCATAACTTTTGACAGAAACCTGAACTACATCTGATGCACAAATTTAAACCATTTGTTATGTCCATCATTCTGCCAGTTTTGCATTCTAATTCTACCAGATCAGAAAGATCAGAAGCCACATGGGCAGACCTCTAGTATCTTTCTTAAATCAAGCTGTGAATTATTTTAGGTAAGGAAAGCCTTTTTCAGTCTGTACTTATGCAGGTAGTAGAAACTTCATTTAAGGTTGAACATACTATAGTCTAAGATAAAAGAAATACATGACATGGGGTCCTATAGGTAGCCAATATAATTTAGCTTTATGTCATACAGTAGGACTGAGATTGTTTTATTCTTCAGAAAAATGTACCTTTAAAATGTCTGTCTGAGTATAACCCAGGGTAGTCTCTAATAAATATAAGGCATAGAAGTATTATCAAATACAGATATTTATCTTAAGCATTTTTGTTAGACAGGTTTAAGAATTTTATTTGGTCTCCAACAATTACAGTGTGTTGGTTTCATTTATGTTAGTCAAATGGATTATAAAAATTCTAAGACAATATTTATGAAATTTTAGCAATTTTTCTTAAGGCGGTCCTGAGCAGGAAGATCTTTGAAGACTACAGTCAGCCAAGAACACATAACTTCAGGTAGAAAGTGATAATCACAAGCCTTAAGTTTCATCACTAAAACTTAAAAACTTCATCTTGCAGTATTTCCTATTCTGTTTATAAAATTGCTTTATAGATCAGGTTCACTTCAGCTCTGGAAACAACAACAAAAAAATATTCCCCCTTAAATGGAAAATAAGTTCTACTATTATGTGGACTGTTTGGTTTTTATTCACTTTTTCATTTTTTTTCTGGCAGTCTCTATGACACACTAATGCTGTTCTGAAAAAGCATCTGAAGGTCATGTGCTTCAGCTATGCAGCAGGCTCATCTATTCAGCAAAAAAGCTAGAAAAGCTGTTTGAAGCTGCATAATTTATGCAGGTCAAGGCTTGAAAGGATAGGAGAGTTTTATCTAATGAGATTATTACTAATGAGCTCATTATGCAGATCTTTCCTTTTGCAAAACATTGCTCCTAATTCTTGAAATTCTCAGCTACACATGCGTGCATGTATTTGTACACACACATACACAGATGTCTTCTTTAGATTAGAAAATGGCTTTGACGCATGCTCGCTTATGTTTTTACCTGTTATATGTCTGATTTTCCTTGGTCATGTGTATATGTCTATTTACATGTCTTAATTCCTTCATACTTAATCATAATTTTTATTATTTCTTTCATTTTTGTGAGTTTTTTCTTTTTTTTTGTTAAAGGGAACAATTTTTTTGTCTATTTTTATTTCAGTGGGGGCAGTGTAAACTCTCTATGATACATCCCAGGGTATCAGTCTCCTGTAAGCCTGGCTATATAGCTATAACAGGGGCAACCTAGTAACTGATCTACTACGTAATGGGAAATATTTTTGCCAAAGATAATTTTTAAAAAGCTTCTTTTTTTTTTTAAATAAAAATATATCCTTTCTGCACCATTCTGTCTGAGAACTAAAAGACTGAAAGGAAGAAATTTTCCTTCTGAAGGTCTTCCGTAGACTCTCTCCCCCATTGGGTACACAGGCAAGATAGTAATTTACTGCAGGAGTAAAGATTTAGTAAGTGAAACAGGCTAGATCCTAACTCCCCGTGGGTGCCTGAAATGCCTCTTCAGCCAGCAGGTGATCTTGCAGCAGCAGCAGTTTCTTACTCCGCTGGTTACACTGAGCGGTTCCAATTAAGGAGGAGGATTATCGCCAGCATGGGAACTGGCAATGGCTCTAATGACAGAATCGTCGGGCTGGTCACACACAAAAAAATAATTCTGAAGATGAAAAGCACTGGCCTGATTGCACTCCAGCCAAGAAAAAGTAAATGGCTACCTAGGGTAGCTAGTAATAGTGGCTCTGACAACTGGAGGTTGGCATGGAAGATAGCCGACATGTCTTCTAAATGTATGCCTGGGTATGTCCCTTCACATGACAACACTGTGGCTTGTGCTCAGAAATATCTAAGAACCACTCCTTAGCAGAGGAAGGAGGACTCTTGCCCACTGTGCCCAGTCTCTTTGTTTACTTCCCTTACAGCAGTAAAACAGTAGTCATTTGTCCTGATTTTAAATGCCCAGTTAAGATATATGCCCATTCTTAGATATTTACCTACATGGATGGTTCAGAAATGAGAGGTTCTTCGAAGGGTAATTCAACCTTCTTATAATAGGAGTTGCTTAATATTTGAATCACTGTTTGAAAACATCTGTCTCTGATGACTACTGAAAGACTGAGAGTTAGGTGCTTTGATGACTAAAACTGCCAAGGTTAATTCAGGTCGAACTGGATTATTGTTGCTAACATAAAGTTAATGATCTACTACACCATTAAGTTGGCCTTGCAGAAATCATGTGATGATACATCAAACGTATGGACTACAGGCAAAAAATTATAAATAAATTTTCAAGTTTCACAGAGATAATCTAAAGAGTTTCTTAACCCTAAAAAATATTATTCTATTTTTTCTTTTTCTATTTAGCTACCCAGGGAAACAAAACTAACTGGAAGTAGTCTGTGCCTCACCATGCCATGCCAAGCTATGCTTAGTTTTATGCACTGCCTCAGTTTCTCAAATAAACAATACTACTCACGTTGAAATCAGTGGGAGTTCATGTCTTTAGAAAGTAATATTTAATTTATATAAATGGAAATCCGAAGACCCTGCTGATATTACAGATTGACTACTTTATAGTGAGCAATTCAAATTGGGATGGGTCAGGCAATTTATTGATTAGATAAAAATGAGAATTTTTAGCTTTGTCATTGTGTTCAATATACATTACTTACCTTATTTATCAGAGACTTTGTTTTTGTAATGACTGCCAGAAATCTTTTGCTCATCTTCTACTGTTGAGTTCTTTAAGTTTATGAAGTGAAGATAAATCTAAAACATTTTCCTTTGGGGCAAATTGATGCTACAAGATATACGTTAGCTTGATGTCCCTGTAGCAGGCATCCTTTATTTCTGTGCAGTCTTTCCTGCTGCATATATTTGATGTGCAGCACATATGTAGGCAACTTCATAGAACAGGTAAGATTAATTGTTACGAAAAGATATATAGGTATGTAAGTCTGGTGTGTCCTTAATACGTTGTATCTATTACACTTTGACAGATTATTCCTGCTACAGCTCAGAACAATATTTTATACTTTTCATAGTCTCCACTAAACATGTTTAGTGTTGCCAGATCTTCTTCCATCCTCACCCAAACCAGGCCCTAGCAGGTCTGTCAAACTGAACTGGACCCAGTTCTTAATTTACTGGTGTTCAATCTCTGATCCAGAGGCACAAAATATCTTTCCCATTCTTTTCTCCTGATTAAGATAGGATTCAACTGCTTAGCCATGAAAAACTTCATTTGAGATGCCCTAGAATATCTCAGAAATTCAGATATACTAGAAAATTTGGAGCTCATGCCTACAAAAAATTTTATATCTATCTATTTCTTTCTATCTATCTATCTATCTGTCTATCTATCTATCCATCCATCCATCTATCTATCCATCTATCTATCTATCTATCTATCTATATCTATATCATCTATATCTATGTCTATATATCATCTATATCTATATCTTTTTAGATCTAGATCTGTGTCTATCTATCCCTATAGCTTCCTCTTGTAGTTGAGAGAGTTTTTAAAATATTTAGCAAAAATTCTTTCCTGTTTTACACAGAACTAAAAATACCTTTTGCCACCCAAAATGACATCTCCTGTTCTCCAAAGTAATAGAATTGTCTAAAGGCACTAGTCAAATTCTTGTTGTCTGATCAGTTCCCAAATTACCACAGATCAGGTGTTCTTGTTGCCCAAATAGATTCTGTGAATCTGTGAATCTGCAGCCAACAGCTGTTAAATGGATATCATTGAATGGATCAATGAATCCTTGAACTTGTATTTCTGAGAAAGTTAAAAGGAAGAGTTCTTATAAGACAAGGATCTGATTCTGTCTATAAGATTTTACAACTCAGTCTTCAAGGATTGCCTCTAAACATGACCTTGAGCATCTGGGGATTCTTTCTGCACATAAATGTGTGCAGAAGATGCATGCAGCAGTAAAGACATACCATGGTCTTGACAAAACAAAACCACCCAAACAGAAAAACCTCTCTTACTAACAGTGCATGTGGATGTATTCATGTGTTTTTCTCTGACTCACACTTGATACAATTCTGGCTGAAATTCTTGTCTCTTCTGTGCTTATTATTACAGAACAGATACCCAACAGATTTTCTGAAAACAAAACGATAAAAAATCAACGAGAAGTTGGAAACATCTCCACCTTGAGAAACACAAGTAAAATTTAGTCATTAGAAAGTTTTGTCTGGAGAGTTTTATTGAAGTTCTTTTTTTCAAAAATCCCCTCATCTCTTCAGTAACAACCGGCTTTAGCACTCACACCATGATCTGATAGCCTAGACTGATTGATTGTTATGGACCTGGGCTTGAATGATGTTGAGGTGAACAGCAAGTTTCTCTATTTGTGCTGTTAACAGCAGAATCACCATGAAAGTTTTCAGAGCAGATTGGGAAGAAAAATAAGCTTTACTTTACTGCATGATGACTATAAGACCCAAAGCCCAGAATTATATAGGAGGATAGAACAATTATAGATAAGTAAAAGAAATCAATATGAAGGTTTTGTTTGCTTTTCACAGGATGAGAATATCCACTGTGGGAGAATGGAATGTGCAATTGCTAGTGTAGTCTACAAATGACTTTTTTTATGGGGAAGAAGGTTATTTTGATACCAAGTTGAAAGATTTAAAAGTTATTGTAGAACTGCTCAAATAAGATCCCACTAAAAGTGGGAAAGGAAAAGCTGAAGCTGATGAGGCACAGCAGTTGTGTCAAAACAACGCTCTCTCATTCTTCAAAATGCTTGAAAAAGATTCTTCAGTTTTCCCTTTTTAGCAGGAGGTAGCTGATCAGAACTATTAACAGATTATCAAAGACAGAAGCTGTGAAGCTGTTGCTCTGATTAGATGGCAAGCACCATTAGGAAAAAGAAAATCCTAACCAGCAAAAATTAACAATTAAGGTCAAAATCAACCATGGTATGGGGATGTGATAAACATTGCCCAGCTCAGCAGTGAGCGGCTACCAAATACCAACCAGCTACCAAATTCCAAACAAAATTATTTAAAAAGCAATAAAAGCACTTGAGGCAAAGAAATTCTTTTAAATTTTGCTCTAACAATAAATAAACTTGCAGAAGATTTTTGTACTCTAACCGGTGGCGTGAAAGTAGCAAACTATTTAACCCTAAAGTGATCCTAAAACTAGTTATATATTTCACAAACATTTCCCAGCTTTAATTGTTGCAGTTTCAAATGCTTGATTACTTAAAAGTGGATTTTTAAGTTTAAGCCAAAAGTATTCAAAACAGTCTATCTATATTTTGCTAGGTCTTTTCTTTTTTTAAAAGGGTAAACAGATTTGTGTTTCTGTAACCTAATGTATTGATGCACATATATCCTATAAGCATTTGTATGATTACCTAATGAATGAATTCATTATATCCCACAATTTCCACATTAAACATTGCCCTAGATATTCTGTTAGAACAATCTTTCAGTGATCTTAACTTAAGAGGAGGACATAATGTAAGTGAAAAGTAAAACAAACATTCACAGGTGAGTAGTGATTCATGTGAGTAGGTCTTTTAAACTCCAAAGGACTAGTGGCCATCCATAATTATGCACACGTATTTCCAGTCACAAATTCCTGGTTTTAGACATGAGAGAAATTTCATCGTTGTTAGCCTGGCACTGGAAAATATTTCGTGTCCCTCATGTCCCTCCCTAAGAGTTTTCAAAGAGTACAGTCTTGAAAAAAAGTGGAGAATGGGAGGTGGTGAGGATGAGGAGGAGCAGAATGAATGGGAGAGCTCAGTTTCCTTTTTGCTAAGCACAATGACAGTGCGCCTAGAAATGCCAGTCTGGTCTGACACTTTGTAACCATAGCAACTCCTGCAGAAACCGGAATTTTAGGGATCTCCTTTCACCAGACCACTGCAGTAGAAAATGAGCGAAAGGGAGAAAGAAAGACTGTAGAGACCTCCTCTCCCAGGAAGTTCACAATGTAAAGTTCAAGAGTTATTCTTTCCTACCCTCATCTACTGAGTTCTTAAAAGGTTACTTAATTATTTCTTTTTTTTAAAAAAGAAGTCTTACTCCAAAATAATATAATTAAAATATTTGAATGGAGGACATAAGGTTAGAGGGTTAGAAGGTAAATTAAAGCATTTAATTACATCCAGAATTTATGCATAAGGAATGTTTTCTTCCTTTCTAAAATATATATAGACAATTAAACGGTAGGCAACTAATTTTTTTTCAACCATGAGATGCAAACAATATTAATAAATGCTTTCTTTTTTTTTTTTAATGTAGAGAAAGCAGTCTTCAGAATTAAAATAAATACTGCAGTTTGATGTCTTCTATTTGTATGTACAGGGTCCTTCACTTCAAACATTTTGGAGAATATATTTTTTGTAGGGAATTGCTTTTAATAAGCTGATTTTGTCAGCCCTTATTCCTCCAGTTAACTTTCTGAAAGGTCTTGTATTTTTTTGTTCAAGGTCTTTCACCTCTAAAAAGGAAAAAAGTTTTGTTTATCAAAATTTTTTACAGGTTTCATAGAAATGGTGAATGCCAGCTCCTAAAAAGCTCTGTGCCTTGCTATTGGGTTCATTGACTATCCAACCAAAGTACACACAGAAGACATCTCTAATCACAGAATCCCAGAATAAAACTATGTCTTGAGATCAACCACTCCAACTCCCTTGCTCGAGCAGGGTCACCTGTGTCAGGTTGGTCAGGACTGTCCCCAGTCAGCTTTTTAATATCTCCAAAGGATGGAGATTCCACAACCTTCCTGGGCAACCTTTTCCAGTGTTTGACCACCCATTAATAAAATGTCCCCCCTGATCCTTTTCTTATCCAGGCTGAATAGCCCCAGCTCTCTCAGCCTCTCCTCATATGATTGGTGCACCAATCCCTTAGTAATCTTTTTGGCCCTGGGTTGGACTTGTTCCACTATGTGTCTTTCTTACACTGGGGAGCCCAGAACTGGGCATAGCACTGCAAGTGTGTCAGCAAGGCTGAGTAGAGAGGAAGGATCACCTCAGTCAATTTGTGACAATGGCAACACTGCTCCTAATGCAGCCCAGGATGCCTCTGGTGTTCTTTGCTACCAGGGTGTACTGCTTGCTGTCCACCAGGATCCCCAAGGCTCTTCTCTGCAGAACTGCTTTCTAGCCAGTTGGTCCCCAGCGTGTACTGGTGTCTGTTTTCTTGTCCTTCATGTGACTAGAGATGGTTTCCAAGAATAATTGTTCCATCAACTTCCCAGCTGTGGCTAACTAGCCTGCAGTTCCCCAGTTCCTCCTTTTTGTCCTTTTCCAAGATAGGAGTGACAGTTGCTCTCTTTCAATTATCAGAAATTTCTCCCAAACACTATGACCTTTTAAAGACAATTGACAGTGGCATTGGAGTGATATCAGCCACTTCCTTCAGCAAGCCTTTAGGCCTCATGGGCTTATGTATGTCCAGTTTGTTTAAATTCTCCTTAACATGATCCTTCTTCACGGAGGATAAGACTTCTTTGCTTGAGACTTTCCCTCTTGTCTCAGGGCCAAGGACTCCTGAATGATGGTCTCAGTAAAGACTGAGACAAAGGCACCATTCAATATCTCAGCCTATTCCATGTCATTTGTTATGAGGTCCCCTGCCTCATTCAGTGGCAGTCCCACATTTTCCCTAGTCTTCATTGAGTTGTTTATGTACCTGTACAGTCCTTTCTTGGTGCCCTTCACATCTCTCACCAGATATGACTCCAGGTGGAGCTTGGCTTTCCTAACGTAACCTTTTTCCTAACCTTGCATGACTGGACAGCATCTATTTACCCCTTTTTGGTCACATGCCTCTGCTTCCATCTGTTGTATACTTCCATTTTGATCCTGAGTTCAGTTAGAAGTTCATTTAGTAGCTTCTTGCTCATCCATATACATTTCCTGATGCTTTTGCTTGGTTTCCTGTTCACTGGGAGGGACCTTTCTTGAATTTGGAAGATATAACCATGTACTTAATTAAAACACAGACATTTGCAGATGATTACTTGACCTTTATAGTGATAGGTGATAGACTTAGGGCAGAGTAGACATGACATCCCTGCATCAAGACCATTCCAGTACACCAGTGTCACAGAACCACATTAATATGCATTGAGATCTGTAAATAGAAACTCAAAGTATACAGTGCTCTCTTTCCCTGTTCTAAATGTAACTTAAACTTCACATTAGTGTATTACATTCACACCTATATTTTCCTTTTTTTTTTTTTTTTTTAACAGAACCAGTACAAAAATATCACTATGAACAGTCATTGCATGTTTGAAAAATCATAACCCTTCTGTGGGATGAAAGATTCCTTTATTTTTCACTTAAAACTCTAAGGATGTGTACCTGGGTTCCATTACAGAGCAGTCTAATTGAATATATTTGGAAAGCTCTAAATACACTGGCATAACAGACATCATAAAACTTCGATTTGAATGTCCAAAAGCAAGTTGACAGGACATAAATGTTTCTTTCAAATGGTCAACTCTATTTCTTTATCTGAAGCTGAACCTAGCCAAATTTTTACAAGATTTGGGGTTCCACTTACAGCTCCACCTACCTCAAGATATATGTCTTTTCACAATAGTTTTTGAACCTAAAGGAAGAAAAGACAGTCACTGATGTGTCAGTGACAGTGCTTTGATTGGAACAACTAAGGTGTCAAGAGTCTACTATGTGCCAGCCCTATACCCTAATTTACTCCAGCACCAAGGACTGCTCTTGAAACTCACTGCCTGACACATTAGATATGTACCTTGTGCCACCTTGCTGTACTGCTGAAACGGTGAAAATAACTCCTGGCCCTGGGAATAGATACATCGTAGCACACTATTAGAGAGCAAACACTGTTTCAGAATATCTGTAACTACAGGAGCAACTGGGATAGCTAACTAACTCCATATCAAAGTAAAGGTTCTAGTTGTATGATTTCAATCATTCAGAAGTGGTTAGTTGCCACATATCTTTATTGCACAGTAATGTTAACTAGCAAGAATGTCAGTAGTATTAACCTTAATGATGTTATTTGGCTCACATGTTCATTTTTGTGCCCATAGCCACAGGTCACCAAGGGTCTTATCTCCCCACTCTCTACCGTTACAATTCACTCTCATGGTTGTACATGCGATACTGGCATTGCCTTCATCAACATCTAGGTTTCTCTGCAGGATAAGCAGAGCCATACCATCTGTTCTACTTGTGTAAATATAGTAGCTCAAGGGGAATGTCCAGCTGCTCATTTATCAAATTTTACAAGTACCTGTAAAACAAAATGTTTTGTCTGGCTGAAATCCCTCTCTCCAGTTTTTTTTCTTAAATAACGTCGAACAGTGTAAATAGATAATCTCAGCAAGTCACACTCCAGCCTTCAAGACTTTAGGGATTTATTAGAGAAAGTAGTATTAGACAATGAACAAGTTCCTAGTGTCTATGTCCAAGCCAAGAACAGTACTATCTATCCCCATTACATAGTTATTTTTCAAATGGAAATGCACTCAGGAACTCCCCAACCTGGAAAAAAACGCTTAGAACTTTCTTTTTTTTCTGTCAGGAAGCAATATTTTCTCCTTTTGTCTCATCATCCCTTTTACACTGCAAACGACATAATGATAATGAATCACATTATTTGCACTGCACTGACTTGACTTGACTAAGTAATGGAAGCACAGCTATTCTGAAGAAACCTGAAAGTAGCGAATCTTGGATGTTACTAGAAAAAGAAACACTCAGTTACTGTCGTTTGGCAGCTGAGCTTTCTAGTTGAACAACTAATACAAAAGGAGAATGCGTAAATCTGAGGCTGCAAACTATTTCTTAAAAAGACCCCCAAACTACAACCAAACAAAACCCACATAAATTAAACATTTACATTTATGGCAAAGGAGGAAAAACACAGAAAGCAAAAGGAGAAAGTTAAATTTAACACATTTGCAAATAGAGTGGGCACTGAGAACTCACATGGACTTCATCAACTGCAGTGTCATTTAAAAATATCAGGCTAATTTATCTTTATATTTTAAATAAGCTTAATGATCTAAGTAAATATAATCGGAAGTTACTTTCAAAAACATTTTCCACATCAATCTGTTTAGTCTGTACTATGTTCAACACAGAATGAGCTCCTGTTAAGTCTATAAGGTTTCCCCTTCCACTCATTTACTAGACAAAGTGTCTCTTCCATGAATAATATGCAAAGCATTTATAATCTTCATAAACAGGAAAGCAAATCACCCATCAAACATTTCAGATACATATTTATTAAAGATTTCCCCAATGGAGTTTATTTGGTAAGAAGAAAAAATTCCCATTTAAAATTTGCTATGTTCTTTTGTGGATGGTAGGTTTGTATGCAAGATGAAGCAGACACCAGAGGTAACGGTTTATGAAATGTTACTCATACTCTGTTGTGTGATTAAAAATCTGACAGATGCTGAAAATGGAGAGCACAAGTCTTTGTCTATCTGTCTGTCTGCTTGTCTACTTATCTATCTATCGACATGCCTATATATATTACTTACCGAAGTTTAAAGTTTCCAAAGCAATAATATTCAAAGAAACAAGATTTCTTTATCTTAGAACAGTATTTTGAATGGCAAATGTAGCAGCTTTAGCAGATAATGCAGAACTCAGGCTGAAGCTGAGATTTGGAGGCAGTAGTCCAATGTATCTGCTTCTGAAAAGAACTATGGTGACAAAGGGAGTTTGGCAGGGAGGGAGCCATCAAAGGTTTAAAGTGAACAGAGGTTTAAGACATCTACAAAGAACTGTTCTTTTCAGCAGTTCCCAACTCAGTTATGTATGTGCCCAGTCCTGGTCATACGAAACATGTTCCCACAATTTATGGCTTGTAGCAAAGAGCCTTCTGAATTATGATAGCCTTGCACAAACTAAATGGTAGCAGACCAAGCCATGATGCCTCAGATTTTGTATTCCACAGTATTTTTAAATATAGATTATATCTGTATCCTCAAAAATAGTGTTTAGAAAAGTACATATATTTTAGTAGTAGTATTTAAGACCTCAGAAAAGTTCCATAAT
>JAOQGH010000023.1:93688893-93729024 GCA_025769975.1 Gallinago jamesoni | reverse complement strand
GTATCCTCAAAAATAGTGTTTAGAAAAGTACATATATTTTAGTAGTAGTATTTAAGACCTCAGAAAAGTTCCATAATATTATAAATGTCCTTTGCATATGTTATTTATGGTTGTTTCTACTTTTAGTGGAAGTAAAGGCCCTAGAATTTGTGAACTACAGAGCTGAGTATACCTGTGGCACCTGCAAGTGCCCTGGGAAATAGAAGTGGATGTTTTGTTTACCTCTGTTTTGCATGATCCTTGTGTTAAATTGTGTAGATTTGCATCTGCTTATGTTGTATTATGTGAAGTGTTGAAAATTGATTTAACCTAACACCAGCCCGCATATATTTGTGAGTGGAAATACATAGGAAAGACCTAAAAAGAAAAAAAAAATGGGAAAATATATGCTGATTATCATATATGCTGAAACTGCTGATTTTAAGGGCCTGACTATTACCACCAAAACTACCACGCAAAAAGCTGTGTAAACAGAGTTAACCAGCCGGGGAGTTTCATCACTGCATCATACTCAAATATAGGCTGTTCTTCACTATCAGCAGTAACGTTGATTCCAAGCATTTTAATAAGCCTAATGCCAGGTGCCTCATAATTTGTGGTGTAATTATCTTTACAGACAAACAAAGGGCTTTCCACATGGATACTAGGCTTTCTCTAGTTTAGTAGGAATATGTCAAGTGCTATAAGCAACACAGAGAAGAATCACTTTCATCAACTGTGAAAATTGATAGAACTGGTATAATTCACGTGTCCACACCTTATTGAAGAGACAGTAGATTGCCTGTATTTTTGAAAAGGATGTGGTTGGGTATCAGAGTAGATTGCTGTTTATACTTCTGTGTCAGCTGCATGGATCCATCAGTGGATTAGATGGACTCTTCTGAAAGGAGTGTCATGGGGCATAGTTGTTCACTGAGGTGATGTATTCAGCCAAGGAGTCTTTAAGAATGGAGCAGAGGGAGCAGAAGAGTGACACCAGCCTGCAGGGAGCCTGACCTTTAATAGCAGGCTCCAGTCATTCTGCAACAGAGAATAGAATCATTCTAGACTTACTTGTAAATATTTGATTTCAAATGTAATAGAAAATATTTCCGTTTTCTGTATTTTCAGTTCTATCATGCTCTAAGGCATTCTTTTTTCCTCTGATAAAATCTGACTTTAAATGTTGCAAGCCTTCAGTGTTTTGCTTGACTTTATTGTGGTCCAGCACTACACTATCCATCACTGTCATCTGGGAAAGCTAGAGTACAAAAAACACATATAAATACACATACCTACAAGTCCTACATATGGCTCTTGAAAACTCTAATTTGCTTAACACAGTAATAGATTAAAAGATAATATTTTACATGTAATGGTTAATTTGTGGTAGCAAAGTGCAGTGAATACCAAACAAAAAACAGCACTCCCTTCTCTAGGGAAGGCGATGGGGGGACATTGCAAAGGTGATGGGGGATCTGATGCCATCTAAGTAACAACTTTGATCAGCTTAGCATCCTTATCCCAGAGAAGCAATGTGGAAGGAATTTTTCCTAATCCCATTCAAGTAGGATCTTTAAATGCCTTTATGTCTTCTTGTTATCCTCTGTTTTCACCACATGCAGGACGTTTTACATATTTTGGCATACACTCTGTGTTCTCCTTATTGTGCACTAAACTTGGTTCAATCCTGCTCTCAAGGTTACATTCCTATAGTGACCAGTGACAGGTCATTTTCAGCTTGTGCTTATACATTTGGAGGCCTCTGGTACCATCCTGTGACTGTATTAAGGCCTCTGCTGTCATACTACTGGAGTCTTTGCTACATCAGAATTTTTTTTAATCTATTCAAAAAAATTTAAGAAAAACAGATGTGAGAGACCAGTCTCCCCTCATGCTGAGTCTGGCCAGTGTCCCATTATATAATATGCTTGACAGCATATTAACATACTAAGTTGCTATACTTTGACTTAATACACATTTTTTTCTGCCAGCTTACTAGAAACCTCTACCATCACTCCACTGCTGATTAGTTTTCCTTAGTTTGTAGATAACCATGTTGAACTCCATGAGTTGGCTGGTTGGTTGCACTCAAAGACTTGCAGTCAACGACTCAATATCCAAGTGGGGACCAGTGATGAGAGGTGTTCCTCAGAGGTTGAGATTCTGACCTGCTAACAGAAAGATGTATGCTGATTTTGCTCAAGTATTGTGGCTAAACTCTTGACTGCTGCACATACTAATCCTCCACAGACTCTTTATTATGTGAGTACTCTGGTTAGTAAAGGAACAGTAGCTCCATATATCCCCCTGGTTCCCAAAGGCACTTTGTCTTCCAGCTGGTACGTGACAAACATCACTGAAGAAATGCAAACTCTTTACTGAAAATAAACTTAAAGGACTTCATGAAACACAACTTTTTGAGGTGTTTCCCTTGTGTCTGCTCTGCGTGGACAGAAGATCTCATCTGCCTAGTACAGCTGAACACCTGAACACAACACTCTAAGAGGAAAGCACCTTAGCATGCAGCATTTTAAACGAGTTAAGACTCTAGATTACATAAAAGCAGGAAGGCATGCAGTCATTTACACAGCCAGACAGATGGCATTTCACAGAGAGAGCTCTTGGACACCCACAAATCAGGGATAAAGACCTTCAAATGTCTATAATAGTCAAAAAATATTAGGCTGATTGATGTCATATAAAGGACAAATATATCAAAACTGCAGAGGTTACTTGATAAACTGCTTGACATTGTAGAATGACTGACGCCCATTCTCCTGTGCTGTTATGAATGTCTTTTGACTGTAATTAACATATAACTCATACAAATATTTTCTTTCTCCTGTTGCCACAAAATCACTTCTATTTCCAAACACACATGAAAAGGCTGAGACATCATGTTTACTTCCTCAATAGATATGACTGCAAGCATAAGATGTATTTGATTTATTTAGGAATAATCTGATAGTATAATAGGCAGAAAATGTTAAAATATTTGCATTAATCAGTTTTCTGAACAGATTTTTGGTTCTTCAGCAGCACATTATAAATTATGAAATACCAAACATTAATTTCATGTTTGTTTATTCAAAAATAATGCTATACACTGGAATTTTATCCCTGGTGATATGGCAATATTTTATCCTTTCCATATTACTGCATACATTTCTGATTTTGTTAGCATTATACTTAGTCGTTTAGACATAGCTGGTTTGAAGTGACATTGGGACTTGACTGTACTTTTGCATGTGCTCTAATGCCTTGCAACTGGACTGTTGTCTCATCATGTTTGTGTAACATGATGTTGCAAGGATGCCACTACTGGATTGCCTATGATTATCTGAAACAATACATCTCCTTTCTCCATTGGAAAACAATATGATTTCTACTTCATAACCTAACTCGTGCTGCAGGGAACTACTCAAAGATATCACGACAGACTGTTTCCATATGCTTTTAGGAATTACAAATTTTATATTATTATTATTAATATCAGTAATATCAGCCTATACAAAACTCATTCCTTCTCAGTCATACCCGTTATTTTTTAACTAGTACAGGTATTAAAAGCTGCAAGTCAATGGGAGCACAGACCTCTACCTGGCATCACCACTTGACTATTTACTGTCTACTCATGTGACGTGCAGTACACAGGGTTCAGCAGTCATGCAACCATGCAGCATGGAAACTTGGACTATTTACTTAGATCACCTGAGCTCAGAAATGTCTAAACATATTGTAAGCATCACAAATACATTTATGAGTGGCATTTTGTTTCATTCCTTAAAGCATTACAGGTGTGCTATGGCTTCAAAGTTTTCTAAACACTGTCTGATATTTCAAAAACTATAATAAATGAACACTAGGACTGTATGCAGTATTTTTGTATGTTTGTTGCAGTATCAGTTCATCAGAACTGTGTGAAGAGACAAACCATCTTAGTATTCCTACTTGCTTCATAACCCTTTTACAGACCTAATGAGTCTGCTAGATGATTTTTAATTGCAGCATTAGGAGGGTTTACAAAGGTTTCTTAACCTTTGTGATTACTGCTAGTGTTTTACCATGGATCATCACTCATTTCTCCCAGAAATAAAATTTTGCATTTGGCTATACTTTTACAGGCATTTTGTTCCATATATGGAAATTTGGGAGAGATGTCTGTGTAAAGCATAGGAATTCTATCTAATTCCTTCCATCTGTTTCTTTATTTAAAATACATTAATTCACTGACAATTTGAAAGGTTAATTGTAGACTCACAGTGTATGGCTGAGCCCCTGGGAAGTCAGTGAGTTTTCCTGGTGTCTCTGATACAGGATCTCTTTCAGCTGTCCTTTGCCATTACTTTTCATTCCAGTAAGACTTGCATTATCTGAAAGCATCACCAGACAGAAGTCTGATGTCCAGACAATTGATACAACTGCTGAACATTATCAGGTATAATGTCAGTATTGTAGGACTTTATCAGAAATGGTAGGGTGTTGTGTGAACTGTCCACTAACTGTTTTGTGAACCGTCTGAACATGTTATTCATTGGTATTTACATTAACTCTTAAACAAAAATAAATTATAAATACTAGATTTAATTTATTCTAAAAGCTTTAGTGTATTACATGTTTTCAGTTACTGATTTTTAATCTTGTCTTACAATAAAATCAGTTGTGTTTTACAAGAGCCATAAAAAAAAAACAAACCAACCACATTAAAATGACACTCTTCTTTCAATTTTTCATTAATTTAAACCTCTATGAATTTTCCTTTATCTCCTAAAGGTTTAAGTCAAGCTAGTCAACTTCCAGCTAGTGGGTCTGGTTCCTTTATCTTTTCTGAGTACTGACACAATAGCTTTCTGTCTTCTGGTAACACCAGTGGGCCAGAAGTCTCCTAGAGATTTTGTCATTCAAGTTGTTTGATATAGCTAATTTAAAAATTATTATTAGTGAATCTTTTTTTTAATGGTTTTTTTGACTGACTGAAAGACTAGCAACACATGAGATTTTTTTCACACGTCGGGCAGCACCTGACGTGTCTCATTTTCCTTGTGACACCCTGGATGGGTAAATTCTTAGATCAGCAACTTGAGAAGGGAAGATATGCAATTATGTAATCTTTACAATTAGTAAAAGGGAAAATAATTTTTTTCTAGGATTGTCCTAAGCAGTCTAAGACATCACATCCATTAAGAGTTTTCCATAGCTCTGAGATCACACCATTGTGTGCACTGGGTTTTCTTTGTTTATATTTTTCCATTTTCAGGAGAACATTGAAAAGGGTAGAAATTATATGCTACCACTACTAGCAAAACAGTGGGTATATATCAGAGTTAAAAAGATAATGGATTCTTCTGATTTTCAGCATTTTTTTTTTTATATGTGACTGCTATTTGTTTACCTTTACTCCCTTTGCTTTGTACTTTAAATTGTTGCTTTCATTTCACAATGAACCAAGATGAATGTTTCGATGAACTGTACTCCTGAATTTTGCAATCTTGTCTTTCCTCTTCAAGTGTAAACCATTTCTATTCAGAATTTTCTGTCCGCATTTTTTCTCACAGCCAGTTTTCCTTGTAATTTCTCTTGGCTTTGAGAAGTGCTATTGAAAGGCATTTAAAGAACAATGCCGTCATCAGGCACAGTCAACATGGGTAAAAATGAATAGGGACATCTTCAAATAAATCACATAGCTTAGAGCCCTGTCCAACCTGACCTCAAATGTTTCCAGGGACTGCACATCTACGACCTCTCTGAGGAACCTGTTCCAGCATTTCACTTGTCTTATTGTAAAAAAATTCTTCCCTATATCTAGACCAAATTTACCCTCTTTTGGTTTAAAGCCATTACCCCTTGTCATATTGCAACAGGCCTGCTAAAAAGTCTGTTCCCATCTTTGCTGTAGGCCCTCTTTAAGAACTGAAAAGCCACAATAAGGTCCTCCTAGAGTCTTCGCTTCTCCAGGCTGAAAAATCTCAGCCTGCCTTCATAGGAGAGGTATTCCAGCCTTCTGATCATTTTTGGACCTGCTCCAAAAGCTCTTCCCTGTGCTGAGGGCTCCAGAGATGGACACAGTACTCCAGGTAGGGTCTCACCACAGCAGAGTAGAGGGGCAAAATCACCTCCTTCAACCTACTGGCCACGCGTCTTTTGATGCAGCCCAGGATAAAATTTGCCTTCTGGGCTGCAAGCGCACATTGTTGGCTCATGTCCAGCTTTTCATTAACCTGTACTCCCAAGTTCTCAGCAGGGCTGCTCTCAATCCCTTCATCTCCCAGCCACTAGTGATACTGGAGGTTTCCCTGACCCACGTGCAGGACCCTACACTTGGCCTTGTTGAACCTCATGAAGTTCACACAAACCCACTTCTTGAGCTTGTCCAGGTCTCTCTGAATGTCATCCTGTCCATCAGGCATATCAACCACACCACTGAGCTTGTTTGCATCCACAAATTTGCTGAGGCTGCACTCAATCCTACTCTATGTGTCACTGATGAAGATATTGAACAGTACCAGTCCCATATGAACCCCTGAGGGGCATCACTTGTCACTGATCTCTATTTGGACAGTAAGCAACTGACCACTACCCTCTAGATGTTACAATCCAACTAATTCCTCATTCACTGAACAGTCCACACATTTTCTCATACATTAAGTTGTCACTGATAGTTTCTGGTTTACTTTTCAAGCTAAGTCTCCCTGTCTTGTTTCAGTTTGCTTAATATAACAACAAAATAAAATCTATTTGCTTTTATGACAGATAAGAATATTCTTATGTGAATGTTTATAAAAGTAATTTAAAGAAGAGAATTACAGTATTGAAAGAAATCGTCATATTCATTAGTCATAATTGAATTAGTGTCAATGAGAATAATAATTTAAAAATCTGATTAAATAAAAAAGGGCTAAGATGAAACCATATATCATAAACTGGAGAACTAGGGGAGTAAAAATAAATGCACTTAAAGTGATACATTAAAAAACTTCCCCAGAATGCACTTTCAATAAAATACTGAGCAGATGAGCTTTTTCATCTATTGTTCTTTTATGAAGTCTTAAAACCATCTTCATGGGAAAATCCGGCAGCAAACTTCAATCCTTTCATTCGCCACTCACTCAACCATCTCAGTTGTTTGATCTTTAGCATCAAACATTCTGAATAAAAGCAAAAGTACACTATTCATACGATATTGCTGTCTCCCCTGACTTTGGCAAGATCTTGGACATAATCTAGACTGTAAAAATTGGCTGCATAATGTTACAAACATTTTATGTGCTTTCTTTCTCTACCTTATTGCTTTCTTCTTCCCTATCTCTGCCTTTTTTGCCTCTGATAAAGAAAGTCAGTTTAGTGAACCAAGACTATCTTTATCACAGTGCTGCTGTGAGCCACAGGGAAAGAGTAGCTAAAAAGTAGTCTCTTAAATAGCCTGATGTTTCTATGGGTTTGGAGGGTCTTAAAGGAGCAGCTCAGACTGCCTGTTGTGCATGTGGCTCTCTTCTCCAGCCTTTTATGTAATTTGTCTTGTTCTATCTTGAGTGAAGGAAGATTTGATTTCATCAAGGACAGCAATAAAAACAGCTTTTGACCTTCTCAGTTAACCAATGGGTAGAACTGATTCTACCTCAGGGCAGGAACTAGATGACCTTTTGGGACCTATATTGTAAGGTTTCCTACTGTAACATTTTGTCATTTTCACAAAAAGAGAAGTTATTATCATTTTTATTACTGTTTAAAAGACTGTCAAATAAGAATCCTTCTCTAGAAAAACCCTTAACAGCTGAGGTAAAACTAAATAAGGGATATTGCAAAATGAAAGCCTTACGGAGCATTGATATATTTAAATAATTTAATGAATTCTCGTTCTAGGTGTCTAAGAAAATCATACAGGTTTTTATTGGTGACTGCAAATAGGAAACCAAGCAAATCAATATATTATTACCTGCGACACAAAACTGCTCTGAATTTACTTGTGTTCTACAACGACCTTCCGAGGACTTACAAACCTGATTTCGGGGCTCGTGTTAGAAGAAGGTCCCTGCTGTTATCCTAATAAACTGGTAGAAACAAAATGAGCAGGTGCTGCTATCACAGGCAAAAGTTAGGGTCTTTTTTTTTTTATCATTCTGTTTAAATTTTATGCAGAGTTTGAGATAATAAAATAATTGCTTAGCTATGAACCAACAAAATATAATTAATGTCCCCTGAATGGCTCTGTTCAGAAAACCCTCAGCTCAAATCTGTGTAGCAGGCTCATATGCAAATAATTCTGGGTAAAAATTTATGCTCATATTCTGGAAATAGTTTGTGTTTGTAATGTATATGACATGAAATGATCAAAATAAAAGTCCAGATCTGAACTGTTTGATGGAATTTGTGGAAGTTTTCCACTGAAGATTCAGAGTATCACAAAAGTTGAATGAACTGCAATGAACGTTTTACATGGCATATTGCAATACAAAAATCCATGTAACTGGAGAAACCAGGGATGGTAATAGTCATAAAAAGCAACAACAGACGTTAATCCAGGAAGACCATGCAAGCTAACCATGTTTAATTTACACCGAAACTGTCTTGCATAAAGAATCTTCTTAGCAAATGGAGGCTGGTGTTAGCAAGAAAGGAAGAAAAGAGCTTGGCATCCATTTGTTATTCTGGGAATCTTTTAACTTTGGAATGTAAACTGAGAACATAAAGGGAAAGGAAAGGTATAATAAGGTTCAAAGATAATTGTTCAAGAATGGCAACACTGAAATCTGTGGAAATTGAGGCAATGGACCGTCCTATTAAAATGTTAGATTGGGTATTTCACCTATATTTATATTGCTCACTCACTGGCTTTATGCTTTTTTAATTTTTTGCAGTGTTTGCCTTTGATTTAATAAAAATTTTGCCTTAAGAACAGATTATTCTTTTCAATTTCAAACCTATTATGTTTTTCCCATGTATCCTAGGTGGCTGTGAAAAGTTATTAGATTCTACAATTCAAAAAATAATAGTAATAATCCTCCAGTCCTAGATATTTAACACAGCTCTATAGCTTTGTTATCCATTTTTTAGATGTCCTAACTACTTCTAAACAAATCAATGTGCACAGAATAAAGAGCCCTGATCTGCAGGCAAGTGCCAAATCAATAGAGAGATACTATCCCAGTAAAGTGTAGCTGTATTCACACAGAATTTGCTGCTTACAATTCCAAACTATTAAGTCTGGAATTACTTGCATTGTGTATACTGATAGGAGACAAATCCATTCTTTTCTTGAATTTCTTAGAAGTTAATTTTATATCTGGATTTTTATTTCAAGTCAGATTTAAATCCCATGCTTAATATCTAATTCCTAAACACCACATTATTCCGGCTCAAAATAATGAAAATTCCCTTGAACTTTCATTCTCAGGTCATAAAGATCAAAATAGTTTTCAAGATTTTGTACAAACTCACTTAAGTGACCATGACACAGGTCAAACTTGTTTTTTCTGTTGAATGCATGCTGAAATTTTTGAATGATATGAAATACTTCAGAAAGATTTCTGTTTTCCTGTTTTCTCTCCTCTTCATTGTTATCAGTGTGAGGTTTTAAACCATGACTGATTTTTCAATGAAGAGCTTGGTTTTCTGTCTGCAGTTATTAGAAAGTTCGTTTCATTTTTTCCCCCTAAAATTGGGAGAAATTGGATTCAGAATGACAAAAAATACACTAATTTTTTTTAAAAAAGATTAACTTTAATTTTTTTGCTGAATGACGTCTCAACAGTACTTGCAAGAAGGAAGAGGGTATTTTACTTAAATACAAAGAATTAAATAAGAGAAGTTGTACTCGGCACTAGTGAGGCTCCACCTCGAATACTGTGTTCAGGTTTGGGCCCCTCATTACAAGAAGGACATTGAGGTGCTGGAGTGTGTGCAGAGAAGGGCAGTGTAGCTGGTGAAGGGTCTAGAGCACAAGTCTTATGAGGAGCAGCTAAAGGAATGGGGGTTGTTCAGCCTGGAGAAAAGGAGGCTGAGGGAAGACTTTATCAGTCTCTACAACTACCTGAGAGGAGACTGTAGAGAAGTGGGAGTCAGTCTCTTCTCCCAAGTAACAAGCAATAGGACAAGAGGAAATGTCCTCAAGTTGTGCCAGGGATCTTTAGACTGGATATTAGGAACAGTTTATTTGTCAAAAGGGTTATCAAGCATGGGAACAGGCATCCCAGGGAAGTGTTTGAGTCACCAACCCTGGAGGTATTTAAAAGAGGTGTAGATGTGATGCTTAGGAACATGGTCTAGTGGTTGGACTTGATGATCTTAAAAGTCTTTTCCTGTCTAAATGATTCTATGATTCCATGATTTTAGCTGCTGAAGAAAATCTCATTTCTTTTTATATATTTTAAAGATTATTTTAAATATTTTAAAGATTGAATCCTAAAGTACATCTATATTAACCCTAGACTGTCTTGCTCATTTAAGGCAAACTCTCTTTGGGAAAGCTGGCTATCCATGGGAATGTTGCCCTTCTGGAATGAAACTGAAATGAGGGTATGAATAAACATCATGCATAGTTGTCTGGGGGTGGAAAATGCATGCATTGTTTGAGAATGGGCTAAGTGTTAAAGGCCTGTGTAGCATAGAAGTCAAATGAGATGCAGTTCCTTTGGGACATCCTTTTGGAGTTGGGTTATCCTTTGAGATCCCAACGAGAGCTTGCTGGAACAAATCAGAACTGCCGTGCTATAGAGCAAGCTAAAAATTAAGTGGCATGGAAGATAAATGGACAAATACTACAAAAATTCAAGAGTTTTGGTTGGTTGGTTGGTTGGTTGGTTGTTTTTTTTTTTTTTTAATTTGAGGGTCATTGTGAGGGTAGTATACATTATCTACTGCAAATGAGAAGACCATGATACGGATTACACTATGGAAGTTAGAAGCAAAAATGTTATTTCTAAGTGTGAAAGAATTAAAGAGCTTGATAACATCTATTTGAGTCAACTGAATTAATTAGCACATGGTATTGCAAATCTAGTAGAAGCCATTTAAAATTAATCTGTAAATTCAGTAGTAGCAAATTTGAAGAAGAAAAAATGTAGTATCAAGATAAAAAGGAGAGGGAAAAGAACATGATCCAAGCAGCTAGTTTGATTCTAATGCTATGCAAAGCATTAGAGCAGATTTTGAACAAGAACTAATTAGGGACATAGAGGTAAATGGAACCTACTTTATTATAGTTTTATCTCATACAGATTGTGTCAGACTAACTTAATATCTTTTTAGATAACTGGCTTCCTAGAGAGGTTAATAAAATAAAGCTACTTTATTCAGATTTATGTTAGACATTTGATAAGATATCTTGAAGGAAAATGAGTATTGAAGATGGTGATGACAGTGACTAACACAACGTGTCAAAGAAGCTTGACAGGAGGGAAACTGTCCCCTGCTATACTCAAACAGCTAGACAGGCTGGAGAAAAATCAGTACAGACACCTCTCAAGCATCAGTGTTGGGACTGACCATATATATTATATTTGTTTATGACAATGAGATGAAAAGTATGTATATGCTTGAGAAATGTCTAAGCAATAAGATGCTGAGACTGCATGAAGAGGATTTGATCATCCTAAGGAAAGAAATCGTACAAATGTAATGCAATTTAATACTGCAAAGTTAAGAAACATAGTTTCAAGAATTAATAATAAATATTTGCTACAAAAAGGACTTTGTCAATCTTATATGATGAAATGGGTAAAAATATCTGGGTATATTTGTTGGAGTTGAGTATGAACATGAGTGACACACTCTTTTAAGAGGAAGGAAAATGTAAATGCCACTGCAAAAGGCATCAGCAAGGACTCATCTGGAATATTGTGTACACCTCTAATCACTTCTCTCAGGAATGATTAATTTAAAATGGATCAAATTTAGAGAAGATATATGATTAAAGGAATGGAATATTTACCTTACAAAGAAAAGATTAAGGCGAGCTCTGTTTGTCTAGCCTAGCTGGGGAAGGTTAAGAGGGGATAGAATGACTTTTTATAACTACATTGGGAAGGGATATATCAAAGCAAGAAAAATCCTTTCATTTTAAGAACAATATCAGTATGTGATAAATGGCTATGAATAGGTTTAGACTGGATTTATATAACATTTCAGATTACCTGGCCAGTGAACTTCTGAAATAAACATCTGCATCTCTTTGTGGAGCAAAGAATCAAAATTGCTTTAAAGTGCAGTTTGCTAAGTCTATAGAAGCATAAGACAAAAAAATTCTCAGAGACAAGAATACTTTAAATTTTGCTTTACTGTCTCTGTGAAATTTGAAAAGATAGTGGAATGTGGTTGTGGGTTTTTTTTGTTGTTATTTTGGAGGAGTTTTTGCAAGCTCTGTGTGTTTTATTGCTTTACAGAGAGTAATAGCCCAAAGCAGTTGCCTTTTTACACTCTGGATTAAATTGATTATCCAGCCTGCAGTCAGAATGTAACTTTTTCCAAGACTGGATAGCCAAGGACTAGTAAGGATTCCTTCATTCATTCTTGAGCATTGGGTAGGATCTTTACATAAAACCATTATGAAATTTATTTCATAAATATCTGAACAGACATAAATCAGCCTTGATCTTTCCTCTTTATGTAGCTCACAGGAGATGTAGGGTTTAATGGTTTTCTACCGTGTTACATTTATTTAAGGTATTGAGGTCTTTTGGTGGGGCAGAAGGGGGTTGCTGTGTGGTATAGTTGTTTTGTGGGCCTTTCCACACTCAACATTAGATTTGTTTTATCTAATTTTAAGTATCTTTAGCTCTGAGCGACTCAATCTTGACAGTCTATACTGACTATAAGTCAGTAGATAGAAGCAGGGAGCTCCAGACAGTGTTTTATATGATTTAACTGATTCATTACAGCCATCTTTTAGACAATTTGAACAAAAAGCTTCTTCCTTTATGATTTTGTGCTTGAAATTTCAGAAGACAGGATTGAACAACCCAGGGGGTCCTCTCCACACCTATTTGGGCTGCATTCTGAAGTGATGGAACATTTAACTTTTTGCTTCAGAAGCGTAGAAAGAACATAAGTATTAGCTTGCATAGTATTGTATAGTAGATTACGGAGGTGGACAGTATTGAGCCAGTCTCTAGTGTTGTAGTAAAAGGAGAAAAGCAGAGAACTTGGAATATCTATATCATTCTTTTGAACAATCCTAGAAAGTAAGACCTTCCTGATTGGGCTGTATACTTGACTTTTTTTCTTATCTTTCCCTATCTAATAGATTTTATTTTCATTCAGTATTTTCAGCAAAGGGGAAAAGGGTTCAAAGATTTGAAATTTCTAAGACTATTATGAGAACTAGGAACTGGACACATAAATCAGTGTCTCAAGTTAGCAAAAGTCAATTGTAACACAACCTCTTACCTGTTTCATGAGACAGCCTTCAGCTGGCAAAATACATTCTTATCAATCTGTTTATCAATATGCTTTCAATATACATTGCTTATTGTATTCCTATGTTATTGGGTCTGTCTGAGATGAAATTAAATTTCTTCATGTTAATCTGTATGATGCTATACTTTGCATTTGTGTCTAAAACAGTGTTGATAACACACCATTATTTTAGCTACTGCTGAACAGCGCTTGTGCAGCATCAAGACCTTCTCTTCCCTCCTACCCACTGTCTCCCAACATCAGTCAGATGGAGGTGGCCAAGAGGCTGGAAGTGAACATAGTGAAGACAGCTGACCCAAACTGAGAAAAGGGATATTCAATATCATACGATGCAGCACTCAGCAATAAAAAACTCATGGAAAGGAGGATGAAGCAGGGGCATTCATGGTTACAGCCTTTATCTTACCAAGCAACTGCTATGCATTTGGAGGTCCCACTTTCCAGAGGCTGGACAACTGTCTGCTGGCAGGCTGTAGTGAACAAAATTCTCTTTTTGTTTTGCTTGTGAGCACAGCTTTTGCTTTTATTACAAAATTGTCATCTGCAGAGAGAGGGGCCTAAGTGAAAGGGAGGGTGGATATTTGATCTGCTTGTCAGTGTCAATCTACCTCATTATGTAAGTGAATGCATTCCTCTGAATCAACCATAGCTTTATATCGACCAGCTAATAGGATGTGTGAACTGGAGACATGGGGGGAAGAATAAACTATCAAGAAGAGACAGAGAGGTGAGAGTACTGGAGGAAAGAGTATCAATTCCCCAGCAATAAAGAGAACTGCTCCAGGTACTCAAATATCATTTTGTCTTTATCTTCCAGTGGAAAATGAGTTTTAGCTAACAAGTTCCATCCAACAGGACAACCTTAAGAAAACAGGGAATTTTAGTTACACTTGTTGTTATTAATGGGACTGATACCAGAATCTGATCCAAAGTCTTTACATTAATCAAAGTTTTAACAGATTCAGTCTCCAAAATTGTAGGAAAATATAATTGTTTTCCAGTCCATTTAACAAACATTTGCATTTCAAAAAGCAGCTAGTGGGTACATCAAAATACTTCTAAACAACTGAGATATTTTCATGAATCATATTTACTTCCATCTTTTCATACTGCAGAAAAAAAGTGTGGTTTTGTAAAAGAAATGCACACCACAAATATTTATTTACTTGAAAATGTTGATTCTTCCTATATTCCCTGAAGCCAGAGAGAAGATGATATTTTGAAACTTAGATTAAACATATCTGCTAAGAACTCAAGAGCAAGTGGACACATTTTATCACAAATCAAAGAGATTCTTAAAGCCCTGGGAAAGATGCTTCCTGTTACAGCATATTCTGCAGGGAAGGGATGACATTACCATGAGTATAGACTTAGAGAGCTTATAGAGTATTTCTTACAGAAATTAACAATTTCCTTCTAAGATAATAAGATATAAACACAGATGAGAATTGAAAATATAGGTTTAAAACATCACACATTGCAAAATATCATCCTCTTAGTTACTGTAACTTCACAGTACTCCACTGTGTGTGGAAGACTTGAACCTTATTTTCCACTGTCTTATATTCGGTGATTAATCAAGCCATTTATATCCTTTTAAATATTTTAAGCTGTATGAATTATCTTTTGGTTTGTAACTAATTCATTCATCTGTATAAATAAAAAATAATGCAATTCAATAGAACTGCAGTGAATATTTGTGACCATTGGTAACCAAGGACTTACAAACACAAATACATGAAGAATCAAAAAAATGCTCTAAAGTCATCCATTAATTTTCCAGAGTTGCACATACTTGAACGGCAATCTGGATATTATTTGGCAGCAGCAAATTATTATGAACTCTTTTGCTAAGCTTCCAATTAAAGAAAGTGATCCTTATAATATACTGCCAAATAAATGTTAGCAAAAGTATGTTAAATCTTTTTAATTCCCACTTATGCAGAACAGCTGTTTCACGGACTCTTTACACAGAACCCCAGAGGAATCCACATCTTTGAATGGTGCAATTTCACCATATTTTCCAGCTAAAATGAGGTTCAGCCTGTTCTTTGATCTGACTTCAAGTGAAGGGTCAAAGCAAACAGACAATATTTCAGGGAAAATCTTTTTAGGTAGTTCATGATACTTGTTCTTGGTTTCTCTTTAAATGTAGCAAAATCATTCTTTTCTAGGAAGGAAAAGGAGGACTAGGAAAGATGTTGGGTGATGTTTCAGCAGTCTGAGGGCTGAGGTGGTGGGGTGTCGAACCAAAGCCCAGTGGGAACCATTAGGCACCTCCTGCTTTTGGACCACTTGTCTCCTGTCTTGCAGGAGACACCTCCTGACACCTCAAGGCAGGGTGAGCTGGGGGAGGAGGGAATCATAGAATCACCTGGGCTGGAAGGGACCTTCAAAGGTCATCTAGTCCAATACCCCTGCAGTCAGCAGGGACACCCCCAACTAGACCAGGTTTCCCAGGGCCTTGTCGAGCCTCACCTTGAATGTCTCCAGGGAAGGGGCCTCAACCACCTCCCTCGGCAACCTGTTCCAGGGCTCCATCACCCTCATAGTAAAAAACTTATTCCTAATGTCTAATCTAAATCTGCTCTTCTCCAGTTTAAAGCCATTGCTCCTTGTTCTGTCATTGCGGGCCATTGTAAACAGGCCTTCCTGTAGGCCCCCCTCAGGTATTAGGTCTCCCTGGAGCCTCCTCTTCTCTAGGCTGAACAACCCCAGCTCCCTCAGCCTGTCCTCATAGCAGAGGTGTTCCAAACCCCTGAGCATTTTTGTGGCCCTCCTCTGGACACACTCCATCAGATCCATGTCTTTCTCATATTGAGGGCTCCAGACCTGCACACAGTGCTCCAGGTGAAGTCTCACCAGAGCAGTGTAAAGTGGCAGAATCACTTCTCTGGACCTGCTGGCAACACATCTCTTGATGCAGCCCATTATGCAATTGACGTTCTGGGCTGCAAGTGCTCACTGCCTGCTCATGTCCAGCGTCTTGTTCACCAGCACCCCCAAGTCCCTTTCCTCAGGGCTGCTTTCTAATACCTCATGCCCTAGTCTGTACTGATGACGAGGATTGTTCCAGGCCAGGTGCATAACCCTGCACTTGCTCTTGAACCTCATGAAGTTTACTTGAGCCCACCTCTCCAACCTATCCAGGTCCCTCTGGATAACATCCTGTCCCTCAGGTGTATCGACAAGACCCCACAGCTTGGTGTCATCTGGTGCATCTGATGGTGCACTCCATCCCTCTATCTATATCATTGATAAAAATGTTGAACATTACCAGTCCCAGCACAAACCCTTGAGGGACACCATTTGTCACTGCTCTATATCTGGACTTCAAGCCATTGAGTACTACCTTCTGGATGCGACCACCCAGCCAATACCTTATCCACTGAACAGTCCACCCACCAAATCTGTGTCTCTCCAATTTGACAAGCAGGATGTCTTGGGGGATTGTGTCAAAGGCCTTACAGAAATCCAGATGGATCACATCCATAGGTTGTCCTTTATCTAGTGACATAGTCACTCCAACATAGAAGGCCACTAGGTTAGTCAGGCAGGACCTGCCCTTAGTAAAGCCTTGTTGGCTGTCTTGAATCATCCCCCTTTCCTCCATGTGCCCAAGCATGGCATCTAGAAGGATCTGTTCCATGACCTTCCCAAGCACAGAGGTGAGGCTGACAGTTCAGTAGTTCCCAGGGTCCTCCTTTCTACCCTTTTAAAAAGTGGGTGTGATGTTTCCTTTCTTCCAGTCTGCAGGGACTTCACCTGACTGCCATGACTTTTCAAATATCATGGAAAGTGGTCACCTGGGTCCTCAACTTGTGGGCCATCAACATAAGAGCTAGGAGCAAAGGGGTTGCCAGTGAAGACTGAGGCAAGGAAGGGAGAGGAAAAGGTAGATGGCTTATTTAGGAACACTTGCCTACTACCTCAAAATTGTAATATATCTTGTGACAAAAGAGGCTGTATTTTTCAGCTTTTGTGTATGCACTGGGTGCAGGTGGCAAGGTGTTGGTGGCAGAGGGCGGTGGGGAAGGGGATGCGGGATGGTCTCTGTGAGGAGAATCTGGGGCTGCCCTGTGCTGGACACAGCCAGTTCCAGCCTGTTCCAGCTGGCTCTGACTGACCACAGGCCGTGGCTGAGCCCCGCAGGCACAGTGGTGAGGCCTTGGGGAAAGCATATGTAAGAAAGGAGAGAAAACACCACAGAGAGGAGGAGGGAACAAGAAATCAGAGAAACAGCTCTGCGAGCACCAAGGTGAGAAGAGAAGGAGGTGGCGGAGGTGCTTCAGGCTCTGGAGTAAATGTCCACAGGTAGAGAAACTGGGAACAAAGCAGTGAAAATGAGCAGTGAAGAAGGGGGTGGGGAAGGTGGTATTTGAATTTTTTTTTGTCTTTTTTTCTCACTATCCATATCTATTTTTAATGAAGTTAATTTTTCCCAGCTCAAGTCTGGTTTTGCCAGTGACAGTAACTGATAAGCGATCTCCCTGCCTTTATCTCGGCCCACAGACTTCTTCCATTTTACTTTCTCCCCCTGTCCTGTTGAGGATGGGGAGTGAGAGAGTGATTGGGTCAGAGTTTTGCCTTTACATTAAACCACCAGAGCATACAAAAATAAATTCCTAATACATGGGACATGGAAACAAGAAAGCATAAGTAATTTTAGGGCTGCATATTATCATTCTGTAGAACTAAATTTTTGTTTAATATTTTAAATGGGTGTAACAAGGAGATGCATTTTAACTGGAGAGCTATAATCCTATTGCACAGACACTCCTAGTGACAGGGTTAATTAAAAAACACGGTAACACTCAGATGGGGATCAGATCTCTCAAACAGGATGGCCAGTCACTCTCCAAATGTTTCCAGGGGTGTCTGTGGCCCTTGAGGATCCTTGCAGCAGCATCTCAGCATCTTCAGCTGCGTTGGGGGAGATTCCCTGAACTGCACTTTGGTTATTGTAATCTGCAGGGAAATTTTCTATGAACCAATTAAACTTATTGTACTTATGTACAGTTTAGGCAATACTTTATGGTAGGAACTACCGGTGGTTTCCTCCAGGATATTAGTCAGTGCATCTAAAATAACAAATGGTGTCTTAACAACTGACCTAAGCAGAGCAGAAGTTGCCAGGGGGGATTTCTGGCTCTGCCTGACATGCTACCAAGGAGTCCCTCTGCTTAGAAGTTCAGTAAACTCCCTGCAAATCAGACCATTTTGTCATCAGTGCAGAAACTAACTGGGGCATTACTGGAGCTTGCTCAGGTTGACAAAGTGCACTGGAAATGCACAAAGACATAACTCTTACACCCATCTACATCACAGTTCTATAGAGTCACCTTCAACTGTCACCTTCAGCTATACAAACACAGTAACAATCATATGTATGTGTGTATATCTCTTACATATATGTATCAAAAGAAATCTTCTGAATGCTTGAAACTCCAACTTCCCTCTTCCAAACTCCTTATTCCTAGGAAATATGCATGTAATTGATTGTCCTTATGACTACTAACCTCTTGTATTGTTGAATGAATCATCAGGTTAACAGGATACTAAGATGGAGACAGTTAGATTGCAATTGTATAGGCTCATCATAAAAGTCTAGTTTCACAGGAATATAAGGTTAAAAGGAATGTTTATTAGGTCATGTCTTAAGTTAGAATTCAGATTATTTGGGTTCTGTCCTCTGTGCTCAGAATTACTTATGTAAGCTACTAAATCCTTTGCTTTTTTTTTTTTTTTATCTGCACATCAATGACACCTTTGTAAATAAAAACTTTCTGTAACTGTTGGTATGTAAAAACACGATGTTCGACTGCAGAGGTTTGTTGTGGGTTTTTTAACTCATTTAGTAAATAAAAAAAATAGGAAAACTAAAATTAGTTTTGTTAAAATGCTTTTAGATACAACCCTAACTGCATTCAATGTGCTCTAGTCATACCGTGCCTCTGGTCATGACAGAATAAAAGACCATATATTTTATTCCGTGCTATCCAGATATCTCCCTAGGAAGATTTTCTTTCTAGCCAATCCTAGTTGAAGTACAAAGAGGATATGTTCTTCTTCTGCTTACCCTAGTATATAACATGACATCATCATAAAACTTAATTTTTTTTTCTGAGATTTAAAGCATTACAGGAGAAAGAAAATGCCCTTTTAACACTGATTTACAGAAGTGCTATATATATATTTAGCTAGTTGTAAGTAGAATTTAGCTTTATATTTTAAACTCTGATTCAGACTCACTTCAAGCTCCCAATTTACTGGGAAGCATTACATCTGAATATTTTTATATATAGCATATGCTTTTTTACAGCATGAAAATATCATTTTTTCCTTGTTCTAAAAACATAAGTCCATATTTATTCATGATATTCCCCAACTAATATTTTTCACCTGATAGGGATATTAAAGTTTTGTTACATTTTATAGCTAGCCTACTCTTTCATCTTGTTCAAAAACAGCTTTAAAGAGGGAAGATAAGTTCTATTTGTAGTGTAATGATAGAAAGTTTTATGATATTCTCTGCACTTACTCTTCATTATAATGAGGTGATTCCTAAATGTGGAAAAATTTATCTTTATTTCCATCAGATGTTGAGGATAGTTTTTTCTGAAAAGCAAAGTTAGTCTTGTGTAAAGTCGTAAGTTTATTAAGCTTGCTTTGTATTTGATTATACATAGATTTATATGTGTATCTAATAATGCTTTTCTGCTTGTTGCTAAGGATATTTTCCACTCATTTGAAAAAAGATAGTTGAGATAAATGTTTTTGCAAATCCATGTTACATATTAAAATGCTCAGAGTATTATCTCTCTGAATAATTTAAAAGATTATTGAAAAGTGATCCTCTTATCACTAATAACAAATTTTCCTTTTGTGAATCATTAGTAATTCAGATCTGTCAGTTAGTGGAACATAGGTATTTAAATTGATGCAAATAACTTAATTTATTCTTAATAAACATCTAATTCATTAAAGAGCAAACAGCTTGATAATTTTCAATTAAATCTATCTGAAAGGGGTTTTATTTGTTAGAAAAACTTTGTAATGGCGTGAATAACAGCCATGTAGAAGGTAGCTGTCAAGTCACATAAAACTTGATTTGGCATCTACACTTGAAAGTAAAAGTATAAGTTATGTGTATTAGAAGCTGTAGCCCACTTGCTATTGAAGAAGAATACACAATGAACTTTCTCATTTATTTTAACCACTAAAATATTTGAGAGATACAGGAAGCAAAAAAATTGATTGTGATGAAAACACAATCTTCAGATTTCTAAGATCTCTCAGAGATTGGTAGAGTATTTCTGCCACAAGATACAATTAAATTAATTGCTTATGCCCACAGAATCTCTTGGGGTTACACCATATGCTTCTGCACAGAGTTTTCTCTCCCATTTCACTTGAACTTTCTGCTTTCCAAGAGTATTAATTGGAAATTATTTCATTCTGAGGTCACCATAATTGAATCACCTAATTTTTCCTTTATTTTCTGCTTATCAGAGCTTAAGCATTTTTTTTTTATTTATTTTTTATTTTTTACAGAAAGCCCATCTCAAAAACCTGTTCTTGCCCAGAACTAAAGATATATTGGGAGATTATGGAAATTGTGTTTCTGAAAAAGTCTAGGATTGGCCCACTTCAAAATATACTGCAGAGCTGTAGAAATCTATTTGTACTATTGCCCATTAACCTTTGCAGAGGAACAGTTAACAGCTTCAAATCTGGTTCATAGAAAGCTTCAGCAATGCAGATTCATGCCTGCAGATGCATCCTGAAGTTGCTCAAAAGCAGGAAGACACTGGAAATTTCTAGTAGTGTCTGATCCCTTTCTTACAGGGCAGTAACACCTTAGATGAGATGTGAAGATGCCTGCAGAGATTTTAGGGGCTGGCAGCAGCCTAAGTAAATTTTTTTTTAATTCTATAAAATTACTCCACATAATAGTGGATATAGTCACTTTAAAGGCATGGGTAACTCTTATCTACAGATTCCCAAAGCTCATATCCCTTAAGTGACAACAGGTGGCAGAATCTCTTATGTAAGAAATGATAGTCATCTCTGGGGAGCTCTGTAAGAGATATGTATGCAACAACTTGAATGCTCAAAATCCATTAAAGTAAATGAAAAATCTCACAAGGAGTAGTTGACATCAGTGGGTTTTGTACATAACAGGTAGGACGAAATCTTCAGTGGATGTAAAACTTGTGGCTTGAGGAGAGCTCTGGCATTTCTTAGCTGTTGAGAACTTGTACAATCATGTTCAAAGGAACTTTTGTTCAAAGGAGTAGCCACTAGTAAAAGACCAGATTTTATTCAACTACTAGACCTCTAATAATGGAATACTATAACTTTCCCTGAATTTAAACTCAATATGGCATTCACAATCCTTCACCTCTTTCTGTATTTTCTTCTATGTTTTATGTGTAAGCTGTCTTTTTTCTATTTGTCCTGTTTTTAGAAAGCATGTAGACACCAAGAAAGGCTATTTCTGAAAGTAAATAGTTTTTAAATTCTCAATGCTGGTTTTACAAATACATCCTACAAATACCCTCTCTTGTACTGCTGGGGAATGAATGTAAAATGAGATGAGATATGCAGAGCAAAAATATTCCCAGCTCTGCACAGCATGGAGATGGAAATAACACACATTACGCTCCAACATTGCTGGGAGCACGAAAGTCAAAGCAACAGTCACCCTATACTAGTACATCAGTATTATTTATATGCACCGTCAAATAGACCTTTACTGAAAAATCTATAAGAAATCCTGGAAGTCTGAATAATGTCTTGAGTGATTCTGATCACCAGTGATCTTGGAAGAGGGAAGGGCAGATGATCATATCATGGGAAGCATCTGCAAGGACAGCAACAAAACATGGAAAGGTGAAACCTACATTCTTTCAGGTGCTCCAAGGGAAATAATTTACTTAAAAAAACAAAAAAGGGGGTTGGGAGGAGGAAGGGAGTGAGGGATTGAAAACCCAAGCCTCAAGGATACAATCACCCCTTCTGTGGGTTGCTGAGAGAAAAACTAGACACAGCTCAGTTCATAGCCTGTAGGGCTCCTATGCAGAAGATAGTCCAAGAAAAGACAAAGTCAGTAAGAGAAATTAATTTGCTGGATGAATGACACTGAGTTCAGGGGAAACATAGGAAAGGCCCCTTTTCTTACCTATCATCACTTTTTCTTATGTGAAAGAAAAATATTTTATAGCAAAAAAAAAAATATGAAAAGAAGTGAAAAAAGGATTGAATCACAAACTACACTCTGCTACAAGCTGTTCTTGGAAGCTTTTCAACCTTGTTAGCTTTATTTTATTGCTTTCTTCATCTTTTCTTTCCTCTGCAACCCCTCTTCTCGTGCATGATGTTTATATCATCCTGAAAATGCTTAGTGTAATAGACTGAGTGACAAGTTTGGAATAGAATGTTAGAATATACCCCCGCTATTGAATTTCTGAAACAATTTTCAAGAGTCAACAAAAACTCACAGATCAGTAGTGGGTAATCTTTCAGAAATGCAAATATTTACTGAAATTTACTGAAAGTTTTTACATTTTAAATTCTACTACTTCACAAATCAAAATTTTGTGTTATAGAGGAAAACTGAGATCAGATCCATCAGTAATTAGACAAATGTAGAGTGAACACACCTTAGCTGTAAGATCAAGTATTAGAGGTTCTTGTCTAATTAAAATCTGAACAGTCTGCTTACTAGATTGGTTTTGAGATCTCTTTTTATGGCATTTGAAAATGTAGAAAGCTGACTACCCATTTCCTGTCCCTTGTTTTTAAATGTCTAGTTTATATTTACAAAATTACTCTGAGAAGTTACTAATTCTTATAGTTGTTTTGTTTTTTTTTAATGTGGAACATGATTGAAAAGACAAATCAATTTACAATTATTTTCAATCCATTGGTTAACATGCTCCAAGGATTCTAAAATGTTAGTGGAGCACAGCCAGTCTAGTTCTTTACACAATTCTGTCCTTAAATATTAAGCGGCACATATAAATACCTACAAAACTGCATGAATTATTAGAAAATGTCTTGAGTAATTAACATATTGTACTTTTTATTAATGTTTAAGAATTTGCATTAAAAGCTAAAGTGATTGATCTATAGAATGGAGAGATGGGAAGATTTATTATGGATACAATTTTCCCTTAGAAATTTTGCCTGCTTCCTTGAACACTTAATATCATGAGCAGTCTGCCCTTAGAAGATACAAGATAAAAAAGAAACAAGAGGTTGTCAAATTGTCATTGCCTAAACTGCAGATCTAAAAAGATTTCATGTAATTGCACAGTATTGTTTATTTTTAAAAGCATCATAACAGTCTGTTTCATACAGCTTATTCACTTGAAGAAAAAATGTGTCTTCTCAAACTCCAAAATGTTCAATCTGCTGTAATGCTGTATTATGTGTGCATTCAAAATTCCCCTTAGCATTATTAAATCAGGAATATAGAAGAATCATGATACTCATCTCTGTTCTGAAGTACTGAGAAATGAATAGTCTTGGATCGCTGTAGATCTTTAACATAAGTCTGGGATTCATCTGACCAAACCACATCTATTCAAAATTAGACAGCTAGTCTAAGATAATCTGCTAGGCTTTCTTTATCACTTCTGGAATTGCCTCTTTCCTTTAGGCATTTCATCTCCTTTATATTAAGCACCAAAAGCTGTGGAGTGAAGTGACATTCACTTGCCATTGCATGCAGAAAGACCATGTGTGACTAGCTTAAATTTGGACATGTTACTTTTTAGACAAATAGTGTTGGGTAAGTCATATCTTCAGTGTTTTCAGGCTTCCTTATCTAGATTTTTTTTAAAAATGTTTTTTATAATAGAATCACTGGAAAATTAAAATTATGAATATGTAATAATTTTAAATATTAATACAGTGGTAACCCTTCAGTAATGTAATGTTGCTTTGTATTATTAGCATAAATTTTGAGTTTAAAAATACTGCCTTTGTGGCCTTTTTGAGTGGGTAGTTGAAAATTGTTGCTTGGGTTATTCTTTGTTTCGTATAGGATGTGGCACTCCCTTTTCTGTCACTCTAAACATCAATGTGAATTTGCTTCTCAAAGCACTCAACAGGATTACATCAGTTTGCTTAGGAGGGAACTGAGAATAGCTTTTGAGTGATGACAAATTTTAAGTAATGATATTTTTCACATCCAAGAGAAAATTTAATATGAATGCAGTACCAGAAGGCAAACAAAAACATACTCTATTTAATCACCCAACTCCTACCAAATATACCAAAAAATTCAACTAGATAATTAGGAAGAAGGTGAAACACTAAGGAATACTAAAGAAAGCAGTGGAAGGGAAATGGTGTAAAGGATTGTTTTCAATATTGCTGTTTAAATGTTTATTAAATAATATGCATTCTGAATGTTTTCAGTGTCCTTTGTAGCTGGAAACAACTGGACAAAACGGAATAATAAGATAGTGATTCTTGGGTAGTATTCTTTTCTGTTACAGAACTGAATAACCCAGAATGAACTCTTCTGTTCAGAAGGCAAATTTCTGTAGAACACTGTCTTTTGAGGATCAGATCTGATTTCTGCCCTCCTTGGACTTTTCTTCATATTCATTAAAGACACCTGAAAAGAGAGAATGTTTCAATTACTTCAAATATATTGGAAGACACTTCAACATGCTCAGTTATTTATAAATAAAAGTTTCTGGGGTGAAAGATTGGAAATGGCAACAGAAAAGTGCATTAAGATGAGCTTCAAAGAGGCAGGAACCATGACAGAATAAGAAACCCTATAAAGTTTATCTTGACCTTCAGGGCAACTTCTAATCCTCACCTAAACATGTTCTCGTTCAGAATCTCCCATTTTTGTTCAACATCTCCCATGTAATGGTACTTACCATTACAAAAAAGCAGACTTGGTTGAAACAGAATGTTCAGAAATTAATCTGTTTTACAATTGTATCTCAGTGGTATTGTCTTTATCAGCTGAATATCAGCAGAGAAAATTGGAAGAAAATGGGAGAAGAGCAAATGAAAAGAGAATGTTAAAGTCTTCCAACTGTTTTAGATCTTCTTCAATTGATTGTATAGTTAAACAAATCACTTCTGCTAAATTATGTGTACTGCTTATTAGTTACTACTTGTGAATAATCAGTATTCCTTATAAATCATATTTTTAATTGTAAGAGACACTTGTTTAGATTTTAAAACTTGGATCAAAATGGATTTTTTTTGTGACTGGCTGGGTGCCAGTATCTAATATTGTGCACATTACAGTGACCCTGAACTCTTCACAGTCTCCAAGAGTCTCTCCAAGGCACTCTCTGCATAGACTTGGAGTTCATCATGACAGGTCCCTTAAGGTCATCTTTACCCGGGTTTATATCAATATCATTAGGTCACTTGGCCATGGTGATGGCAGGACAGTATATGAGGTTACTTAACTGATCTCTGCATTACCCTCTGCGTAGAAACATCACGCCCTTAATCAAAATAGTTGGACCAGCATGGTCCTATCTATTGCTTTACTTCAGTCCTTCAATTAATGATGCTTTCCTCTTTTCTCCCTGCACTCAGATGACACATTTCTAGCCATGGCTCTCAGTGGTAAACAGCAAATATTGTCTTTTTGTGTGGTATAGCCAGAAAGAAGTATATACAAATATTTGCATAGCAGAATTTGACCACTGGGTCATTGCAGAAGCACAGCAATTCCCTGAGGAGACTGTGGTTTGCGAAGCTCCTCAGATTGGGTAAACTCCAACAGAAAGACTGATTATTCTAAAACATTGTAGATATTAAGTTGTGAGACAATCTGTGGATTGGGTCAGGTGAAGGATTCTCAGGACCCCCAAACTACAAAACACGATCTTCTGTCCTGAGATTGTTAGATCTTTCTTCCAACAGAGAGATGATGATGAGCCACTTAGGTCTTTGTGTTTGTCAGAAGCAGGATTTTGAAATTCCTTATCCAAGTGACAAGGCTGGCTTGTTGCCCAAAAGCTCTGCTTCAGGTCTTCAGAGTGAATATTATCAGTTTTTTTTTTTTTCTTTTTTGTTTTTTTTTCTGTCTGATCATCTGGTTTATTAATGCCAGTTATAACCAGACATTGTGATACCAAAAGTGTCAAAACTTATGGGATAAAATTAATACTAAATTGTATACCCTTAGAAGCTCACAAGTGTTTGTAAATTCCCACGTCTTCTCCAGAACTACAGTAACCCTATTGTCTAAGACAATCATAATGGGAATATATTGCCCTAGAAGTGCTTTGGATGTGCTTCACAAAAGTTTTTATAAAGCTCATAGCCTTTTATGTAGGTTAAAGGTATGGTGACACATACACTTATTAATTGCTTATTAGGACAAAATTTAAAAGGCAGAGACACTTGCTAGGATAGCTTTAGCTTGCCTGCATTATCCCAATCTTCCAGTCACATAGTGGCAATACACATACTATTTACAAGTATGAACCTTAATTCAAGTTATTCCAAGGCTTATGTCTGAATTTCTCTGCCATGAACTTTTCCAGTCAGGTACTTTAATAAAGTATACAAGTTAGTAGGAAGGCAAAATGGGTAATCCGGGGGATAAAGTGAGTTCAAGTCTCGCTAACGTGGGAGAAAGTTCCCAGAGAAGGTAGGAAAATCCATACACAAATCCATACATCATGGCTCCTATGAGGTTAGCTGCACTGGGAACTGGAAATGTCTCATCATTTTAAAAATTACAGTAGCTGAGATAAAAATAAAATCTAGAAAAATAAAAGTATCCATATGAAAGCATAGAAAAACTCTGGCACTGAAATCATGCCAGTGTAAGCCCAAGCTAGAAATGGCTTTACTATTTCTCATTGTTAACTTGAGGAATTAATGAAAATCATAAAAATCATATATCACCTATGTGATATGAGTGTTCAGTAACAACATATCAATGGATGATAGAAATATTAGCATTATAACAAAAATATAATCTAATGAGACCTTTAAATTGCTTCTTTCATTAAATCCTATTGAACACTGAAAGCAACAGAATAAAGTTTGAAGTAGAGAACAGTAGTTCAAAGAGAATACGAGGTGATCAGTGCTGAGGAATCAAGACAAAAAATGTTTAGAAAAAGTCTAGAAATTTGAGCTTTTCTGGACATGTAATCCTGATCTGCTTATACCTGTACAAATATATACATATATAGTCTATATAGTAGTCTTTATATAACTGAAAGAGATTGACTTTCTTTTACTAATTTCATATGATGGTGAAACCAGGTACAATACCTTTATATATATTTATAACCTTATTACTTCTATATTTATTTATAAAAATTATTAAAACTTTTATTTTAATAAAAATTCTTTATATGCTGTCAAACACACTTGAACTCCAATTTTGTGGGAAGAAGATCAAATGCACGTTACAGTTTTATGAAAGCAATATAGCTAACAGAATTTAGTGCTGATCCCAGATATCCTTGTTCAGGTGCTAAAATCTTCCTCTAAAACACTCCTTTATGGAAAGAATTGTGCTGAAGGTCTAATTCTATTTTTACTTTCTAACAAATCAATATTGTCTCATCTCATTTCTTTCCTGAAAAAAAAATAATAATTTGCTGGGTAGTAGGTAATTACAATGGTCAAGGAAATGGTGTACTGGTTTATTGCTCAAATAATAAATAAAGCAGAGTAGCAATGAATATCAGTACATTAGATGTGCTTTGCACAGTAGCAACAATTCCAACGAAATGTTGATGGTCCATGAAGAGCAAGTCAGCTATCATAAATTTAAAGATTTCTTTTGAAAGGGATCCTAGCAGGTCCTCTGGTCCAACCCCTTCCTTGAGACAGGACCTATCTGATTACTTAGCATCTTTGCCATAGTCTGCTTTTGAAAGCCTCCAGGAGGTTTCATACTAGCCCTGGGAAAATTGTTCCAGTATTTGTACAGCCACATTGTGATTTATTTATTTTTCTAAAATCTAATTGGAATTTCTATTGACATAACTGTCTATCGTCCTTTCACTGTGCCCTGTCTTTTCTATAACTATCTATTCGACTGCTAAAGACATCAGTAGGACACTCCCATAGTCTTTTTATTTCTAAAAACTAAATTGATCCAGATCTCTCAGCATGTCTTACTATGTTATACTGTCCACCTTCATAATCATCTTGGTGGCTGAATTCCCTCCACTTTACCAATAATTTTCTTGTACTGCAACAGCCAAAACTGAATTTAAATCCACTGCAATGAATGGGTATACATGCCTGGTTGCACCATTTCATAATCATGCATATTTTGCTCTGAGAATTAAAACAGCTTGAGTAGTATTCTTATTTTATCATTCTATTGATATGATAATATGATAATATTCTATCATATTATTTCTACTGTAAGTAGAGTTTAACCTTAAAACTTCTGAAGCTGAAAATAAGTTATGCAAATAGATAACACATGTATAAACACTGCCTGTCAGGAATATCTGTTTGTTAATATTTTTCTTATTTTCTAAACACGTAATTCTTAATGTTTGCTAATTGCATTTAACACAAGCTGCAAATGTAATACAAATATTTAAAAACATAAACCGTGAGTTTTGCAGCCAGAACTCCTTGATGATCTATGTCCTACCTTCTAAGGTACTTAAATGCAGCTAAAAAGCTAAATAGCTTTTCCTGTATTTTTTTTTAAATCACATAAATCCAAAATTAATATGTTTTTTGGTATTTCCAAATTTTTTCTGAGACAAAAATTTATCCCTGTATTGTCTGACCTTGCTTCAAGAGAATCCTGAGAGAATTAGTATGAAGGGTAACTAGCCCAGTCTCCAATAACACAGTAAAGAAAATTTAAAGGATTTTCCTGGAAGTTTCTGACTACTAACATTTACTCCATCAACTCAGAACTGATTATGCAAATTCTTCTTATTATTTTTCACTTTTCAGGTAAATGCGGGAACAGAGAGATAAACACCTTGAACACCAAAGATTAGAACTTTAATACTTGTAAACTTGAGGTGAACTTCACCAGCAAGCCCTTTAACATCTAATATGTCTTGGGGAACAGCTTGCATAAACCAGTATTTAGGGATTAGTATCAGTATTGCATAATTTGAAGTAGCTTTCATCTTTGGAACATGTAGTACATGATGGAATCTCCCAAGTAGGAAAGTGCAGATCAAAAGGATAAGCCTGTATGTCAATTAACTTACTCCGATGTATTAAAAAAGAAGGCACTATCTAATATGTTTAGATCTATATTAACTACCTAATAACAGCCATGTATTCAGTTGCACGTGTATTTGTAACACAGGAACAGTTAATACAACCTGGTAAAAAAGCAAAAAACTAGGGGAATAAAGAAGCTTATGCTGATTCCATTTTACACAAATTGAAAAGAAACACTTTTGGTGTTTCAGAAAGTTTCCTTTTTTATTCATCTCCCTCTATTCCACCAAGTCCACTAAATATATATATATATATATATTTTAATAATTTTCATTTACATTGGCTTGCTAGTATTAAATTTTCTTGGTAAATTTTCCCAGTAATTTTTCCTAATTTTCATAACCCTCACACATCATAAGCTTCTATGGCCTTTAAAAATGGTAAACAATTGTTTTGTGATTCTCAAAGGGCACCAGAAGAAAATTGTGGGCAGCCCACTTGGCCAGTTCCCCTCACGTCGTATGAGACTGTTCAGATTCAATAAGAGATCATGGTTAGTATTTTTAACAACAGCTATAAATCTAAGAGAATTAGTATATAGATGTCTTCATCCATCACAAGTGAGAAACCAGTTGTCAGCACAGTCAGTGCTGTTTCCTTAGAGTAACTTGATCTAATGCCACATCAGTTAAGGTCAAGGAAATTTGACGGCTGCCCTGAAAGCAAGTGTGCTTACTTTTTCCGGAAATGCTGAAATGCAAAACTTGAGACAGCCACTGAGGAGACATCCGCATAAAGAAATGGCAGTGGGGAAGAATTTTTTGTTTGTCTTTTTGTTTGCCTACTTAATACCTACTTATTTGTGGGAAAACTATAACCATTCTTTCTGTAAAGAATGACAAATGTACTAAAGTTTGCAATGTCAAATAGCAGAAAATCTTATGGTTGCTAGTAGTCTGGAAGATTCATACTGGAAATTTTCTATTCATCCAATTTACAGATTTCACCCTTAGCCTACCACATAGCTATTTCTCTAAATATTTCAAAAATATCTGACCTTTACATGGATGTCGCTTAATCTTCATTCATACTGACATACACTCTTTCCCAAGTGCAATATATTTTACTGTGCTTTTCTGATTTAATGCATTTATTTTTAGTATGTTCTTGGGATGCTAAAGATATAATTAGAGCCACTTCTCAGATGATCTTTGAGCTTGTTAGTCAAAATAATTAATTACTATGCTTAATTAGCATCTGGCCTTCAAGGAGGTGGCTCTCTTTTGCTCCTAGCTTTTCCTAAAATCTTTTTGGTGAGGACTAGAGTTCAGATGTCAAATAAAAAACACAGTCCAGCCACTTGAGAAATCTGAAAATATTTTATCCAGATTTCAGAGTTTAGAATTCTATTTTTTTTCATTCCTACATCTTTATTGCCTTAATTCACCTATTTTCTGTCAAAGTGTTAGTTTTGGAATTTTGATCATAATATTAAAATAGGTTTAATATTCCCTACTTTGATGTTCCTATATGACAGGCTATGCATCAAATCAATAATCTTCATAGGAATCTAGTGTTGAAAAGGAAAAAATATATATTACATCCAAATACCAAATTACATACCAGCCAGAAAAATATTTATATTTAACGCTATTTTTTTTTGCTTTTATACATTTTTTGATAACATGGTACCTTTGCTAATAGTTTTGCCATATTACTTAGTATTGATGCACTGAAGTTGTCTGAAACACTGTTAGTTTTCTTACTTACAGTAATGAGTTTTATATCCATTTTCTGACTCTCAAACTCTGGAAGATGTTTCTCCTTTCCCATGATGACAATGCAAGAAGAGTTATCCCTTATCCAACATGTGAAAAACTATTTCTTTAATGCTAGCCTTTCAGGAAAGAAAGTTGAAGTAAATTTTTGCTTCTTATAATATGTGATGCACTTACAGAAAAAAAGAATGACAGGAATCCATTTATGGTAATTATAGATTTTCAGGTTACCAGGCATCAACATGAAGTGTGTCTCTATTTTTCAGTCTTAGTAATTGAGCTATCTTGCTCATGTCAAAATGAATCCTTAATTAAACTTCAGAGAACTCTACTTCTTTGCTTTCTCCCATGTTCAGGAATGGAGCTATACTCCTTAAATAATTGTGTTTTCTTTGATTTTTCTTCATGATCTCCACTTTCCTAACATTTTGCAGCCTTCTTTAGAGAAGACACAAAGATAAAAATGGAAGTGTGAACAGGATTGCTGAATAGATGCCATAGAATAGATGCTGAACAGATTAAACTGTTTCACTGTAAGAGTTTTGATTACATTTTCTTGTCTAATCTGAGAATGACAGTTACAGGTTTGCTATTCAAGGTAGAGATCAGAAATAAAAAGATATTGAGGTTTATTGTAGCGTTTTTTTATTAATTCACTAAGCAGCGCAATGGGGCTATGTGCATAAGAGCTGAAGACAGTAAGCCATGAACAAAAATAATGTGTTAATTGCACAGAAGTTAAAAGGAGTATGTTGAATTGCCCTCTGATTTCTTCGTGGTCTTATCTTGGAATATCCCACTAGATACTATGGAATGATGAAACCATATTTTAAATACAGCAAAGGAAATTAACCTGTCTCTCAATAGCCACTATTTTATCCACGTTGCTGAGGGAGTTGTTTCCCTTACAAGTTGTCTAAATCCTTTTATTAATAAAGATGCTAAATATCTTCATGAACCATGTTTCCGAATCTAATCTGAGCTCTGGGAATGTAATGGAAGCAGCACAGCTAGATTTAGACCCCATTTATCCAGGATGACTCTAGATGATTTAAAATTGATTTAAAGCTCAGTACATAGTACCAGCTTGGAATTAATTTCAACAAAAGCTTTTAATATTTGTTTAATTAAATGAGTTGAACTCCCAGATTCTTTGGAGCACTGTGTCACTGAACAAATTCATGACCTTGTTGTGCAGATAAAGGATTGTCTGATGGTGGTTTCATATCATGCTTCTCATCTAACTAATATGCTTTGCAGTCTCCATAAACCGTGAGGAATACAACAGATTTCAGTGCTAGTTTAATAAGATGACTTCTACCCAAAAGCACCATCCGAAAGTGAGGTGATACTAAAAAAAACCAGCAAACAGATGAAAAGCAGGAGCACAAGAGAACACATGCAGGTGTGTCTGGCACCATGGAGAAGGCTAAGCCCAAAGGGGAGCTGCTTCACATAGGAGTCCAGCTACTGCCCAGGGCTTGGCACGTTGAGCCTGGAGCAAGAATACTATTCCTTTGGTCTGTGGTGCTTCTCTAAACTGGTCCAGAGGTCTGCCACAGAGCAGAAATCTTACAATAAAGATAAATAAGAACATATTCTACCTATTCTGTTTAGCAAATACATTTTAGATCATAGATCGCAGATCACTGATTAGTGTGGTCTGTTCTTGAAGCTGCCCTACCTAAATAGTGTAGCAACTTGTAATCGCTTTTGAGGTATGGAGGGAGGAAGGACAAAAGGGAAAAAAAAAAACCCAGCTTCTTGTAATTACAGTAAAAAAGCAAAAACTGTCAACATAATATTAATAAAAAGTCAGCACAGAGAACTTTATGTCAGACTGTAACACCTGTTCTGACAAAAGTGCACACATTGCTAAACAGAGCTCCAGCCTACTTTCTTCTAAAACTACAGTCATTTTTGCTGACATGAATAATTCACTTTGATTAAAATAAAAATGAGTGTTTATTTAGATGTGTCAATTTTGTATCTTTAAAAATAGTGTTTATTAGGGGAAATCAGCAACCAATTCTACCTTTACCTTTTTTTAGTAGGTATATGACTAATCTCAGAATTTACAGGCTTACTAGTAAGTAATATTTTAGTTTTACTGATTCTGTGCATTTAATTCAAAATATATTCTCTTTTTTCCCCCTGCTCTTTCTTTTTTCCTATGTTATAAGTTTAGCCTTTGGGTAAAATAAAGGAAGTAATTACTTTTTGTTAAAATGGTGCAAGAATATGGCTCTGAGGTTATGGAACCTCAGCAATAGCTGCCCTGAGAGACCTTGAAAAGTGAAATTAAACACTAAAATACATACCTGAAAAAATGCTTCTAACTTTAGCATAGAATTTTTTATGTGTTATATTATAAATAAGAACTAGTTTGTCTTTCATGTAAGAAAATGCTAAAAATTTTACAAGTGAAACATGCTTGATCTGGTGTTCTTTAAATGCGATTTTATTTAGTGGCAGAAAAAGAATCCACACGCTTCCATCATTAATAATGATTTCCAATAAAACACTACAAAAGAAACTTTTAGCATTTAGTTGTGAAATAATTTTAGATCTTTCTAGGAAGGGAAGAAACTATTTAATACAATTGCTATAATTATAAATGATTTGAAAGTCTGAGTCATTTATTTCTGTCCAAAGTTCTTTTCTCCTGATAGAATATAGAAAATTTAGAAGCTAGTATAATACATTTCTGGTAGGTTGACCTTGGTTGGATGCCAGGTGCCCACCAAGCTGCTCTGTCACTCCCCCTCTTCAACTGCTCTGGGAGAGAAAAATATGATGAAAGGATTGTGGGTTGAGATAAGGACAGGGAGATCACTCCCCAATTACCAGCAGAGGCAAAACAGACTTGATTCGGAGAAATTAATTTAATTTATTGCCAGTCAAATCAGAGCAGAGTAATGAGAAATAAAACCAAATCTTAAAATATCTTTCCCCCACCCCTCCCTTCTTTCTGGGCTCAACTTCACTCCTAAATTCCTTACCTCCTTCCTCTGAGCAGCACAGGTGTATGGGGAGTGGGGGCTGCGGTCTGTTTACCACGTATTGTTCTCTGCCTCTCCTTCTTCCTCACAGTCTTTCCCTTCTCCAGTGTGGGGTCCCAACCACGGGAGATAATCCTCCACAAACTTCTGCAATATGAGTCCTTCCTACAGATTTCAGTTCTTCATGAACTGTTCCAGTGTGGATCCTTTCCACAGTGTGCAGTCCTTCAAGAACAGAATGCTCCAGCATGGGTTCCTCTCCACAGGGACCCAGGTCCTTCCAGGAGCTTTTTTCAGTGCTCACAGACTCCTTCAGGTGCATCCACCTTCAGCGTGGGGTACTAATATGGGCTGCAGGAAGAGAGCCTCCTTCACCATGGGTTGCAGGGGAATCTCTGCTCCGGCGCATCCATCACCTCCTCCTTGCTCCTTCTTCACTGACCTTGGAGTCTGCAGACTTGTTTCTCTCACATATTCTTAACTCATCTCACCCAGCTGCTGTTGTGCAGAAGTTTTTTCTCCTTCTTAAATATGTTATCACAGAGGTGCTACCACCATCCCTGATGGGCTCAGCCTTGGCCAGTGGTGGGTCCATCTTGAAGCCAGCTGACATAGCAGAACCTTCTGGCATTTTCTCACAGAAGCCACCCCTACACCCTCCAACTCCCACACTCCCCAGATACCAAATCCTTGCCATGCAAACCCAATAAAATATTAAAAAAAAATAAACTTCCCCTTACTGGGATATATAACAAACACAGCTTAGTACTTTTTTTTTGGTTTGCAGAACATGTTTCTACTAGGTTGTCAAACAGGGCTTTTCAAAACCATGAAGCCAAAACCACTAAACATTCAGTTCCTCCTACTTTCTAATCAAATTTGTAGATCAGCATTGATATTTAAAATCTAGTGCAAATATTAGTTCAGTCTTAGAATGTCTATTAGAAAAGAGTAGTTCACAAATGACTTCAAACATGCTTTTCTTTCTAATTAATGCAACCAAGTGCAGGTATGTAAGTTCAATATTTCAGAGTCTCAATTATTCAATAACTGAACAGAGGCCAGTTTTTTGAAACTTTTATTCCCATTGATACAAAAGCACACCAAAATAATACAAAAAATTCTCTTCTCCATACACATGCATTTTGTTCAACAGTACATCTGTTAGCTCTCAAAAATACTATCTTTCTGTCATTATGAAGCAATAGCAGCAGCTTCATCATTAAGATTGATCCTACCTTTCTATATGGTACTCAGTTTCATGTAATTTGATTGGAAAATTGTCTTTAATATTGATTTTTTTTTCTATTTTAAGTTATATTTACATGCATTTTACATGCTTGACAGAGAAATAGTAATGCTAAGTAATTTTGCATTTCATGTTGGTCTTCCTTTTTATGAGATGTTGGTTTCTCAGACAAGTGGAAAGGCTTGTCTAGTTAAAAAAAATAATTTTTCAGGTAATGAATTTCACATGGAAAGCAAACAGCCCCTCTTCTTTTCAGCTACAGATAGATTTCTGGATAGACTTTAAAATGTAGTCTTTAACCATTTTAAAGCTAAAAACTTAAGTCCTGAACATCTAAAACTAGATTCCCCAATTTCTAAATGTTTCATATAAGAAAAGACAAAATAATATCCCAAGTGAAATATCTAAAGCTCTGAAATTGGCTGTTGTTCAGTATATCCCAGGCAAATGACAAGACATGTGGTGTTGTAAGATTTTATTATTTTATTTCTGTGGCAGCATGGGTATGGCAGATAAAACCAGAATTTGGTGACTGAAATTCAATGTTATGACTTTATACTAGTCTTTCAATGAAAATGAAAAAGTCTTCAACAAAAAATAAAACGCCACCAAAGTCATGTAGTCCACCTGTTGCCACATCTATGCCTAAGAACTTCTGATGCATTGTCAAAATTCTTAAGTTCCTCAAAGTGCAAGTCTCAAAGGGAAAGAAATACCTGAAAGTCTGGTGCAAGTTGATGGCTATGAGGAGAGATACCTGTATTGATTGCCCCAGAGAGGAGATACTGGGAAATCTCAGCTGTTAGACTTTGGCATCAGAGAGGGTCCCTGACATACCTTCTGCCCTGCCAGCACTCCCACAGCATCTCTTGCACTGCCTGATATCAAACAGTAATTGGGACTTCTGTAATGAGAGATGGGGAGCACTAAAGGACAGATGAGGTGGAGTGACATTAAGCAGCTATGGTTAGGAATACTGGTTTGGGTTTTTTTGTTTGTTTGTTTTCCTTAGGTAATACGTAAGTGTAGAATTAGGGCTAAATAAGTAGGTTAGGGGTTTTGTTTGTTTGTTTGTTTTGTGGGGTTTTTTTAAGTAGATTAGGACTCTGAGAAACTACATCTCCACAGCCCATTCAATTGCCAACCATGGCACTTCTTACTTCAGTCTTACAAATACACTTGGACTGGCTGAGATGGCTAGTAGAAGTGTGGGAAAGGAAGACGTACGTATCCTCTCCCTAGCTTGGATACTTCATCTGTGGCAGCAGCGGGGAGGGCTGCAGGAGGGAGGTCTTCTGAGCTTGTGGGCAGCAGGGTCATGGCTATCTATTAGTGAGGAAAAGTAACTTCTTTCATTTCCCATCTTGTCTGGGCCAGCAGTGATGAAGAAATGCTGCTCCGACTGTGGCTAAAGGGTCAAATGGTCCATCTGTTTGTGTGTATTTCTTTCTCACTCCACGTCATGCAATTAGCACCTCTGTCTGTTGTCCAAAACAGATTCTTATTTTGTCTGTGCTTAAAGCCAATCCCAGATGCAGGTACAGTCGGATACCCTATTACAATATTGTATTCAAATTGTTTCACAGTGAGTTTAAAGATTGACTATATTAAAATTAATTATTTCCTGTCAAATAAAAAAAGGAGAGTGTAATGAAGAGAGCGAGAAGATCATGTATTAGTCTGGTCACTTATTAAGATATTTTGAAACTCAGAAACAATTTTAATAAGTATGTAAATCTGCACATTCTACCCTAGGTTTTGCTCCCAATGTAAAAGGCCATGCTCAGTGTAAGGGCTCTCTGCTCCTTGGGGCATGAGGGTTTGTGACACAGGTCATCAATCAGGTCAAAGTGTATGTGTGTGCGTGTTTTGCAATGAGGAGGTACCAGTTCTTTATGGATCTCAGTACGAAAAGCACCGGAACGTGGCATGCTGTGCAGAGTTCCCATATGTGGTGGAATTGGCCAGCCTCACTGTTCCTCACATCTTTATAGTATTCTTGTAAGTGAACAAAGCTATCAATTGTTTACCTCTGCAACACAAAACAGTTTGTGTGGTGCAAGAAGGTTCACTTTGGGCATTATGCTCTTACACATCTCCATAGGAACAAGCTCTTACAAGACATAGTTCAAGGCAGAGCATGCTGGCATAGCAGTATGTGCTCAGGTTATAGCAGTCACTCAAACACTAACACATACATCTCTATAGCCAAGGACTGTGGTTATATTCTGCCTATATTCTGCCTGAAATCACAAACTACTTGTTAAATATCTTTCTCAGTGCCCCACTGCAGTATGCATGTCTGCAAGGCTGTGTGTGTGTGCATGTATGCCAAGCTATTCCTCACAGCCCATCCCTTGCTTGGTCCAGTTGATATATTGATCTAAATGGAGCCCATGGATGAGTGTTCATTTTTGCCACATGGCGTTAACATTTGCAGGATATTTCAAGCTAGAATGCTACTGTAGGATGATGTTTAGACCTGGCATCTAGAGTTTCAGTAGTGATTTAAATAAACTCCTAGAGCAACAGGTTTTCAGTTTCCTGCATTTCCAATATATTGAAGAGACATTCAGCACTCTAATAAAGCACATCTCTATTTTTTTTCTCTTTACACTTCAGATTTTTTAATACAACTTCAGCTAGAATTTATTTGATCAGTTGTTTGATTAGTTGTTTTTTAAGTACTAACATAAGAGCCAGACCTGGGGATTTCATGAAAACATGGATTGCCAGAATCAAATCTTTGTAAGACTGCCATAGTTTGGAGGGTCTTTTCTATGATCTTGGAGGAAACTCAAGCACAGATGTAGGCTGAAGGTTGTGTTTACTGTACTTCAAAGATTCATATATATCTATTAGACCATGCTTCATTAAGTGACACTAGAGAAGTTGTCCCTTGCTTTCCCTGTCTTGATGACTGAAACATAAATAGATATGTCAATGATACACATAAAGCTTAAAAAAATTATTAGGTTGAATCTTCTCCAAGTTCTAAGCTTCTTTTAGTGTTAAGGCTAATGGTAGCAATTATATCCAGAGGTATTTTATAAGTGGAATTTTACTTCAAAAATTTGTCTAATTATAACAGAAGGAACTTTTATTACACCTCTCGTCTCTTGACATAAGATTCTAATATGTACCCTTCCTTGAAGTTCTAAATGAGTATGTGCTCACTGATCCACAATGCAACTTAAGACAAAATGTTACCTGCATAATTCTGCTGTATTGGCTGTGATCATTGCACCAACAGTTCCACTGAAGTGAGCAAATTGTTGTGTCTGTTAGGCAGATGATGATCTCAGATGCTAAAAGTAATTAAGAAAAATCCCAAGTCCCTTTACCATTTTCCTGTAGAATATCCTGTTTTCAAGTTAAATTGTCCAAGTAGCTTCCCTATTTCTAATAATTCCTCACTTTTTCACCTTGATTTATTATTTATCTACAGCTTCTGAGTGTTCTTTGTTTTACAAGTAAATTATTTTTTTGAGCTACAGAAAGCTTAAATACTATGAAGTAGTAAAAAGCAGGGGTGCAGAGAAGAGTCTTACCTAGAATGAAAAAATACTTCTTCTCTATTATTTATAGAGTATACTTTAGCAGTTCAGCAGCCCAAAGAGGTAGAAAAAGAAATATGGAATTTCAAATTGAAATAATCTGTGCTGAAATACCCTTAGGCATTCTGATTTAAAATTAGGGGTTTTTTTGCAGTCCAGTGTCTCTTTCTGCATATGTACACCTGGAACTGCAGCCAACTAGAGTTTTGCAGTGGTAACTTCATTACATACCAGAAAATGAATGAAGGGTGTTAATGGCCTCCGAGTGCTATCTCTTGCTACATACACATAAGGTATGTGTTCTCCTGTCACTCAATATCAGAAAAAAAACCAAACAGCCTAGGTTCTAATATTCAACTGAACTCCTGAGCTGTTACATGTAAGATAAAAATAACAATGATCCTTAACTTTTCTTTTCTGTGTTACTCTCGATTTGATAGACATGTGTCATGTCATCTGTTTATTGTTTATTTTCCAGTCCTATTTTTCAGGCATTTTACCTTTGGAAGCCTTGATATTTGGTTGTGTGCCTTTTTTAGTTCTACCTCACTGGTTTTGAGATTTTCCAAAGTGCTCACATTCTTAAAAGTTGAGTATGCCCTGGATTTAATCTTGTGATGTAAAGGTGGTTTTAGCTTTTTATTCTATTCCTTTTCTAATCCAAGCATTTAGCTTGCTTTTTTTTGCCTTTTTTTTTTTTTTATTACTAACTAGTGAGTATTGAGCTAATAAAAGTACATAATAATCCATTCCACATCATACTTAGATCTTCTTCCTGTTAAAAGAATCCTTTTTAATGCTACACATAAGAAACTGTTGCACTGCAAAGCAGACAATGTATGAACAGGGACAGTGACCAGAGATATGCTGCAAAACCTCGTGTTTTGGTGTCTGGAATCTATAAAACTGAACCGTGCTCAGGGACTGTTGAAAAATATGCAAAGGAAAAGTTGTTTATTTACTGAGTGTAAAAGAAGTGGATAGTA
>JAOQGH010000023.1:93645743-93683347 GCA_025769975.1 Gallinago jamesoni | reverse complement strand
CTTTCCTTTCCTTTCCTTTCCTTTCCTTTCCTTTCCTTTCCTTTCCTTTCCTTTCCTTTCCTTTCCTTTCCTTTTCCCTTTTTTTCTATAAGTGTAGTTCTTTTGTGGAAGTAACAACTAGTCATTTTAACAATCATCTCAGTCATTGAATCATATGATGATTAAATAATTTCTGTAATCTTAGCACCTATGTTCAGCCACTTTAATTAGTTGCATTTAAGTGTACTGTTGATCAACTTGCCCTTGTTTTACTAGAATAAAAAAGCTAACAAATGTTCTTTATCAAGTTCTAGCATTTTTGGTGATGCATTGCGGTATTTGTGGAACTCTTACTCTGGCTACTAGGTTCACAAGTGTACCTGAAAAAGAAACAACTTAATAAACAGCAAAACTAATAATGTAATAAAGCAGACACAAATATATGAAGATACAGGGCTACAGATACATAGCTTTTTTAAATGTTAATGAGAACATAAGCACTCATATCAAAGTAAAAAGTTATTATCAATTTACTTTATTATTTAAAATGAAAAGTTCTACTTTGAATGATTGTTAGTTGTTAATCTGAACATATTTAAAAATGTATTTTTTGATCAGCAGTTTTAACTGGTTTTGTAGATTGCTTAGCTAAACATTGAATTTTTATTTGTACTATCTTTATCAAAATTTACTTTCACACCAGTGGAGGAGAAAGCGTGCTTTGTTTTCTATGATTCAATAAAAAGCCCAGTTCAGAGCCCTGTATAAGGGCAAGAGTGGTGTTAGCAGCTTTAATAAAAAGTCTAAATCACCGCTTAGATGTACTGAGCCTGTACCATAACATAAACACATCAATAGCTAGAAAATAAAGGTTTGTGAGAAGAATTGTAATCCGTACATCAATTTTGTTCCAATACCCAGTTTGAAGCCCGAAATTACTCAGTCTGTCGCTTCGTGGGCAGTTTGGGTGCAGCTATGCTGGTAAACTGCATAAGGGCAAGGTACATCCTTGAGCACAGCTTCTCAGTCCAGAATACCATTTAATCATCGGCATAGCGCCTTACGTGGTTTTCACCTGTGCCTGCTAATACTCATCCAGATAATACCCAGCCACAGTTAAGGATATCAAAATCCAGGAACCACCCCAGATAAGTAGTATTTGCAGAAAGAGAGGTTAGATTTCTGGATGAAATTCCTGCTGCACAGTTTGCCATCAGGGCCAGAGAGTGATCCCTGGCAGTGCTTAGCATAGACAAAGCTTTTTGTGTTTCCCATCCAATGACTGTATAGCGGTACAGCACTAGTTGAATAGAAGGCATATTTGGGGGTCTGACTCAAGTCCCAAATATATACAGATAATTAGAAAGGCTGGATAGTCATAAAGCGTGAGATGCATGTCACCGAACATATTTCATTTCCCTTTAGTCACTGGTTTGAAGCAGTCCCCATAACACACCTGAGATTTGTGCCTTGTCAGAGAAAAGTGATAGTCTTTCAGGGATGTGCAGGAGACATTCCTTTTTCCCCAGCCAGGGTACAAAACTTAGGCGAGGTGGAGCTCGTGCAGTATTTTCAGTAATAGATATAGAATGGACCTGTCTGGTTGCTTTTATGACCTACCTCTGAGCACTGTCTGAGTCTTTATAAATTATTAAACATTCATCCTCACATCACTGCTGTTAGTAAAGGAGATATCTTCCATTTACAGAGGTATAACTGAGATGCAGAAAGATTAAACAGACCGGTCTCAAAGCCTGCTAAAGGCTGCTGTTGATTTGAATGAGAATTAGATCATGCCATTTGTAAATTAACTTCCTGAGTGAACATGAAAATCTGTCTAAATCTATTTATAGAACTAATAGTATAACGCAGGAATGCTGCTTAATTTCTGTATTGCTATACTTTCCTATTAAAAGAAAATATTTTTAAATGCCCTGCTGCCTTTCAAATTAAAAAAAATGCAATCAAAGACACATTGGGAAGGATGTTCTGTTTAAGTGGAAAAAAAAATTTAAAAATATAAGCAAAAAAATTACATTTTGTGAGAGTAATGGAACAGTAGTTGAAGTGGTTATTTAGTATTTTGACATCAGTTATATAATATTTAAACAAACTGACAAAATAAGAAGTTATGAAAAATCATGCAAGCCAGGGGAAATTAAATTATATCTGCAGCAGAAATGCTGAAATATGTTTCTTGATCATTCCTGTGAGTCAGATTACTTTAATATGTTAACAATAGTCCTTTTAAATTCTGAATTCATAAGGTGCTCTGAAACAGTGAAAAAAAGGAAAGGGATTTTATATTCATTTTATAGGAAATCTGTTGCATCTTTTCTTGTTCATATAAATTACAGCAGTCTCAACATCCAGAGATCATTATAAAGCCCTGAAGGTATCCCAGAGGAAAAGATGACAGAATTTTGTGTATATTTTAAAGCTATAATTATACAGAAAGATAATATGAACTTCTTAGGAATTATTTTTAGGGGATAGGAAGATCAGCTTTGATGTTTTTAACATTATGTGACCCAATTTAGTAGCACAGTTGACAAGTGTTTCAGTGACTCTAGAGACATATGATTACTAGAAAGAAAGCAGAACTGAGCACTAACGATCACTTGTATGTGATTGTGCTGACTTCAAATTCAAAAATAGATCATATTTCCGTGAAAAACTATTCCTGGAGAAAAAATAGTTCTTATTATAGAAATAACGGAAATACAGTATGATAGAAGTAGATGGGTGTGAAAACAACATCAGAGTGGATGGATTCTTTCAAGTCAGAATAAGCTAAATAATTCATTATTTACTATATGACTCAGTAGATGAAAATTTCTTCATAGGCTGGAAGGACTAGCGCCTCCAGAACTGTGGCAATAGTGATTGTGATTTATTTATAAATTTTATACCTTATTCTAAAATCTCAGAGAAACTAAGATATTGGTTTTATTTCATCTGTAATTTTTAAATAAGTTAACATCAATAAGCAGTTTGTGTTATTTCAGACTGTTAATGAGTTCCAAGAAATACTTACCACAGTAACAAGATTCCAGATGTGATAAGGGTCAATCACTCCTCAGAAACAGTTTCTAATTTTACTGTCCGGTAGCGGAAATCCTCTTACCCCATATTTAAGTGTTGCTGATGACATAATCAGAAGAAAGTACAGAGGGAACAGACCTGAGGACTGATGAAGCCTTGCCATTCCAGATATGCGTAGCTTATTAATTTTATATCTGCATTATAGTCAGTCCCTTATCTCAAAGGCAGACATTGTTCATCACTGCCTCTGTTAAGCTGGATCAGATCCACCATTATGCAAAGTTCTTTTTGAAATGTTGGAGCTGATGTTGCGGCGGTTTCCAAATCAGGAAAAGCTATTCCTTCTGACCCATTAAGCCTGCTGAAAGTTTACCTGGCCAGTGATACGTGGACTGAGAATGTCAAGCTGATTTCATCCAAACGTGAATAGTTTTCTTTATTAACTGAGAGTCTGAAGTAGATAAATAACACTGCAAAGATGGTAAGATGAAATATAATTGTGAAAAAGTTATGTTTATGGAACCATCAGTTATGTAAGGTAATGTATAGTTAATCCATTTTAATAAAACTGGACTCGGCCAACAAAGGAGAAAAAACCCCTGCAATATCAGAACAGTATAAATACAATATATTCTTTACTAAGGAAAAAAGCTACAGATTGGTCATTTTAGACCAGTATGAGTGGTGGTTGACATGTTTTATTCCACATCATGCATAGGGGCTCAGGCTGTTAAAATATTTATGGTTACTTACTGTATCTTTTCAGCACATGAAGAGATATCCACACTCTTAGCTAAATTCAGAGATACATAAATAAAACTCTTTCATTAGGAATTATCTCCTACATTTAATGGGCTAGTTCATAACTCTTCCCTTCCACAGATGTCTTTTCAGTACTTTTGATGAGAAATTTATCTTTCACTCTATCAAATTTTAAAAATAATCGATAAACTTTATTTCAGTTTTTGTAAAGCAAAATATATTACTTTTTCATACTTTGTGAGCCTACAAGTTTGGAAAAATACATGATGCAAACATGTACACAAAGTAAATATAGCTTGTTACTGGCTCTTAAGACTAATGACAAGGACAACAAACCACTGGCTTACAACAGCTATACTGCCTTAACAGATAGTGTTTAAACAACTGAAATTGTGCTGAACAGGATTAGACAACATTGTAGAAACTTTTTACTACAATTAAATTACAACTCTAAATACAATAACTTCAGGTTACTACAATAATAAAGTTAATGTTTTATATGCAAGTTGGGTGAAGAACTCAATCTCTGTTTGTCATTGTCCTTTGCCTTTAAGCCTGGATTAATACTTCTTTACTTTCTGAGCATGTCACAAATAAGTATATATCAAGATGCTCTGAGGACAAAGGTGCTGCAAGTGCCTAAAATAGATTGTCTTTCTCCAGGAAAAGTTATGCATTTTTCATTTCAAGACATTTCATTTTAATGAAATTCACTACTGGGATGTTAATTTTTTTGTTAGAAAAATGTACATCTGAGTGACATAAGAAAATTTTTGCGTTTTCCTTGTGATGTACATGGTAGTAACAAACTAATGATTGGGTAGACTATGACATTGGGGTAAAGAAGAGCTGGCTTCTCATCCTGGTGTAGATTTCTGACTGATCCCTGGGAAGCCATGCTCCTATTAAAGCTTCATTTTCACAATCTGCAATGCATCGATAACCACTTTGTTAAGGAGAATTTGAGATAAGGCAATTGCTTTCAAGAATAAAACATATCGTTTGTTTAGTTTATAAGTAGAATTGGAAATGCCTCCTACTTTTTCCACAGTCTCATCCTGGAATAATTTATTCATTATTTACAGACCATTATCATTTGAATATATCAATTCTTAAAAGAAGGCAAGGAGAGATATTGCTAAATTTTCTAACTGCTGCTTTTCAGAAAGCTTTGCTGCAGAATATTCCTCATATATAAAGAGGGCATGTTTTATTGATTATAATATGTTTAAAAATGTATTATGTTGGGTTTACATAATGACAAAATTAAGCATGTCTTTTTAGTAGAATTACTTGTCTTCTTGAATGTTAGGGATGGTTACAAAGCTGCAACATAAACTGCTCCACATACTTTTAGGGAAAGGTGATGTTTACAGTGGTGATTTTGGTATTATGGCAGTGCACTGAAAAAACAGCAAACCCCTGGCTCTACTTGAGTACAGAGACTCAAAACAGCAGTGGAAGCCTCAACCCACTAGAGAGTGGGCTTTTTGGAAACTTCACCCCCTCAATCTCAGAGTCCATGACTATGGGCAGCTGTGCATTTGCTGTTTTTTTCAGTCTATCCTGCCTTGCACAGCACTGTGGATATGACTGTGGAGGAACATAGCCTTGTATGCACTCCTCCATGATTTTATATAGCTTTAGAAAACAATCCTCCTCAACCTGAGAGTTTGAGGTTGGGGAGGTTCTTTGGCCTCCACAGATCATTTAGTGGATGTAGTTCTAAAGTAGAAATTATCCCACACTTTCCATTCAGCTTTTGGAATACACTGGTTATATTTTTCAGTACCATGCCAGATGATAAACTATTCATACTTCACCTCTTTAAGAACTTATTTCAGCCCTCAATTTCTGTAGATATTGTTGTGCACTATTTAACATAATAGAAAATAATAGATACATGTATTAAAAATCTGGTTATTTCACAATAGAATTGGGTCATAAAAGTATTATGCTTTTTTATGATGGGTGTATTTTATGATGTGATAGGCAGTCATAAAATGTGCTTTAAAATATGAATTTATAACTGAAGTGCTGATCCTATTTCTTTTAGACAAATTATGCTCAAGAAAATATGTTATGAGTAAATGAATGCACTAGATTGTTTGCACAAACTTTGTTATCATTTGGGCCATGTTTTCATCCAAAATTCTTTTAATTAAGCCATCTTACTTCCTGCTTGCCATTGCTCAAATTGCATTTGGGTGGTAAAGCAATCTAATTTTATCCTTGAAAGAAATGCAGCAATTGCTTAAGTGTAAAGGGAAATTAGGAAAAATTCAGGTATAGGTTAAGTGCATTCTTAGCTGCCTTTTAATGCTGTCTTCTGAAGGGAAATAAGGAATTAACATCCTTATGTCAAATCCTCAGTTTCTTATACACATCCAATCATGTGGCATCTACAGCAGAAGTTCTGGTTTTGTACTAGTTTTCTCCTTGGTGGGTAAAATGCAGGGCAGGTTGTCAGGTTCATTTTGGCCATGAGACTAGGAGCGTATCAAGTATGTCTATGGTGGGTCCAGTTCATTAGCCTGCCTGATTAAGTCAAGCAAAGCAAGCCAAACTCAAAGACCTGGCAAGGAAAGGCAGTAAGAGGGTGAAATCAAGGTGGATTGGTGACAAAAAAATGTTGGAAAACAGAGGGAGAAGAGGGGAAAAGAGACTGAGTTGTATCTAAACAGGTCAGTGTGCTTCTGTCTGACTGCAGTCTGTGCTACGCTCTGAATAAATCCTCTCTCTAAGTGTAACCTTTGTGAGTGGACTCTCTACTCTGAGCCTGCATGTGAGCACAAACAAATGTGCAGCCAGACTAGCAGGTGAGTAGGGTAAGAGGTTAGACTGCCAGCAACTGCACTGAGAAAGCATGAACTAAGGGGTATGTTGATTTTTGCTGGGAAAGAATTAATTCTCTTCATGGTAGCTTCTTTGGTACTATGTTTTGGCTTTGTGACTAAAACGGTTTTGATAATATGGAGACGTTTTCATTACTGCTGGGCAGTGCTCACACAGCACTAAGGCTTTTCTGTTTCTCACACCCGCGAGTAGGCTGGGGGTCCACAAGAAGTTGGGAAGGGACACGTCTGGGACAGCTGACCCCAACTGACCCAAGGGATATTCCATACCATATAACATCATGTAGTAAAAGCTGGGGTAAGAAGAAAGAACTTTGGGATATTCATAGTGATGGCATTTCTCTTCCCAAGTAACTGTTGCACATGATGGAGCCCCACTTTCCTAGAGATGGCTGAACACCTTCCTGCCAACGGGAAGCAGTGAATGAATTCCTTGGTTTGCTTTGCTTGTGTGCACAGCTTTTGCTTTACCTATTAAACTGTTTTTATCTCAACCCATGAATTTTCTTGCTTTTACCCTTCCGATTCACTCCCCATCCCAGCAGCGAGGAGTGAACAAGCTGAGCTGCCACCTGGGGTTAAACTGTGACAAGAGGCCTGGGGGTCTGGATAGTCTGGATAGTCCCAGTTTTATGAAACCAGCTACAGAGGGACTTCATGTGTGTGTGAACCCTAGTGAATTAGCCAGATCATTAGCCAGAGAGGAGAAAGTCGGGCCATCTGTGATGTTTATGTGAACAGTTTGTGTTTATGTGGGTGTTGGTAAAAGCACTGGTCTCTGTGTGTCTGGGTTTGTATGGTTAGCCATGTTAGTACTGTGTGTGCCTGCCTGTGTCCCTGGATACTGGCCAGACTGGGCACATGGCATGAGAACATCCTCAGATGCATGGTGCTGAGATTGGATTCCTGAAGCCCACTACTTTCATCTACCTCCTAACATGGTTCATTTGACCATTTTACACCTTGTGAACTTAGAAAGTCCCAGCTACCTAGAAAAGGAAGATAATATCATTTAGTTAGATAATTCTTTTTCACCAGTGTGCTTAGTGAGAACCTCATATCATTAGAGTCCTACTATTACTAATTGACAAGCAGTAAAGGCAACAATTTTTGCCCTGGTCTCCTTGACAGGTCTTTGCAACTGCTGTGCATCTTGACATGTCTGTGCAGCACCTTCTCTAGCAGAGTTAGTATCAGTGTGTTTTGAGTGTGCTACTGTTAGTGTCTCCATGTGTTAGTTTTAAGATCTAATCTAATGTTTCTTAGGTAGGCCGAGATGTCTATGGCCTTCTTTAAGAACTGAAGCCTTCTCTCTAATTTATATTAACTAATTTTTCCAAGTAACTGATTTTTCCAATGAATTATATATGGGCATAAAACCCTCATTTGAAATTCACAGAAGATTTCACTTTTCAGTCCCTGTCAATGTCTAGTGTATATAATAAGATTTGATTTTGGCTTTAAATTATTCCAGTGTGAGGATATTTATGAGGTCTCTTCCTCCATCCTTGCATGAAGCATACTTTACCTAAATGGGAATAGTGATGTGGTCTCTGTCCTTCATCATGCTGCATATTGTCTTGAATCTTAAAAGACTGAGAATTTGCCATAAAAATGTAGTTGAACTTGGTTAATTACTTGAAAAATATTTGAATATGCACAAATACACATAGATAACATGTTCACGCAAGTCTCAGTTCCCGAGAAAATCAGGATAAAATGGTTTTATGGGACAGTCTCACTTCGACTCCTTCCCTGTTATTCATTTCCTATCAACAGAATCAACTGGCTGGAATAGCCTTTGCAGAATAGCTCCAAGGTAGTTTTTCTTTCATGTTTTCCCCTGTAAGAGATATGTGCTGAGCCCTTTTTTTGCTACTTTGCATTTCCACAAGGAGCTCATTACACGCGACACTTGGGAAAGCTTCTAAGATTTACTTTTTTTATTTATCCATGGTTGTAGGTGGTTTTTTTTCTGAATTCACTGGTTGACTTTAAACATTTCAGTCAAACTCTTTAGATTTGAGTGCTGAAATTCCAACACTTTGACAAAAATGGCCTTACTTTCTGAGCTAATGAGTTCCCACTGAAGTCAGTGGAAACTGTTGTTACTTACTGCTTCTAAAAACCTACCACTTTAATGCAAGTGTTTAAATGAGGATCAAAGGAAGGATTCTTAAAGGTACCTAAGGGACAAAGTAAAAATCCCATTGCAAATTACTGAACCTGTTGAGCTTAAGCAATTTAGTTTCCTTTGAAATTCCCACTTTCAGTAATGTAAAATTGGGGCCACACTTTTTAAAGTGAGGCTTATGCCATTTCAAGATTTTGGAAATAATTTATTTCCACTTAAAGGAGCATCATAAAATAGAAGCGGGAAAAGGATAAAATGAAAATTAATACTACGGAGATGAGGAAATATATAAAAAATCGGGCAGAAAACTATTACTAAAGTAATTTGCTTTGTAGATAGCAATAGCAATGAAAAACTCATCTCTAATTAAATAAATTCTATATGAAATGTTGATGTTCTAAACAGCTTTTAATCCTCCTAAGTCTGAGGAGACAATTTAGCCCATTTCTACCCATTTCTGAGAGGATTCTGTCACCTCTATATAAAGCTCCTATATTTGGGTTTTGTGTCATCAACACTGTTCTTAAAAAAAAAAAAAAAAAAGTGATTATAGCTTTATTTTGAAAGGTACCTGATCCTATCAGAGTGAATCAGGGCCAATCTGAGATCAAGGCCCCTAAGAGCATGTAGGGGTTGTTTATCCTAATTCCTGTGCCTTGCTAAGGCAGTAGATAGTCACAGCGCTGTTCAAACATCTTGTTTCTGGGCTTGTGCAGAAAGTTAGTATCGCAGGGAATTTTTAAAGGGTTCATTAGCAAGGGTATTCAAATTTGTATCAAGTGAAATGGTAGCTGAATAGCAGAAGCACAGGTAAGATTATATGCACAGGAAAAAGGAGAGGGAAAAAAAGAAAGGACTGAATCCTAAGTATGTTACTGGGAACGTTGAATCTGCTTGAATTCTTCTGTATTTATATCTTATCCCTCTACCACTTCCAACTGTTCCTTTAAAGATGGATTTGGTGGGGTTTGTTTCAGATAAAAAATTGTTCAAAATCTTGTTAATATTTAAAGGAAATTTTGTCTCGATAATAATTTCAGCCTGGCCCACTAACAGCAATTAAAAGCCTTCTCTTTACAGGGGCTGGCTGTATAAAAATTAATTGCAGTGCTAGCACATTTTCTATCCAGACTTTTCACAGTTTGCAAATTGTTAACAGCATTAAAAAAGCAGCCAAGAAGCGATCAGGGACAGAATTTAAACAACCTTTTCTCCTTCCTTGATTTGGCTTAGGCATGCAGTTATAGTGAATATGCTTGTATCACAACCAGCTATTCTGTGACAGAAGCTTCCATTTTCTAAGGCTGTTAACAGGAAAATTTCCAAGTCCGTATACCGTTTATATTTCTTTTTAAATTAAAATAAAAAAGAAAATATACTAGGAAATCCTAGGACTCCGGCAAGTAGAGTAGGTAGGGCAATTTACTATTCTGTGATGTTCAACAGCTGCATCCCATAAAGCATTCCCCATCCCACAGGCAGAGGAATAACCATGGGAAGTTGTTCATCAAGAAAGGTCATTCTCACCTTCTAGAAATGTGTTCTGCTAAATTGCTAATGACAGTGACTGGCCCTAAATGAAACCTCTCTATCAGCCTTAAGACATTTCATAATTTGTTAAATATAATATTTTTCAAATGACTGAATTTTAAATTTAATGAAGCTTGAAATACTCACAGTAACTTGTTATATGTATAACAGTCTTCTGGGAGAAAAAAAAAGAAAGATAAAAATAGTATTAAATATGCAAGTCATAAAACACATGCATAAAATTATTAGAAAAGAAATCCACTCTTCTAAATGCATGTGTATGCACACATTGTACACAGTTTCCTCTGTATCCACAGAATCAATCAGTCCTTACCTGGCAAGGAAATATTGTTGTGTTCATTCTCACTCTGAATAAGTATTCAGAAAATAAAATTTTGTTTTGCCAGAAACAAATGATCATCTAGTGATAGGTGCTCTCAAAACATGGTAAGACGGGTCATGCATGTGTGACCTTATTGTCATGGGGAATTCAGGGTGGGGGTAGCTGAGAGACCAGACCATACTACTTAGTGACATAAAATCTAACATTTATGGGTATAGTGGGTGGATATATATGTTCTTGTATATCAGTACCTGTACAAACACAATCATGATTTGGAGAGAAATTAACACTTTTTCAAGAGGCTGAGTTGATTTAGGCTGTCAGCATTTTAAAACCATTGATTAGCACAGAAGGTTTTTTCAGTTTAGTTCAAAAACATAAATGGAAAAGATAAGAGGCCAGTACTCATGCACTGCATTAAGAATGAGTTGGCTAAAACATAACTGAAGGATTTGACTTCAGTTCTCTCCTTAGTTCAAGGTGCATCATATCTGATCCAGACTATTGCATGGAAGTCTTTGCAGGCCCATCACAGACTTTATTTCACTGACTACTTAGCCAAAATCAGTCGATATTTCATTTGCTTTATTTGGATCAGTAATAATTATGTGATTGGCTGAAAAGTGATTCTCCATCTCTGCTCAAGGCTGGTAGCTTGTCCAAATATTTTGTAGTTAGGTGAGTAAAGCACTCCTGTGAAAAGCAATGAATATATCTTTCCTCTTTCTAAGGCCAAGGTTGGAGTTCAGTATTGACTAGCTACTCCCAGGGTGAGTTAAGTCTTTGGGTTAATCAGAAAATGTTATTCAAGCAGCTCCTCCTACTGCTATTGTGGCTTGGAAGCATTAAAACTTTCTGACGATCAATTACTTTAGGTATATGTTCAGCATGTAATCTTTCCGAATCACTCTTCATTATCATTAATCTCTCTTCATCAGTTCATCCTTTTCATATGTCATCTAAGAAGTGTAAGTATCTAAATTATGCGTTATAAATCACACTCCTGGGGCCAGGTGACTATTTTTTTTTAGACACTGTGGTGTCTATGTTGAAAATGTCTAAGTGGGTTTTCTGTATCTCAGGTGGATACTTATGTCAAACACTTAGTCACAAATTACAGCCCTAAGATCTCACTCAGTATTCACTAAAATCCAAAAGCTCCTACGAAATAAGATGTTTATCCACAAACTAAGTATGCTAGTTTCTGAAGACTTCTGAAGACCTCTCTACTGGAAACAAAACCAATTGGAAAATTTGTTGCTTAATATTTTACAAAGGCTTTCTAGCACCTAGCTCAAAGGCTTAAGCCCTAAAAGATTTCAACAAAGGTCAGAATTATATGTGAATCTATTTCTTATTTTTAATTACTTCTGGACAGCCACCAAAGGAGGCAACTTTAAAACAAATTACAAGCTGTATTACCAGTCTATCAGATACAGGAAATAAATATATTCCAATAGTTTTCCCAAACTGACTCACCAAAAAAAATCAGAAACACAGAGCCTACAATTATGCATTTGCCATTTTTACCAGAGAATTATGGTGTAGACTACAAAATGTACTACTAGCATTTCATTTCTTTAGGACACTGGTGCGACAAACACTTACTACACTTGCATACATGGAGCTTTGATGTTCACAGAGTCTTTTGAGCATGTAATTGGCAGAGTTCAGTGATTCACAGCTTTTTAATTCAGCTGGTATTTTGGCAAGTTATTAGCCAGCTGCTGTTCATTGAAGCAGATGTTATGAGCCATGCATAAAATTGTCAAGGTTACAGTTAGTACAAAGAAAGCTCTGTCCCTCTCCTGTCAGGCTTTGTAACAAAAACTTCTACTGACGTCACCAGAAGGATCAGCTTTGGAAACTAGGTGTTGCTCAACTTTATCCCCCATTATTTTATGTTGTTCCTGAACCTCTACTTTCACCTTTTCCTTTTTCTCATGGCCAACTTTCTTCAATCTTTCTTGTCATCTTAGTGCAGTTTTTATTTTATTTGCTAGCTCTTAGCTTCTAATCCTTCATGCTGATTACTGCACTTGAAAAAATTCTTCAGTCAGTATTTTTCAGGTCTTCACCTGTGTTTCTTTTACTTCCTCTGACATAAACCTGAATAATCGGTATGGTCTAATTTTTTCTGCCTTCTACAATGATCATTCTGCATATCTCAAAAGCAATAATAGAACAAGCCACAGCATACTAGTTCAGAATAATGGACCTATTGAAGCCCAGATACCATAACCTGTTTGGGGCAGGAAATAAGGTTTGTCTTTAGTAGGTTTTGTTCATTGTAAATCACACTGTGTGACTGTACATCTACTGTCTAGAGTGCAACTGCGATGGAAAAACGTGCAGTATTTTTTCACTAAAAGCTGACATGATCACTCCAATATATGACTTATACTTCCTAATACTTACTATAAAAACATATTGGAAAATGGCAATGTACAAGACAGATAGCAAGAGCTGAGTTTAAGAATTGGAATATTAAAAATTTAAGCCAACCACATTTTACCTGTTTTTTTTTTTCTTTCAGCATCGGTTATTATTCTTTCTATATTCTTATAGCTTAGCAATACAGTGGTACAATATGAATTTGAATGATAAGTGAATTTAAGGTAAAAAAGGTGATTTTCTGTATCTAGGGATTGCATAATCATAGGTTCATGTGATCTACAACTACATATATAGTTGCTGCCAAAAGACCTTATAATTCCTGTATTGATTTCAGCTGAAGTAACTAAGGTTTGAATTTGGTTTTGCAGTCTATTTTGCATATAGAATATGAATAAATATTTGAGACCTCCCATTAGGCTACCAAGTACCTTCACAGCACAGTAATTTATTTATAGTCTTTGTAATCCTGTCTTATTCTTATTCTTAATATTCTCATTATTACTATTTACTTATTTTTACTTTTAGGTCATTTTACAAAACCAGAACAGTCTCCTTGCATAAAAAGCCTTGCTACTTTTTTTCCCTTTGTGTGCTTATATTTTCCATAGGCAACTATTCATATACCTGTCATTGGCACATAACTAGGCATGCTCAGTTCACATACTAATTGCATTCAAATATGAGGTGTGCTATTGTGATTACTCTTTTCCATAGGCAATTTAGAAAATCATAAAATGAAATTATGCTGCTTGTAATGCCACAAAATGACCTTCTGCTATATATTCTCAGGAAGTCAAAATATAAAACTGATCTAGGTCTTGAAGTCCTGGATGAATGAGACAGAATAACCACAACCTCTTTGTAACTGATCATTTTCATGTTTAATATTCAAAAGGAAATCAATCATAATACATTTTAAATTAAACTCTGAAGAAGTCATAAACTTATGTTCTAAAGATCTCTATGATAATTTGGTATGAGACTTGATATAAGGTCAGATCATATTCTCAGATGAAGTAAAGACAAAAACTCAACAGCTAATGAACCCTTTATTTCAAAAATAGAAATTTATATGTAAAATGCTTGGTGTAAAAGAAAATGTATGTTTTGTATGCGGAGTGAAACCAGAAGAAGGAACAAGAGTATCTGCATATGCAGAGAAGTGATGCAGCTAAAATTTGCAGAAATCATTTAAAATAACCTAGTACTGGCATATCAGTTTCTTTAGTCAGAAACATTAGTGTGTCTTATAAAACTTCTTGTTGTTACAATTGTTGTTAGTGTGCATATATTGAAAATTACTTGAAAGGTAAAACTTCCGAAGACAAATACAGTATTACCCTTCTATATTCTGCAACTTGTACTGAAAGAAAATCTCTACTAATGCATTTCACATAAGCATTGATTTTGCTTTCTGTATACTAGATTTAATTACAAAACTATGAACAATTTTAAATATACTATTTATCTTGAAATCCCAGAGATAAATTTTTTAGTGACAGTTAAAAATTTAGTTATATAACTTGTTTTTGAAAGCATCTGATTGCCAAAGAACTACTTTGGCATTTTTTATGAAATGTTGATCATTATGAAAAAGTAACATAAAATATTTCTTTAGATAAATTACAGATTGCTATTTCTTTTTTAGTACCGTTAAAAAAAATCATATAACCAACATTTATTTGTTACTTATAAGTAATATACAAGTAGTGGTAGTGTGAAAAATGTCCTCAAGTAGTGAATATAATTATTCAAAATAATTAGGATGGAAATAAGTGTTATTTTCCAGTTTTTTAAAGCTGTAATATCTGTATGTCAACCTATAGGTGTGCACAGAGTGAGCAAGTCATTTTCATTGCTAATTACCTTATTCTTTTCTTCCATATTGAAAGCAATTCTGCACGTTGAACCCTCAAAATACAGAATCATAGAATCTAGAATCACAGAATGGTGATTGGTGATCTAGAATCACAGAATTGGGTTGGAAGGGGCCTTAAAGATCATCTAGTCCTAGCATCTTTCACTAGATCAGGTTGCTCAAAGCCCCTTTCTGTGATGGGGCATCCACAACTTCTCTGAACAACCTGTTTCAGTGTCTCACCACCCTCATCATAAAAAATTTCTTCCTTATGTTCAATCTAAATCTATCCTCTTTCAGTTCAAAATAGTTGTCTCTTGTCCTGTTGCTACTGAACTTGTTTAAAAGCCTTTATCTGTTTTGTTTTGGTTTTTGTTTTTTTTTTAATAAGCCCTCGTTTGTATACTGAAAGGCCCCAATAAGGTCTTCCTGGAGCCTTCTCTTCCCCAGGTTGAGGGGGAAGAGGGGGAAGAGGGGGGAGTTGCCCCTCTCTCCGTCCTCCTTCAGAGGAGTGGTGTTCTAGCCCTGTGATCATGTCTTCCAAAAGAACCTGTTCCATGATCTTACTGTGCAGGGAGGTGAGGCTTACCAGTCAGTAGTTCCCAGGGTTCTCTATTTTACCATTTTCAAAAACAGATATGATATTCCCTTTTCTGCAGCCACTTTGTCTGACTGCTGTGACTTTTCAAATATTATGGAGAGTGGCTTAGCAGCTACATCTGCTAATTCCATCAAGATCCTATTATGTATCTCATCAGGTCCCATGGCATTGTGTACGTTCGGATTCCTCAGGTAGTCTCATACATGTTCTTCTCTTATAATGTGAGGTACTTGGTTTCCCCAGCCTTGAGGTTCAGGAACTGGAGAGATGTGGGAAAAGTGATTGCTAGTAAAAACTGAGGTAAAGGAATTGTTAAGTACCTCAGCCTTCTCCATATCACTAGTTCTCCTGGTTTATTTCTCAGCCCTGAAAAATTCTATTCTATTCTATTCTATTCTATTCTATTCTATTCTATTCTATTCTATTCTATTCTATTCTTTCTCTGTCCAATGTACCTGTAAATGCCCTTCTTATTACTTTTTATGTTCCTTGCCAAATTCTGCTCCAACTGTGCCTTAGCTTTCCTGATTGCATCCCTATAAGATTCATATATTCTTCCCAGGATACATGTCCCTGGTTCCATTTCCTTCCTTTCCATTTTAGTTCAAACAGGAGGTCCTTCCTCAGCCACACTGGTCTACTGCCTTCCTTACCTGATTTCTTACACATGGTAATCAAGAGCTCTTGTGCTCTAAGATTTCTGTAAAGAACTTCCATCTCTGTTCAGCTCCTTTATCCCCGAGGGCAGTTTCCCAGAGGGTCCCATCCACAAATTCCTTAAACAACTGAAAATTTGCTCTTCTAAAATTCAGTGTCTTGACTCTACTCTTAACTTGGTCCATATCACTCAGGATTGTGAACTCCACCAGGGTATGATCACTACAACCCAGGTTGCCACCAAGCATGACTTTTTTAATTAGTTCATCTGTGGTGGTAACAACAGGTCCAGTAACATTTCTCATCTGCCTGCCTATCACCTGGATTAAGAAGTTATTCTTGATGCACTCAGAGGATCTCCTGGACTGTTTACAGCTTGCTGTGCTGCTTTTCCAGCAGATGTCAAGGTGACTTAAATTTCCCCAGAAGGGTCAGAGTCTGTGAATGTGGTGCTTCCTGTAGTTGAAGTAAGAATGCTTCATCAACATCCTCCTCTTTATCAGCCAACCTGCACTGAACATCAGCCACAAGGTTTGTTTGTTGGCTTGGCCTCTAATTTTCACCCATAAGTTCTCAACCTGTTGATCACTGTCTTTCAAAGATAGCTCTATGGAATCACTCTTTTTTTTTTTTTTTTTTTACATAGAAGGCAGCCCCTGTCCCAGTCTCTCCTTTGCCTGTCCCTTCTGAACAGTTCATAGTCATCAATTGCAGCAATCCAGTCATGTGATTCATCCCACCAACCTTCAGTCATAGCTGTTAGACCCTAGCTTTCTAGCTGCACAAAGGCTTCCAGCTCCTCCTCTTTTTTACCCATGCTATGTGCATTGGTATAGAGTCATTACAGATGAGCTATTGTCACCACACCCTAATTCTTTTGAGCATTTCAGAGATGTTTCCCTATTGGTTCCTAATACAGCAGCAGCCCCTGGCTCTTCTCTGTTACTCAAAACTCCATCCTGTCCCACTGGTAAGTCCAGTTTAAAGCTCTCCTGAGCTTTTGAGACAGGCTGACTGACTTGTCTGCAACACAAGAGGCACAGACTCCACCACAGGTGAAGCGAAGATGTTTATTGTTTCCCTTTTTTCAGCATATATAATTTCTGTCTTTAATCACACGCTGTGCCCTTTTCACGGATAGGTTGTGAGTGACTGTCCATACACCGTTGTGAGCAATACAGTTGGCTACATTTAAATGTTTATCCCGCCTAGGCTAAGAAAACATTGTTAATTTGGTACACCGCTATCTGTTTGCTGCATTTCACACCACACACACGTCACTATATAAGAACATTGTTTTACTGATCCCAAGGCCTCCTTCTCATCAGTACAAGATGGGCTCTCCCTCAGCAGCACGTCTCCAACTTTCTCATTCTCCACACTTGTCGGTGAAGATGTTCTTGCCCCACTAATACACTATTGCTTCCCACTTTTTTTGAAGTACAGTGCACTAAATCATTATATCCTTAATTTCTCTTCATAGCACAATGTTAAAAGGTTCTAAATATATTTTCCCAACACACTTATAAAAATGAACTTCACAGAACATTTATTCTGTTTGCCAGATGGCCAGTTGCATCCATCTATGAAAGGCATGAACTCCTTTATCTGGAAAAGTTTTACTGACTAGTTTTAAACTCATAGCTCCATCTGTGTTGTTGTACTTATTGTTTGATTTTCCATGTTGAACAATAAAAGAAAGATGCACATTTGAGTAGATTCTGTAAAACTTCTATACACATTGATAGCTACAGTTTTGAATAGATTCAATTGCAACTTTCTTTTATCTTGATTTATGTGTAAGAGATCTGTGTGAAAAAGTTAATCTTAAATTAAATTAATCGTAATATATTCACAGTGAATCACACGTGTTTTGGCCATAACATATTATAAACATTTAAAAGAAAAAAGATGGCCATTGCAGAAAATACACTCCACCAAATTTTAGTAAATAAACTGTTGCTTTTTGGACTAATAGCATAATTAATTTTGTCAGTTATTTGAGCACTTAGTGAAAAAAAAGGCATTCCTAATTTTAACAAAATATCCTTTTCACAGATTTTCTGTCATTAAGTACGTTTTTGTTAATCTCTGTCATGCATGGTAGTACTATAATTAGGATATTTTATATGACATGGCTGGAATGTTAACTAACAGCATTTGTCAAAAAAGCACGACGGAAATATTCAAGGTTTTATAGAACATTTTCTTTGATTTTTTTCTCTCTTTTTGTGCATGAAAAGTGGATCCCATTAGATGAAGTATTCATAACTGCTGAAAAGAATATTCCATCAGTTGAATTATTTTAATCTAAATTAATGTATATATTCATTCTTTATTTGAATAGAAAGTAATTTTAACTTAACTGAAAACTGACATGTAGATATTAAAAAAAAGTATTTTATTTTCAGGTGTTCCAACATAAATGCAAATAATACATCAAATTTCTTCTAACTGTAGGTTATTTTGCCTTCCTTGAATTGCTGGAGTTTATTCCATACACAAGTTAAGGCCAATGCTCCATATTTTCAATGCAAAACATCTTGTCTGTAATGCAAAACTTCTAATGCCATCATTTGTAGGCTCCTCTTCTGCAACAGTGCTGATTATTTATGTTCCATGCCTCATCGCAATGTCTTTAAATTAACAAATGTTCTGTTAGATGATCTGAAAAAAGCAGATCCTGATACTTTTCTGAATCTATTCTGTTTCACATTGTTGTGAGTTTAGCACCACACAGCCGTTCGTTCACCCTGACCTGTAGTGGGACAGGGGAAGAGAAAAGGAAGAGAAAAAGCAAGAAAACTCATGAGCTTAGATAAAAGTAATTAGAAAGCAAAGGAAAAGGGGGAGAAGAAAGACAGAAGATGAAAAAAGTGATGTAAACACAATCACTTGTCACCTCCCAGAGGTAGGCTGGTGCTCATCGAGTTACTGTGGGAAAGATACCTAACCTCCCTAAGCACCTCTCCTGGATTTTATGATTCAACGTGATATTATATGGCATGCAATATCTCTTTTGGTTATTTGACTCATCTGCATGCTTGTGTTCACTCCCAACCTCTTGCACACTCCCAATATATTCATTGGAGGAGCAAAAAGTCAGAAACAGATAGCATTGACACTCTGCAAACACTGTTCAACAAGAGCTAAAACGTTGTTGTGTTAGCAACATTGTTCTGGTCACAAATCCAAAACACAGTACCCTACAAGCTGCTATGAAGAAAATTTAACTCCAGCCCAGCTTAATCCAGTACACACATGTGGATTATATTATAATAAAATGTATATTTTCTTTCAGTACCTGTAAGTTATGACAATATACATTCAAGTTTTTTGCCTTAACAAGACCTATAAGATTCAAATATTAGTTATTCAACAGGGAGGGTATAAATTACTACAGTTATAAGGTGATGTCTAATCCTCCCTTGACAGCCAGCCTTCCAAAAAAAACCCAAAAAATCCCTACTCTGGCTAGTGCAGTAGAATTGTAATGGTTCAGGGTCCGGGTCATATCCTGCAATTTTAACTCACAGTTACATTAACCAGGGCACTTGACCTGAGGCTGAAACTGCTAATTGGCCTCCTGTTTGAAGCCTTGATAATACAAATAGCTGAACAACATGGAAGCAGGCATAGATGCATCCTGGCTGAGCAGCAGACACTTGCTGTGGATATCTAGAAATGTTCAGTGTTTCATGTTTGACAATGTTGTTGATGAGTCTCAATCAGATGGAATTCACTTGTTGCTTGGATCCAGATGGGTACTGACACACAGCAGCGAAGGGAGGGAGTTTAATGTATACAAGATGATTGCAGAAATGAAACAGACCTTCTGTCATTTAATCCAATTCTGTGTTAACACAGTCCTCAGATAAAACAATCCTTTTCCTGAACTTACTAAGTTTCATCTTAAAAGCAATTTTCGTATTGCTATTACAGGGAATAAAAAAGTGTTGCAGAAATAGATTTCTTTAGCAGTTAAAGGTCTTCTAATTTTCATCTAGATAGAATCCTTGTTTTGTAAATGAAGACATTGGCCTGTAATTGAAATATTTTTTCTAACTTTTTTATGTTTACACGTAATAGTCAGATTCATCTGTTATTTTTGCCAGTCTATATATATATAAAAAAGAAATCATTAGATATATGTTTTATTTTGATAGTCATTTTAATGTCCCTTCTCTACATCTGTTTCTGTGATACCTTTTCTGAACTCAGATTATGAAGGCAATGCAAACATGGAACAGAATTTTGAATGTTATTCCAAGTCAAGGTCTCCTAAAGGTCATGACATAGTGGTTCTTATATTTTCCTGACTCCCGACCCAGCAGGCAGCTAAGTACCATGCAGCCAATCACTCATTCCTCCCACTAGGATAGGGAGAGAGACTAGGAAGAAGTAAGAAAACTCATGGGCTGGGATAAAAACAGTTTAAAAATAACAGCAACAACAACAATAACAAAATGAAAAGAAAAATAACAGAGAGAAATAAAGCCCAAGAAGGACACGTGATGTAAATGAAAACAATCACTCACCACAACTGACCAATGCCCAGCCAGTCCCTAAGCAGCGGCACCCTCGCCAATGACCCCCCAACTTTTATTGCTGAGCAGGACGTCACATGGTATGGAACATCACTTTGGTCAGCTGGAGTCAGCCATCCCAGCCTTGTTCCCTCCTAACTTCTAGTGCACTCCCAGCCTACTCACTGGTGGGGTGGGATGGAAAGCAGAAAAAGACTGTGTAAGCCCTGCTCAACAATAGCAAAAATATCCCTGTGTTATCAACAATGTTTTCAGCACAAATCCAAAACATGCCCCATACGAGCTAAAATGAAGGAAATTAACTCTATTCTAGCCCAAACCAGCACACCTTGAAAGACCTTTCATGTTATACTGTAGCAATGCATTTTTTCTTGTCACAACTATATGACACAAGCATCCCACAGTCACTCAAGGATGAGATAAGGCTCCCAGATCTTTCTCACCTCAGCAGCTTCCAGAGCTGCTGAACTCCATAAGAACTAAATATTATTTTTTTTTTTAGCAGTCTAAATGTAATTTAATTTTCACTTTGCCAATATTAGTCAGCTCTCTGGTGACTGCTACAGTGCCTTTGTGGACAAATCTGACAGCCAGCCACAGGCATTTTCTGAAATTATTAGACTTGGGAGGCTTAAGTCAGTTTAGAGCACACACGAGAAAAGGATATCTTCTTCCAGGAAATACAGTAGGTTTTTTATTAACGCTGAAATATCGCCTATGGGCAGTGAAGACTAAGTTGGCTCTGATATATAATAATTATGCCAAAAGGCCAGAGTACAACTTTCTTTTCCTAACTATGATGTAGACTTACCACAGCATTGAATATCAGTAGTTCCATCAAAGCAGGTAAAACTAGATATTTTTGTGACAATTACTAAGCTGTAAAATGACACGTTCTACTATTAGTGTCCAGATGGAAGGTAAATGGAAGTTTCTACAAAGACGCCACCATAGACTGGTATTCCTGGTTTGACTATCAGTTAAAATATCCGGAAACATTTAGAATGGCTGAAAAGAGATTTTGGTTATGAACATAGCAATACTGTATAGGAAAATCCTGTTAACCTCCACTTTTAGCATAGTGAAGTCAACAAGAAGAAAGTAGATAAAAGTAGCATTGCACTGGGACCACATACACAGGAATTTCCAGATATAAGGAATAATAAATCATAGACAAAGTATTTATAAAAAAGGAATCCCAAAGATACTCTTCCTAAAGAAAGCCAAGTAGCATCTTCTGATACCTAAGGGAAATCCTCAAACCACCAATAACTATGTCAGTGTCAGAATTGTTCAATAAAACATTTTGGGCTTTAAAAAAAAATATTAGATGACTTATCTATATAACACAATGGAGGAAGATAGTTCATGTCACAGTAACCCTGCAGAGTATTTAATACTTCTAAAAGCAAACACTTTAATATCTGCAAGATCATCTTTATCCCATTTTTGAAAGATCCATACAAGGCAAACTCTAGTCAGAATAAGTTAATTTTCAATAAGGCTTTTTAACATTAAAGAAGGTCCAGGGAACTAAAAGAACTCTAATGGAGAGTTTAACTGCTTAAGAAAGACAAATAAATGCTGTAATTAGTGTTAAAATATCTTTGCAAAATAATATATCTCATAGAACTAAATTGATCTTGTTTTCTGTGAAATTCCATCTATATATTTCAGATGATTTTTTAATTGGGAAAACTGCACACTGTCTGAACTTAGGAAGTTATCTCAATTTCATAAGCCTAAAGTATTTTGTTAGTACATGAAAAATCTATGACACAATGGCCAATAAATGTAATGTTGCCCATTGTAGGTGTGTTTCAGTATTAAAACTTGTTACTGTTGTAATAATCTATTTGCACAGATTCATGAGTCTATATATCTTTTCTCTTAGACATTTAGCTAGACCAACAAGTGGAAAATCTACCCGGGAATGAATGCATTTCTGGTTTGCTGTGTAAAGTGCTGATGTGAACTAGCTACATCTGTGAGCAGTGTTATCTCTAGGCAAATAATTCAAGCTAGAAAGTGGACACAAAAAAAGAGGCATGGTATAAAAGTTTACCCCTTTGATAGCAAAGTTTTACTTAAATAATTGAGTCCCTTACACATGAATTGACCTGTCCTGCTTCCACAATTAGAATATATTCAGAGTACTAGTCCTAATCTATAATTTACTTTTGCTTTTTTTCTAGCTATCTCAGAGACTAAGAGTTTTGCAGATCCTACTGACACTGCCACAGAAAAGTTTTTTAAAAAATCTGTGTCTGAGTAGAAAACATTCCTTTCAGTAGTTGATTTTGCAGCTCTGTATGGAAGGAAAACATATAAACTATTACCGTAACAGATGAATTAATTAAGTTATCTTTTTGATATGACTTATATAGATACTCCTCTGTAAAGAAAGATTAGGGAAAATATTATGATACTGTAACATTAACCTGAAGGAAAATGATGTAATACAAGTCTACTATTTTAGGGTTTATATATTACACTGATACATGCACAACAAAGATGACGATGCAATAAGCCATGTTGTCAATAACCATGATTTCCAATTAAAACAATCAAGCTACATGCTCCCATTTGCAATTTTAACTTCTTACAACTGCAGACAGCTGGATCAGCAATCGCTATAAGCAAAATATTAACATTTAAGCAAAATACATCATACTGAATGTAATTTACTATTACAAAGTATGCATAATGATTTCTACTACAAAAAATACTCTGTATGCTTTTAAACTGCCATTCTTTCCCAAACAAACAGAACAGAAAACAGAGAATTAATCTTCAATAAATTGCTATTCCCTAATTAGAACAACAGCTGCAAACCAACAGACCTTCAGACTATGCTATTCTTGCAGTATATTATGCAACACTTAAAGTTGTAGTGAAAGCATATAGAACACATTAGGAATACTCACTATAGTCAATAATAATATAAAACTAATATTTAATAATTATAGATATACACAAGTATATAATAATATAAAAACATCCCATGTCAAAGCACTAATTGATAAACTAATCTATGGTTAAATTAAATATATGTGTTATACTTGGTATTTTAGGAATGCAATATCCCTGTTGCTATATTGTTAAATCTGACCATTAGAAGCAAGATTTGTACTGTTTATAAGCCTGCAGTTCTTTGTTGGTATATTAAAACCAAATCTGTGACACAATGGCTTATAAATGTAATGTTTCCAATTGTAGGTGTGTTTCTGTATTAAAATTTGTTATTGTTATAATAACATTATGTTTAAGAGTCTGAAACAGAATGGACAACAGCCTGAGTTAAACTTAAATACAGTCAGTTTAGTGTTTCAAAGTACCAGCAATCGAATAACTGAAATTGATCATGATACCTTGATTTCTGTTTGCAAAAGAATCATATAACATTAATATTTTTTCTTCTGATATGTATATAAGATAGACATCTTGCCACCCTCATGGGAGTTGAATCACAGTCAGGCTGAATTCTGTTCCATCCTTAAATTTGTTTTCTATGTTCTTCTAATTCTATTTCTTTTCCTTCACTTCAGCATGAGCGTCCAGGTTTCTGAAGCCATACATTGATTATAATGTTTTCAATGATATTCAGAGCGTTATCAACATGAGTAGAACAGGGTGTAATTAGAGCCTTTTCCACTGTTCTCAGGTTCTTCTTAAATGAAGCTGGTTAACTATTTAAAGCATCTCTGAAAATGTATCTCCAGAATTGTGTTTGATGATCCTCATTTTTAGAAAATAAAATGTTAAGTTCCAGAATTGTGTAATGCAAACTAGCGGGCTAGACCTTCCTAAACATTCATCTTTATTTCTCTAGAAGAAAATAAAACAGATGTTTATGGATCAAGATAAATCAGTAGGTTTATTCTAATTTTAGATAAAAAATAGCTGACATTTCCTCAATGCATTTTCACAGAAGTAATCAAACCCAAGCTAAATACTTCAGAGATCATTTTGTACTTTCGTGTTTGGGGTATTGAAGTCAGGTTTCATTCTGTTGAATTCAAAATAATACTACAGAAAAATTACTAAAAAATTCAGTCAAAAGAAATAATTCCTTGAAGCAACTCATGGATATAGCTCTCATTATTTTAAATATATGGGATCTTGGCTGTGCTTTGCAGGACTCCAGGATTAAATACTGGCAAAGTAATTATTGTTATTAACTGTGGCTACATTTAATAGCACAACAGGGAAAAGGAAAATAAAAATACCAGAGAAACAGAGCTTAAGAAGTAAGAAGTGGTTACATCTGCTAAAAGATTATCTTTCTGTTGTCTGTGTGAAGGACTTTCCTGGCAGTTATACCATGAAGAATGTACCTAACTTTGAGTAGTTGAAGTACTTTATATTACAAGAATATATATTCTTGTAAAATATAGAAATGCTATATTGTAGCATTTACTAGATCAGTAAAAGAATTAAATAATTGGTAATGACATTTTTTTAAGACTTAGTGAATCCTGTTTGGTATAAAATAATATTAATTAAAAAAATTGGAAAAACTTAACCATGTTATATGAAATCAAACGGGTTTTTGTATGAAATCAAAGTATTATTATTCAACATTTTGACAAAAAACAATGAAATGAAATTAACATTATTATCTTAAATCTAAATCAAAGTCTGCTCTGTCTTCATTTTCACTGCAATTTAGAGCATCCTGAGCTGATGGAATTTGCTGTAGCTGAGTTGTCCTCACCAAATTAATAGCTCACATTTTGTTTATTTTTTAGAAACCGGTAATAAAAATTCCAAGGTAAAGTTTAATTTAAAAAAAAAAAAACACCTCAAGATATTCTTCATAAAAAATTCAGTAAATTATAACTTATCAGTAATAAATTTCTCTTTTTTTTTTAAGATGAAATATTTTAGAGCAGACATTGTTAGAGAAAAATTGAAAATATTTATACCAGTTATTAGGAACACATATTTTTATACAATGCATTAAGTGAAATTACATTTAGACTTTCTACTTTGCTTTTAAATAGCAATCTCTTTACATATAGAACTTTGGGAAACCAGGATGTAATCGATTTTATATATTCTTATATTTTGAAATTGCTATGTGATTAAAATTACTAACACTACGCAAGCAATGAATTTTAAAGGGATGATTTCCTAAAAAAAAGTTCCACTTTTATTGAACTTAGATATTTATTTACTTTTCAATGAAAAAGCTTCAGTAAAAGCTGTGAGAGGCACAATATTCTGTTTATCAACTTGGACATCTAACGTGTTATTGCAATAATCTAGGATTCTAAATTGAGATTGTTTGAAAGAAATAATAGCCTTTATGGTTCAGTTGGGTGTAATTTGTTAATGCAACTCATGTACATATGAAAAAGGCACAGCTCATCATAACTGTATATTGAATATACGGCATAGTTTTATTATGTACAGTAAATTCATGCAAGAGTGCCAAGTTTATCTTGTTCCACTGTGAAGTAGGGTGGGAGCATTGCAAATGGGCAGATACATAAAAAAGAATTCTAGTTCTACAGTAGTTTATTCTGGTCATTGCCATCTGGGATTTATGGTGTATTATTTATTTGTGTCTGCAATATTTTAATCTTTGGCTATGGGAGCTGTGTTTTCCCATTGCAATATGCTAATGTTTTATGTGTTAGGGATAATGGAAAGACTGTAGATCTAGGAGTGCTATGTTAACCGTCTTCCTTCTCAGATCGATCTGGGATTTAAGACCTACTACCTCAGTGTAGTGCAAAATAGCACTGAATGTTATGTAAGAAAGGTTTTGGCTCTGAAATTATTTCCTTCTCAGTGGGTGTGAAACTCTGCTCTGCAACGAGGAGCTAGTTTAACATCTTCTTTACCGTGTTAGCCTTAATCAGATTTTATCAACTCTGATAAACTACTTCGTACAACAGTGCAAGCCAAGTAAGGTCTGGCAATGCGCATTAAATTGGAAGCTTTATCCTTCACTTAATCCTAAATCATCGAGCTCTCAATATGGCAGCTCTTTCTTCTATCATGAATTAAACCCTTAGCTTGTCTTAAGATAAGTACTTTTATCAGTATGACATCATTCTGTGAGATTAAAAATGGCTAGCAAACAAAGAACAGAGTTAAAGCTAACACAGCATAGTTTTTAGTGTCAGAGGGCCATGCCAAGATAACTTTTTCACCAGTAGACACCATGAAACTCACTTCCAGATTATCCTTCACTTGTGATGCAACCTGGACAATAAGTGTTTTCTGTAAGTTTCTTCTGTGACTTAGAAATAAAATAGGACAAAAGAGCTTACCTTAACAAAGTTTAAGAATATGGATGAAAACTGAAGTTTAAATGCAAAATACTTATTAGTAGTATAAGCTCTAATGTATGAAATGTCCTAGTCTTTAGGTAGAAGAATTCCAAACAAAAGATAAAGTCGGAAAAATCTGATCTCTACTTTAACTTTTAATGTGACATTTTATTAATTTATTTTGTACTTCAAATTTGTACTTCAATTTATTTTGTACTTCTGTACTTCAAGGATCAAATGTGGCCATCTTTTTAACAATGAGCCATATGTAGCAATAAGCGTCATTCACTGAAGTCTCAAATAATGTTTGCTGAGTACTTTCTTTAATGGGCTGTATTGCACCTTTGACATAGTTAATTAATCAATTATCTGTCTAATGCTGCAAATGCTACTTCGTATAGCATCAATAATTACTAGTCTATATCTAAATTTTAGTCTCAGTAAACTAAATTAAGCTTTTGCAGTTTGGGGAAGAGTTAAAAGAAGGTGAAGAAATCTCATCTGGGGACAGCTGAGGCACTACTGTACATAAACTTTTTCCCTCTTTTACTATGTTAGACAACTTTGTTCTTCAGGGATTTATATAAAACTTTCTGCTGATCTTCATTCAGTTAGAGAGCAATCCACTGAAGAAATTTAATAAAAGATCCAAAGCCCTCAGCTACTATTTTTTTTTCCTTTCAGTGTATTTTGCTGATTCACACTTCATCATTACACTCTATTGGGACTTACTGTTTCTGCAAAAACATATATCTACAAAATTAAAACACTTGCTTTGGATTAGTTCCGAAATACTTCAACTGGATAAGAAGGAGGTTGGGCTTTTTTGGTTTTGCCTTTTGTTTTGTTTTGGTTTTTTTTAAATTTGTTTTATTTTTTATTAATAATAAGATATGTACAGTTTTCAGGAAAAAGGAAAAAAAAACAACAAACAAAATACTCCATTGTCCTGTCTTTTAAAGTAGGAGTACACTTGTTTTCTCTTCCTAGATTATTAACATAACTGTGTTCAACTTTTTTGGTACTTTATACACTGTAGCTTTTTCTTCACATCATGTTTGTTTCTTCTGGGTTAAACAATTAAAACAAACTTCCTTATATTGAGATGTAAGATGCCATGGCAAGAATATATTGCAGAGAGCCAAAATGGATTTTTTCAGTTGATGGCCAAATTAAAACCAAAATCAATCTTACTGAGAATTTTTTCGATCCTAATTTGCATTTTTGTTTACTCTTTTATTTTTTGTCAAATATTTTCCCCTTCTTCTTTGATAATTTCAGTCTCTCACTTCCCTCTGGGTGACTTTTTAATTTCCTCATGTCTTTCTTATGAGACAAAATTAGAATATAAATTTCTCTGGGTTCTTCACTTATTGCTTGGAGAATTGTTAGCTTATTTTACTACACCTTATGTAAACATGAAATATCAGATAATGTATTTTTATACTCTTTATTGTATCTCAAGTTATGTGGAGAACAATTCTGTCTTTTTTTTTGAGTCTGATTGGACTCCCCTGGACTTCTTTAATGTTTGTATCAGAGCTGTGGAAGCTAATGTTAATCACTAGGATCACAGTGTAAAAATTATTCCATAGTTAAAAGCTGAACTTGACTTTATGTGTCCTGTTTAGAGGGTAGAAAAGATTTTTAAAAGGATTATAGACTATTTGTTATATATTTGTTATTTGTCTATAAGTGTTAACACTTTGTGTGTTGATTGAAGCTACATCAGAAAGTAATTTCTAAAGAAGAATCTATTAGTATATTAAAAATGCATAAGCATGAGAGAAAAATATGTATATTAGCGAGTCCATAGCTCTGACCACTTATTAAATATACAACTGTTATCTTTTTTTCAATCTCCTGGCATTTCTGAGATTTTCTGTGGCTTCTTCCTTTAGCACTTAGGTCTTTTTGTCTTTTTATTTTTTTTAAATAGTCACTCCCAATGTTCACAATATATTGAGACTTAGAATTCAGATGTATAGCCAATGAAAAATAATTCAGATTCCAGAATGAAATGTGTATGTATGAGTTGCCATTTCAAATTATAGCTTTTGATCTTAGATAACTGCTTGCCACTGACGTATCCAGCATAACTATTATGTTCTGTAAACCTTCCGAGTTTCGGATGAGTATCACCACTTTTTTTTAACCTTAATGAAAAGAAGAAAATACAGCTCTTAAATTCCTGAGTTAGCTTAAACAAAGCATTTGCCAACAAGACATCATTGATATGTCTCAATAACATCCTACTCACTCTGTATTTATCTCTATGCAATATTATTTCCTTTTTTTCTCATGTTACTTTCTTCTCCTGCAGTGTCATATTATCCTTTTCTGCATCTGAAAATAAAATAGACAAAGGGATTTGAATATAATTTTTTTTCTGATGATATTTCACAAAGATTCTCAGATGTTATCAAATAATCATATCTTGATTTATCAAATCATCTATTGAATTATCCCCAATTTCTAGTTGCTATTTTCATCTAAAGAGCCTTGTCTTTTATGAAGGAAAATGTATATTTTACATTAATTTATGGCTGAATTTAAATTCTTATAGCTGAACGTGTGTTTGGGATTCAGTTCAGAAGGTATCTGGTTGTGGTGTCTGTGATACCTGGAATCTCTTGTCTTTCAGCATGATTTAGTACCTACAGATTTGTCCAGCACTTGCACCTAATTATACCAGACCTTTCTAAGTCTTGACCGATTGTTTGGATGATATTCATATCTGAACGGTGAAGAATTTTTATGAAGATAAATCCTATTATGGCTGACATTTTATTATGCAGTTCTAGAAACTCGTTGGATATTGCTTCTTCTCGGGTAAAGTTAATTACCTTTGATAAATAATACAATACTAACATCCTTGAATGTAAACACTTAAGGGGTTAACATACATTACTTTGAATTTATAGTTTGATCAGAATTTAGACTTGTTAACAAATTTTATTTGTATTTTCTGCTTAGTATCATCATGCTGAGTTCCATGATCAATAGGAGCTTACAGGATGTTAAAAAATGTGTTTAAATCATAACAATACAATATTTTCCCATTCCATGCTGTTCTGAAGTTATTCTCAATATATAATGTTGCTTTCAGTCTTTTATTGACTAGACTATTTTAGCTTCTTATTTCACTTAGCAGTTCTGCCCCTTAATTACATGTAAAATTGTATACTGGAGATATATTTTGGGTAAGGCCATTAAAAGATGCTACCTCCAGTTATTTTTCTGATTTACCTTTATTTATATCTCTAATTTTTTCCTATTTGAAGAAATTGCCGACTTCGTGATTTGTTTTTGAGTTCATATAAATTTGAAATAACCGGATTAGGTTTATGACTCATGTTTGGGAAATCAGATTGCTATTTATATCCAGAGAGCTTCATCCATTGTCATCCTTTGTCCAAACTGACAAAGCATATGTTTGATTTTAATCCTGTATGAGTTATAAACTGACTCTAGTCATGCAAAAAAACCACATGGAGAATAGCATTAACATAGCATGTATTATTTTATACAGTATGTATAAAGTATTGTGCCCAAAGCGTCTATGGTGGACAACTATAGTAAATATTCAAGAGGGTAGGATGTACATAATCAATGAAATGATGGATTAAACGATCAGTCTTTTTCAATAAGTAGCCCCAAAAATGAAGATTTTGTTCTTCAGATAAGCCATATGGATGGACTCCAATACAGCATGTTCACCAAGCTGAAGAACATAGGTCCTGTGGGTTAATCCACAGATACTGTCCTTCAGCATCAGCCAAATCCACTTTATTACCTTGGTATAAAACCAATGACATTTAAACTATTTCGGCAGAGATACTGAGGTGTGCAATGGTGGAAACTAAGAGTAATATATGGCCCTTTATCTCCATTTCAACCTCTAATAACATGACAGAAAATATCTATTTTGGTTAAAACCAACGAAAGATGGAAGACGTTTCTGTTTAAATTCAGTAAATCCTCTGTTTATTGTTGCTCGGGCTACCCTTTGAGACTGCTCTTGGAAATCTCTTCATTGGGATTTTTAACCAGTCCGTTAAAAAAACCTGCCTCAGGAGTTTTAAATTTCTTTAGCCTTTATCACACTCTTTTCTCCTTTTCAGAAACACACTAAAGATTTTTAGTTATGTAGTACTCAGCTAAATCAAGTGTTATTATCTGTACATCAATCTGTCCCTGTCCTTTTGACTGATTTCTCTGTGCTGATTACTGTTTATATATCTCTCAGTGCAATAGCAGCTGTTAATTTTACTGACACATCCACTCTTCTTTCTTACTCATTATATCGTTGATGAGGAACTCCTGTTTTAAATTCAATCCCTTTGTTGGCCCAGGAAAATTAGACATATTTTCTTTAAGAAAACTGGAGATTTTACAAAATAACTGCACTACAGAACTTGTCTGTGTCATCAGAATAGGTAATACTCACATTCTCTGACTTGGTACTGGAAATCTGTGTAAAATGAATTTTTTATTTATTATTATTTTCCAAAGGTCATGTTGCAATTCTCTGTAGTAAACCTCACTGCTCAATACTTCACCTTGTCTAACTTTACATAGGTGAGATGGATTAGCATAATCTAAATTCAGAATCTTTAAATTATCACTTAAGAAAGATTAAAACCATTCTCTTCTGAAAAAATCAAGCAGCTCTTACAAACTTTCAATGTACTACTGTAGTTCAGTAGTACACTTCTGATAAATAAAGATCAATGGAAAAAATCATAATCATACATAGCCATACTGTGTTTTACATTACATTAAAATCATCATTAAGGCAGAATCTCTATTTGCTGTTATAGTAGAATACAGAAAAATATGGAATGAAAAATGTTATCGTATACTGAGAAAGTTGGTGTAAACTGTGTCTCCATAGCAAATATAAGATGTACCTGGAAAACTTAATTTTCTAAATGTGAAAAAGGCTGAAATTCCACCTAAAATTTTTGATGAGTTCTCATATATAGTCACTATCTTACAGGAAAAGAAAATTAAAAATATAACTGATGAATAGTAGCTATGGGTGACAGAGTAATGAATTTCAGACATGATAAAAGACAGATAAAGATGAGAACTTGCTATTCGCTTTCCCAGTTTTAGTAATCTTTCCCCATTTCTGATATGAATACTAATACTACAAACGACTAATATGAATACTAATCCTACTACTACTTTTAATGTTACATAATTTCAGAAAATTGCATTTAATCAACATAAGGTTTATTTCAGATTACATAACTGACATAGAAACTTAAATGTAAAATTTAAATAACAAATTAACCATTAAATAGTTCTCAAGAGAGAATAGAATTTTACTGAATATCTCTGCAATTTTTACCTATTTTCCTGAGGTTCCATCTGTGCTTATCACTTACGGGCTTATAATTAGGTTAAATTTGACCTTATAAACATATTTCAGAAATTGTGTTCTATAACCAAATTAATAAACTTTCACTATTACATTGACTGTTTGTACATCAGCTGGGTGAGTAAGAAATTTGAAGAGAAGTTTCATTTGAACATGTAAAGAAATTAGAGGTTTTAAAAAAAGAGGTATTCCTATCCATGAAATGTGTGCAAATGCTTATGAGAGAAGGCAGGTTTCTATATAGTAGTCTTTTTTAAAGATAAAGAGCAAAGAATTAAACAGTTTTTATCTCTGCCTTTTGCCAATGAAACACACAATCAGAAAGAAAGACCTCCTGTCTGTGGTTTTGCATGTATTTAAGTATGAGGTACATAATCAAATTTCATTTTTTTTTCAAATTTACATCCTGAGACATGCACAAAGAGTACTGGAAGCATTCAAAGTAAAGTACAGGGAAATTAGGAAACAGAATTCTTATTCTCTGCGTATTCAAACCAGATATTATTCTTATGCTTCTTCACTATCGTAGATGAAAATCTGTTCTGTATTTACTGGCATGGTCTCATTTCTTAGCACAGATTAATTTTTAGACACTGTTGTCTAAACATAGGAAAAAAATTACCCACAGCAAGTTCTAATCAATATGCCCATGGTCACACACTGGAAGTGCATTCGAAGATAACAACTCTGATTCCTAGATCTTTATTTTAACTTTTTGTTACAATAACAACAACATTGACAGCCACAACAACTTTATAACTTTAACATAATTAAGAATAACAGTAATTATAAATAAAGCATTCAAGTTTTAGATGAGAAACTCCTTTCCATAAATATGCGTGACATCCTTATGACTCCTCTTCAAGTAGGTCAATGAATAAGTGAATGTCTGCATGATGAAAAGCAACCACACCTCTGCAGAATTCCAAAACCACTACAACACTAGTGATGAATTTCAACTCTAAACCCCACCCTATCAGCTCCCAAGCTATCCATAGAAACTTTGAAATTCTGGCATGATTAATGAAGCTATGAGCCATGACTTTGTGAAAGACAAATTATGGACATGATAGAACAGATGTAAATTAGAATCGATTCAATAAGGGGAAATGAAAGCTGATATGCACATGTGTTGGCCACAGTTTAGACAGTTTAGACAAAGTAATATTTTATTAAAAGTCCAAAGCCAAAAGTAATGTCTTTGGCTTAAAAATAAATTTAAAAAAAAAACCAAACAAAAAAAGACAAAAAATACAACCAAAAAACTTAAATTCTTGCAGCAATCATTGTCAAGTAATAGCAAAAGAAACTAAATCTAGATAGTTTAATCTTTACAGAAAAAGTTGCTGTTAATAAAAGTAATACTCCTTTGTTATGAAATTTCTTAGTGCCAACAAAACCTACATAGCCAGTGAAAGCTGATGTCCTAGTAATTTAGACATTTCTACCATGCATTGAGCTTCCCATCCATTCTCCTGCTTTCACAGCTGCCAGTGGTTGAGTATTTACATAATCTTTCCATTTTCCGATATACAGGTATTCCCTCCAAATTATTCTCTTCCTTATCCTTGGTTTCTTACTACTACCAAGGAAAATCCTGCCTGGTTGGCTAATGCACCATAACAGGTGGTACTCGCACAGAATTTTCTAAAGGCATCTTTCAAAAATAAGCATATCTACCAACAGGTATTATCACAAATAAAAAAACTTCATTTTATTTGTTAACTTCAAAAGGCTGCAAATATGAACACCATTTTAAATAATGGCTGCAGTCCTTCAGGATAAACCTGTTCCTCCATGGGTTCCTCCAGAAGTTGCAGGGAAATCTCTGATGTGGCACCTGGAGCACCTTCTCCTTCTCCTTCTTCTCTCACCTCACTGGCTGCAGGGCTTTTTTTCTCCACTTTCTTTTCCTCACTCGTCTCTGCCATTCTACATTTTACCCTTTCTTAAACACTCTTCCCCCAAGCCACCACCACCATGGCTGTGAGGCTCAGTCATGCCGTGCAGGTGGGGGTCTGTCAGAGCTGGCTGGAACCAGCTGGAACCGGCTGGAACTGGCTGTGTCCTGTGTGAGGCAGCCCCGGCCTCTCCTCGTGGAGGCCGCCACACAGCCAACATCTCGACATGTAAACCCAATGCAATTTGATAATTACAGCCCACTTTCTTTTGAAGAGCTTCTAGAATAGAAATGCTAATAATACTGAAGAAAACCAACCTCAGCCCACCTTTCTTTTTTGTGGTGTTTATTCTTGGATTGGGGCAAAATACTTAGGAATGAGCTGCCATTTAAAAGGTCCTCCTGCAGGTCAGAGCCAATGCGTGATGGGTTTATCCTGTGCGAAGCCTTTGCACAGCTGCTCCTGCTGTATTCACTATGTGCAGAAACACCGATGGCAATTATCAGAGGTGTCAGTCTTTTTCAGTCCTTGTAGATTGCACTCCACTGCAGCTGGGATAGGAACACCTTAAAATCCCAAAGTAATGATGTTTAAACAGAGTAGTCTGTACAGACAACAGAGTGCAGGTGTTATCTCAGGCCATGAATTGTGAAGGGATGTTTGAAGCATATAGAACTCATATTTTAATATAACTCCCTTTCTTTAATTTTTTTCTATTTTTTTTTTTTAATTAATAGCTCTTTTTAAGCCAAAAACTTAGGAAGTTATGTCTTATTATCATTTTGGAAGAACTGCAACCTATTTATAGTAGCCAGCATTACTAGCAAGTAATGCACCGTCATGGTGGCACTGCCCTAATATAATATCATCAAAATTATTTTTCTAGTGATGAAATAGTGCAATATATCAGTAAAATGCTGTGATATATTTATCTTTAATATAGCATCCACTGGCATAAACAGGTTCTGAGGGTTCAAGTTTAAACAGAAATAACTGATAGAATACTACAAATGACTTCTTTTATACATGGATTTCATTTAAATTAGTTTATATTGATTCATTTAAGTAAAGCTTTTGGAAGAGAACAGATTTGTATGCAAGGGGATATTGCCTTCATAATAACAGAGAAATAATGATTCAGATTTTAACAGCTGCATGAAAATGTATGCTTGTATTAAAGAACATGAAAGAAATTCTTTCAGCAGAGCAGCTACAAGGAAAAAAAAAACCACACACAAAAAAACCCCAGAGAAATTGAAAGGAAAGTACCAAAAGCTCACAGGCTTCTCATTAATGAAAGTTTTAGGAAGTTATATCTCTTGAGATACAATAGTTGAACCTTATGTGTATACATACATATACATATGCATACACATAAGTTTTGATTCTGTGTATGTGCCCTTGTAAGTATGTGTGTGACAATAGCATTCATATTTTAAAATTTATAAACCCTTCCATTTCATTTTTATGGCTGTCGGAGTTTTAGTTTTTAGGATGCAGTTTGTTAGATTGATTCTCAGACCTGGAATGAATGTTTCGCAAGGATTCAGTAGAGTAATCTACTTGGTTTTCAAGAGTAAAATACATCTTCCTTCCATATAAAAAAGTTTATAAGTTTTCTGAACAGCACTAGAGACTGAACAGAGAGTGATCAAGATGGGAAATGTGACAGGAAAATATGCCTTATATAAGTAAAGGTCTGTTGGGGAACAGATGAAAACCACTTATACCTTCCTAGATGTTATAGCTGCTTTAAGAGTATACACAAACCGTGTTTTATAGTCTGTTTCAGTTATCATCCAAAATTCTGCTTACTATCTTTCAAATTAGGAGAGGCATTTTTTATGCTGATTACATTTACAAACCCTCATTGATGCTGAACTTTGCACAGTACCAAGCAGATTATACTGATAACACTTATTTTTGTATATAACAATGGTTAGCCATTGCCTGAGAACAGGGCACATTTAACAAAGAAAGCCCCATTAAAAGAAGCCATCTGTATGGTAATATAGACACATATACGTTCATTTGAGTATGAACTAGTCAGAAAATTCTAATGTCCCAACTGTTTAACCTTTCAAACACAAGAGCTGTTTTTCCTTTTTTCATGGTAAAAGCCAGTGCTCTGACATTAAAATGTGATTGAAAATATCCCAGCAACTCACATATTCACATTAAATCTTGAGAAGCTCTTTGTACAAATCAAGTCAAAGCCATGAAAGAAAAGAATGACCCCGAAAAGTTATCCAGTCTATCATTCCAACCCAAGGCAGAATCAGTCCAAAGAAGCAGTTGTCTAACCTTCAGATTCCAATCTTCCCAGCTAATTCTGTGCTTCTGAATACTCAGTGTTACAGAGGTTAATAATTCTACCTGAATCTTACACACAGTGATTTAAATCTTTAGCTGTATTTATTGTATGAGGACCATTATTATACCATTTCCAGACAAAACAGTCTAAGTTCAATTTACTGAAAAAAATGTTTTTTCTTTTTTTTTTTCCTCTTAGGTTGTGTCTTTAGACCCTTGATCATTCTCACAGCTGACTGCTGTATCTCTCCAATATGTTCTCCAATATGTTCTCCAATATATCCTTCTTACTGCAATAACCCAAACTGACCACAACACCCCAGCTAAAACCCTGATAATTTTGACAAGATTTGAAGGATTATTTACATTTCATGTAAGTTATACTGATATTTAAGTGTGTCAGAATATTTGCCTTTTACACAGGGCATGACATTGGTAACTCGTGTTCAGCTTGTGATCTATTCCCTCTAGATCCATATTAGAAGAACAGCTGTCTAACCAGTTGTTCCCCATCATTCGTTCCATTGACCATTACTGTCTAAAAAAAATACCTTGCATTTGCTCCTTTTGAATTACATCCTATTCTTGAAAAGATATCTGAGAATGAAGTAGAACATTTATTTTTATATAATTTGTGTGACATTGAGTTTGGTTGCCATGTGGAAGATGAGATTTTACAATCTATTTATGCCTACAAAGAATATGGGTCATAACATAAGGTACAAACACAAGGTTAAAGAAGTTGAGGACATGGGAAATAAATGCTACAGAACTAAAGGACAGATATAAGTACTTAGTCTGTACTACCCTGAATGCAATGTGGAAAACATATCAATGATCAACAATTTTTATACGTTTTCAAGAAAGAATTTAATAATTAAATTAATAATGTACTCTAAAAATGCAGTCGAGTTATCACTGAATTTCAATGTATTTTTTTTTTTTAGAGTTGGAAGGGACCATAGAGATCATCTAGTCCAACTCCCCTGCTGAAGCAGGATTGCCTAGA
>JAOQGH010000023.1:93584944-93641444 GCA_025769975.1 Gallinago jamesoni | reverse complement strand
AGGGAAGGGAAGGGAAGGGAAGGGAAGGGAAGGGAAGGGAAGGGAAGGGAAGGGAAGGGCTGAATAGATCAATCTTTTGTAATAAATAAAACACAGAGGTTTCACAATTCAGTCCATTGTCTTAGATATTAATATGGCCAAAGCAGTAATATACCGTCATGAAGTTTTTCCCCACTATAAATTAGTATCTTTTTATTTGAAATGAATAGTCAGTTTCATAATTTACAAATAATTTTTAAAAGTCTGTCTCAGGAAGGACTGTAAGACATGAGATTAGTCAAAGATATCTGCTCTGCCTCTATTTTTTTTTTATTTAAACTATATCCAGCCTCCAGCAGCAAGTTATAGTGTAAATACGTAGAATATCATTGCACTGATTCAACTGAATTTATCCATTAATATCGTTATATAACAGAGTCTCAACCTTGGAGGAATATTATAGTTTCAATCTACATTTTCAGAACAGAAGTCTAGCTCCTATTCAAGTAGTCTTTAGAAGAGGCACCATTTTAAGGGATACTTTCTTTCTTTGCCTTTATTATTGCAATTCAGGACAAGATGCTTCACTCGTGATTTTTTTTCTATGTATTACCTTACACTGTGTCCTTCTTAATAAAGTCCACATAACAGCTTTTTTTTTTTTTTATTATAATTTTCAGTTTGAATTGCTTCTGGAGATTGTGAAACCATAGATTGTGTAAGGCATAGCGTGCTCAGGACAGGATTGCATAGCAGCATCAATTGTTCTTCAGGACAGTCAATGTGATTCTTTTTTAAATTCACTTCTGGAAGTAGTTCTGTCTCCACTGAAATTGTACCTCTTCCTCATGGGGATAGAGAGTTGACTCATGTCTATTTTCCCTTGAGACATGTAGTGACAGTTTATAATTTATTGGAACACTGACTTGGTTAGCAGAGCACTTGCTTTCTTTTAAAATCACTGTTTTCTTCTAAAGAATTTTGAATAGCTGGAATCCTTATTTCATATCTTGGAAAATATGTTCAAGATTACAGAGAGCAAAATGAAGAAGGCTATAGCAGGGAAGAGCCTGCCAAGGATGACGATTGCTGAAATACAGAACTATAATATCTTTCAGTAACTCCACACAAGGGCAATGGGAGGACAGCACTGCCCAAACTTGCCATTCAGAAATGAGGCATAACTCAGGAGGAATATATAGATAAAAATCCCCAGAATGGGCTTTCTGTGACCAGTGGTAGTGAAGATAAGATGCTAAAATTGTGGATAAAAATTTATACTACTATAAGTGGCTCAAATAACCCACAATCAAAGCTGTCAGGTGTATACATCACGTCTTTTCTTCAACAGCTATAATGATTTTAACCTTTTCAAAAAGCATCTTTAAAAGTTTCCATAGTACTCCCCAATTCTCAGTCAGTCTTTCTCTCAAATTCAAATAAATATTATATATTTACACATATGCCCTGATAGAATTCTTTTCTCTTTTTAAAAACTAAAGAAAAGCAGATGGCCTTAAAGAGATCTCTGTGTGCGTAATTGCTTTGCTTTCTGACTCTTATTGAGTTTGCCCATTTTTCACTCTTCAATATTGTGTCATTGTGCCAAAACCACAAAGAATTTGATTTATTTTCTAAAGGTTCCAAGACAGTGATTCATCTTTCTCAAATTTAGCCATGGAAAAAATATCTCCATGGGGACAATCCTTTCCATCCTAAGAGTGAAGCCTTACATAGATAAGAGGAAGTAGTATCAAACAAACAGTATAGAAAATCAACTGAATTTTAGAAGGCTAGAGTTAGATCCTAGTTTCATAAGAAAATTCAGAGTTGAAAGGACATCAGAAGGTTTCTAGTCTAAATTCCTGTCCAAGCTCTGGGGTCCCCAACATAAGAAGGACATAGACCTGTTGGAGTGAGTCCAGAGGAGGGCGACAAAGAGGATCAGAGGGCTGGAACACCTCTCCTATGAAGACAGACTGAAGGAGTTTGGGTTGTTCAGGCTGAATAAAAGAGGGCTCCAAGGACACCTTCTGTGGCCATTCAGTACTTACAGGGGTCCTAAAGGAATGACGGGGACAAACTTTTTAGCAGGGCCTGTTCTGATAGGACGAAGGGTAATGGTCTTAAACTAAAAAAGGGAAGATTTAGACTAAATATAAGGAAGAAATGCTTTACAATAAGGGTCGTGAAACACTGGCCCAAGTTGCCTAGAGAAGCAGTAGATCCCCCATCCCTGGAAACATTCACGATAAGGTTCGACGGGGCTCTGAGCAACCTGATCTAGTAAAAGATGTCCCTCCCTATAGTAGGGTGGTTGGAACTATATGATGGATGTCCCTTCCAACACAAACTATTCAATGATTCTATGCTTCTAAAAAAACACTTACCCCCAATATCATCAGTGTCCAAGAGAGTCTTCAAAATCTAGGTAACATTAGTGGATGTTATTTTTAATTATGTATTATGTGAAGACATTGCTCTTTTTCTTTGTTTTGAATCTGCAAACTTGTGGTTTTATTTGATATGTCCTGTTTTACTTAATAGAGACAGCTGTTGTCTGTTGACAATAATATCCAGGATATTAAAAACTTCTATCATATTCGTCCCTGCTCTGTACTTGTCTCTTTTCCAGACTAGCAGCCCTGATTATATCTCAATATTTCTCAAATAAACTAAGCCATACCTTTGATCACCTGTGAGGTCTCTTCCGTTTCTGCTATATCTCTTTTGAACTGGTATTCCAGAACTACATTGGGTATTCAAGGTGCTTTTACACTGTGAATTAATAGTTAGTGATAATGTTGTCATTTCTATTTAAACATCTAGCCTGCTTAGATTCTCACCTGCAAGGCACCGACATATTTTGAAAATTTTGTCTTTAACCAGCTAACTCCCTCTGAAATATAGATTATGTAATGCAAAAATAAATTTTGACAATTAAATTGAAAATACCGGGCAATTCTAAAAATGTTTGCTTACTGTGCCTAGGAGTCAGAACTTGCTTATTTGATGAAATTCAGACACAGAGGGTCAGGGAGTGCACTGAGAGTAATTAACTTTCTGTAAACATACTCAGTTTGCCCTAGCTGTGAAACATTTCTCTCCATTTTCAAAGTAGAGTCAACTGCTTAATGCAGAGGAATTCTTAATTCACAGTGAAAGTATCTACACGGAGTTATTGAGAAACTCACATGTCATAATAAGCACTTTATCTTACTATTTGCCTCCTGATGTTGTCAGCCCCTTTGATACCTAAACAATATGATAGACAAAGAAGAACTGCTCTTGCTTATTCTAAACAGAATATCTCATAAGCCACTGAGGTCACAGGTGTCTGCTCTGAAAGTGTGACATATCTGATAAAATCTTCATGACATTTTTAGCAAGTTCTTGACTCCTTACATAATATTTTTTGACAAACCTAGCAAAAAGCTTTATGTGTTTCTGGACACATATGTTCCCCTATAGCTAATTAGCAATTGAACAACAGAATTTGAGGATCTAAGCTTTGTATTTAGATGCATGAACTGATACTGGTTATATTTAGTCCTGCTCCTAATAAATTTTTGGGAAAGAAAGCCTTGTTCGCAACTATTGAATATGAATTGTGACCAATAATTTCAGACTGTTGATTTATTTTTTTCCCCTTTAGAAAACTGTTACTATGCCAACAAGAAAGACATTAACTGGAATGATCTAAAATTGATTTTTTAATAATTTATTGAAAGCATTTCTTAAAATATGTGAAATATCTCCTAGGCAAGTATAAGCAGACAAATTTTAGGAACTAAGTTAGTAAGCGAGAAAAAAGCTCCCAGCAGTACTACACTTCTTTTCATACACAAATACATTGTCTTAAAATTTGCTTATTTTTATCTAGGCAATAATTGCTTTTTCCTGACAAGTTTCGATCCAAACTTTTAAAACTGTTCAGGTCCACATACTGTATATCAAGAAATGCTTGCTGAATGAGATTGAATGGCATTATTTTTTCCTGACTTTGGGAAGTCTTCAAACTTTCCTGAAATCAGATTAATAAATCATACATTATCTGAACTTGAATAAAAATAAAATAAAATTTAAAATAAGCTAAAGGGCTTAGTAGTCAAAATATCTTTAACATTTCCTGGAAAAGTTTTGGCATTACACAGACTAACAATTTCAAGGGATAAAATTTCCTTTTCATCACTTCTGTACAGCCATTTAATTGCACCGCATTTAATCATTAACACTCCAATAAACAAAAAGGATCATAGGAAACTGTCTAGAAACATCAAGGTCAAATTTGTTCCTGTAGGATCTGAATTGAAACTTTAAATTTAATCAAAAGGAAACTTTTCATTTCCACACATTTTTTTAAGAAAAACAAATGTTCACATTCATTACAGACCGATGGTGTACACTCTCTCGTTTCCACAAATCAGCCAGAATGGTAGATTTGAGTTCAATTTAATCTTTTTTTCTAAATAAATTTAAGCTATTTAGTTCATGAAAGAAACAGACTAGATGCTATTTTGTTAAATGTTTGCTGTGTCTTCTACTTTGAAAGCCTGATTAACTAAATCAGAGTCTAAAATATTGCAATATATTGGAAATATGATTTACCCACCAAGCTAGAGAATCAGTCCCATGAATGAATTTCTGCTTCCATAACAAGAAAACTTTATAAAAAATGATGGAGAGGTAGCGAAGAGTACTAGAGAGATGTAATCCAAAATCTTCTGTGAATTATTAACAAAAACACACTTTTCAAACATGGAAAAATTAGTTGAACCCCTCTGATGCAGAGAATATGGCAAAGTCTTCCCTGTTTTCATTAATCACAGTATTTTTGCTTCCAGTTGAAGTAATTTTGTGGATTCAAAAGAGATTTTCCCACAATTCTTAAGATGACCAAAATAATTTTGTTGGGAAATAAAAAAATTATTAAAAACCTCTTAAAAATATAATAAAATCTTATATTTTCAGTAAACCACAACAGTGTATAGGGTGTTTGAATTTTTAATAATTTTTCTGGAGTTTTATACTAACCTTGCACCAGTCACATCAGGAAATGCTGAATAAAACACAGTCTCCTTCCCAACCACAGTTCTCCTTCAGTCATTGTGGTTTTTTGTATTCTGATGATATACCATATTCTCTTCAAGAACTTGTGCTTTCTTACCCATCACATTGATCATGTATATATTTTAATCCTGTTCTCAGCTATCAATCTTTTAAAATTATAATACTTCAATACCTTGAGGATCTTCTTCCTTCCTTCCTTCCTTCCTTCCTTCCTTCCTTCCTTCCTTCCTTCCTTCCTTCCTTCCTTCCTTCCTTCCTTCCCCATACTGTTCCTCCTCCACATCCTTACCATTCCCCTGTGCCTCAGCATGTAGCTTTCCTGTCCTCCCCCATACAAATACCATCTTGTGAGCACTTTCATTTTAACCATAACTGACCTAACCTAGCAGATTAAGTCTCACAAGTAATCAGCACTTCTCCCTCTGACAAACCCTCACATTTGACCAAGCAGCCTAGGAACTGAGAAAGGGCTTGAGAACATATAGAAGAAAGTTTAGACCTGCTTCTGCCACTAGTGTATATTTCTGTAATGGTAAATTATAATATGTAATTACGTAGTGTAAAAGTAGCAAAGGCGTATTCAAAATTGTAAACACTGAAAGATTATTCTTTCCAGCAAAGTAATATAATGCTTCTTTGGTATTGCTGTTGTACTGGTAGTACGAATTGTTTCAGTGGAAAACTTCTTCACTATTTTTTGAAGGAAATTCTTCATGTTTTAGTGATTCCACATCAAAATTAGATATCTCTGAAATACATGAGTTTGTTTGTTTGTTTGTTTGTTTGTTTTTAACTGGAATTCGTACATTCTTCTACCCAGAAGTCTTGAACTGGAACTCCTTTTTGTAGAGGTACAACCTCAAAGTTCCACATGAAATTTGTGATTATATTTATCAGATTTTTTTAATTATTATTTTCTTGTCTTTCAGTTGCAAAAATTATCTCCTAGAAGGCTGTTTTTATTACTTTGTAGGATTCACTGTCACCTTTAAACATATTAGAAAATAAAGAACAGAGGATTTGCACCTGGAGTATCCTTAGGGACTACTGAATTGCAATTAATTTAACTAGACACTGGATGTCAGTGTTGCCATTTTATATTTAAAAAAAAAAAAGAAAGAAAGAAAGAAAAACCAAGATGTAACTAGAAGTAGGATATAGAAGTCTAATCGAATCATTCAGAACAGCTTAGAAGCTAATTAGCATTCTATATCTTCCTGGTAGGAAGAACATGTTGGCTTTAAAGAAGCAGCTCTCCATAAAGGTTTTGATTTCTATTAAGAACAAACAAACAGATGAACAAACAGTTAAACTAAATGGACATTTTAGGAATCTGTCACAGGGCTTTTACATGTTAATTAACATTCAACATTCCATTTGATCAGAATGATGAACAGTGAACAGTATGAGTGACGGTATTTGCTTTATGGTTAATTTGTACCTGGCTTTCCAAAAAATGCCTTAATTTAACTCACTCCTAAAATCAAGAAAATTGCTCTCATGACCGTAAAGGAATTGTTTACTTTTAAACCAGGATTTTATTTTTCAACAAGATTTAAAAAGGATTTGGACAAAAGTAATAATGGAAAAATATGATTATAATTGCATAAATAAAAGTTTATCCACTAAACAGAACTGTCCCTCCCATACTGCCACTTTAAAGCAAATTTTACCAAAGACCAGATTTAAAGTACTGGACTTCACAGTCAGGTACACATACAATCTCCTCTGAGGTCTGTCAGAAATATTAATTCATGTGTGGCTTCAAGCCGTCCTGCAAGATAACATCCAGTATTAAATGGAATCTCAAATAAACAACACCCTTTTTCACTAGCAACACTTTTCAAATTATCCTATTTCAAAACCAAATATAATTTAAGACTTGCATTGTTAGAAAAAGTAAATCTTTAGAAACTTTCATAAAGAATGAAAATTCCTTATAGTACAAGGAAATAGATTTCTACTGTCTTCATTATAAATGCATTCAGCTGACAGATTGGTGAACCTATCCAAACATCTAAGACGAACAGCTGAAAACAGTATGAAAATTTTTTTTTTCTTTTTGAGTTCTTACTTGGACAGCCAAAAAAGCTCTGAGTATCCAAAATTACTATTGAAGTGTGAAATTGCACTTCAGGTCATTTAGGTATTAATGAAAACGTTTCAGAAGATGGTGACAAAAAGCATACAGATCCACTGCCAGACTGATATGGATGAGATGGAGCAAACATATCTCAGGTTTCTAAATAAAATCCCAGAAACAACGTAGGAACCATTAGGTATGTCAGAAGTGAAAAAAATTAGTCAAGAATATTTCAGCACAAGTTTATTATGCTATCTCTAGAAAAGAAAAGTAAAAGGATGGAGAGCAGCAGCAATCACTCCAAAGCTTTTATCACCCCAGAAATGCTGATTACCATCATACCTGGTCTCAGTGAAAAGCTAGTAATGAGCTACACATATTTATCCCTTTAAATGTTTAGATCAAGGATTTTGGCAACATTGAGATTTATAAAAAAAATATATTTCAGATACTTCACACTGAACAGTGAAGGCAAAGTCACAAAAATAAGGGAGTGTTATTCCTTTTTGAGGCACCAAGGTATGAATCAATATATCTAACACAAAAGATGATCTCTGATCTGATATTTTATCTCCAGAGAGATAAGACCATTGAATTGGGTAATAATCTAATAGCGTCTCTTGAATAAATTAAAAATGTTTAAGTTTAAAGAACTGGGGAAGGGAAGATAGATAGAAGAAAAACAAAATCACTTTGGACTTCCTGGAGGACCCAAGAAAAGAGATAAATTATAGAAGACCGTGCTTCACAGACAGAGGGTTCTCTCTGATAAATACAATCAAAGACATATGAGTTCTGTGTATCAGGAACATTTCAACGTGTTGCTAGATTATGTATACAAAGGAAAAAAAGAGAGTCATATTGCAAACTTAATGTTGATGTAAATTAGTTTAGTTTTAACATTTTTTTTTTACATTTTGAAATATATTGTATATTTTCAATATACAAAATAGATATTTGTATTTTTCTTTTACAAGAACTAAACCAATGTAGTCAGAGAGTGACAGACAGTAAGTTCCTCACTCAGAAGTCTAAGAACACTAGGAACTGACATACTCAGAACAGCTGGATGGAATTCAAGTACCCAAACAGAGGCACCTAGTGGCACAGTTTTCTTCCTGGCCTCCGATGGCACTCAAGGAAATCACAAATACTCTATGTATACTTGATTGTATCTGCCAGCTCCTTGATGATGTCTTGGATGCCTTAGCTCTTTCAGATGGTGCTAAAAGCTATCTGAAATGGTGAAAAGCTGAAAATTTTCTCCTCAACCTTCCCCAAATAATTCTTGAGTGCCTAGAAGGCTAAAGGACTATAGGGCTTTACTGGTTGCTGACAGATTGCTGCTAGTTGCTTTGTTCTGACTGCTGCTCTCAGGGTCAGGTAGAACCTTCTTCTAAAGGAGATGTCAGTTCCTTCTTGAGGGTCTGCTTCATACAGTCAATTGAGAGAAGCTTTCAACAAACGTGACAGACAATACAAGAGACCTCATCAAGAAGGGACATAAGCAATCAGAAGCATAGCAAACAAAACTGAGTATCTAATGAAAGAAAAAAATCCTCCACCTTTTAATATAGAGTCAGTTATGCCTGTGTGGAGTGTGATGCAACCCAAAAACCTTCTGAAAGATTCTAGACTGAGAGCAAGACTAAGGAAGTTTATTAAGCTGCTTTAGTGTTTTTTTCAGTTAACTTCAGAAATGCTGTGCAGATCAGACTCAAAACTTTAAGTCAGTCAAAGCACTAATTGTTTTCCTATTTAAAAAATGTGTTTGTTTTTTGTAGCATTTTCCTCCTACCAAAATCCTAACAACTCACTCTCATTGCTTTTTACTGTTTATATTTCTCTGCATGAATAAGAAAGCAGGATGTTTGTACCTTGCACTTTGCTGTGCTGGGGTGAATCTGCCAAATATTGGATACCTATGCATCGCTGCTAATTGAGTTTGTAATAAAGATATCACAGCTACAATCACTACTAAAACTCTTTGTCCTGCAGCTTATATGCCTCATTAAGGTATGATGATACTTCCACAAATTACCTGAGTGATGAAAGAGAGGGTATGTCAGATGAAACTAGACTAGGAGGGGCGGCAAAGGCATTAGAAAACATGATAAGAATACAAAGCAGCCTTAAGAAATTGAACAAATTAACTTAAAATAGAAAGTGATCTGATAAGGACAACTGCAAGGTTCCTCACTGTAAGCATGAGTAATTATGTGCACCAATACAGGTCAACTGCATTATCAAGTCTGAGTAAAGGAGGGTATAGGAGATCATAAGCTAATCTTAGGATAAATACTAAGTCTATGTATTGTATTTATAAAAAATCCTATTCAGACTAATGGTAATCATACCAAAATGAATAAGACAGAGTATAGTTTGCAAACCATTATACTTTTATTCTGACCTCATTAAGGCCTCTTATGGAGGCTTGTGATCAGTTGCAGGTATTGCATTTAATGGAAGCTATAAACCAGGTAAAGGTTGATTAGATGTCTGAAGTCTCGCAATCTTTGATATTCATCAAAAGTCTAAGAAAAGTAAGACCTTGGGAAAAAAAATAAAAGCCTTGCAACATAGAACGGTTAGCCTGAAGGGGAAAGGACTGAGGGCAGATAATATTTCATGAACACTATAGCAAAAAAGAAGGGAAAAAATTGCAGAAGGAAGGCATCAGATTAGGAAATATTTCCAATGGTGAGAATTATAAAGCATGGAAATAGATTGCCTAGGGAGGTCTATCACTGAAGTCTTTAAGAAAAGGTTAAACAGAACTGTCTGTCAGGAGGAGTTCTAATACTGCCTTGGAGCAGTCTGAAGGACAAAATGATCTCCTAAGATCTGTGCTATGATATTTCTCAGATCTTAGTCAAAATGACTGCTGCCATAATGATTTATTAATACAATAATTTCCAGCCCAAATAAACTACAAATGAAAAGTAAGCAGAAAGAAGACAATCAAAATAGAATCAATGTCATATGTAGATTTTTTTAAAAAATGATATATTGAATACATAAAATGGTTTCCTTACTTTCCCAATTTAATATTGCCATCTTGTTTCCTATTTCACCTGCTCTTACAAAAAAATACATACTTTTTCTTAATGAATTTCAAGGTTAGATAATTGAAAAGCAAGAAGTTCTGAATATATGACAGAAATGATTGCTGAAAATTTTGCTATTGTTGTTGGTTTTGAAGTTATTTTTTTCTCTTCTAACACAAAATTACCACATGGTAGAAGAAATTACTGATTGAAGATATAGAAGAAAAGGAGTCTAAAAGTTACATGTATAGAGGAAGTATTAATCCCCAGTGTAAATTAGCAGCTCTCTTACAGCTTATTATGATTGGCTATACGTGTATACAACATATGTTCTTAGCAAGACTTCTAATGTTCTTGCCACTGTCCTCCACTGTCACATCAGTCACAAAAAAAGTCCCACCTCTTGCTGCAACAGTGTTGGATGGCATAGCTGGTATAATTGACCAATGTTATTGACTTAAATGCTCATAGAAGAAAAGTTCTGCAGTTGCAGAAGATAATAAGAACTAAATTGAGACAGAAGAACATTTCTATTCAAGAAGGAAAGTTAAAAAATAGTTTCTCTTAAAAAAAAAGTAGAAAAATTTCTGCCTACCACTGGCATTCTACCAAAGCTGATTCAATGTCTAGCTGCTGCTGGTCTTGTTGCCTGCAAAAAAGCTCCTTCCACATGGCTTGTGGCAGTCCTCATGGTCATCTTACCTCAGCATGCTCAGATATAACAGTAGAGCTAAACCAGAAGAAAGCATAGCCCTTTAGAGACCTAATTTTTTAGCAGTGGCTTATCTCCCTGAACTAGCTTGTTAAAATGCGAGGCACACACCGATGCTAATAGTAAATTAAGGATAAAAATGTGCAAGGGGGTAATTCTTTGAGCAGCAGCCTAGAGATAATGTGTTCTCAGAGTAAACGAAGGACTAATATTTAATGCAATGGACTGGTTTATATTCAATTCATACATTTATTTTTTTGGTTTATTTCTTAGATTTACCCCAAATTTGGGGAGATATCTAGATGTGTTTTCGATGCCAAATATGTACAATTTGATTCTTAACTCAGTATAATTAGTTAAGGGGAAACTGACTCCGTAGCCCAATAGAGCCGAGGCTGCTGCAGCTGTGTGCCCCAGCTGCAACCAGCAGTGAGACTGAGCATATATTATCAGAAGATCTAGCTCCGTACACAAACACACATATACAAAATGTGGAACTGACCACACAGATCAACACAGACAGACACGACCAGCACTCACATCGACACAAACTACACCAATGGCTTCACCTTGTTCCTTTCCCTGGATGATTAGATTCCATTAGTGGGAAATATATATGTGTGGATCCTTGCAGAAGCTGGGCTCAGACACTCAATGCATCCAGCAGCTTTCCCTGAATCCCAGTCTTTCCAGTTGTTCTCATCTGGGCATATGAGCCCCAGCGGCTGCAGCTTCATGTCAGCTGCTATTAGAGAAGCCCTTACTCACTCCCTCATCCTCCCCTATTTGGCCCCAACTCTACACACACACACACACAGACTACAGATTCCTTAGTAGATGACCTTGGACACACAATCCATCCATGAACTGGTCCTGGATGCTTACTCTCCCCATGTGCCTCACCCTTGGAGACACCTAGACACACAGAAGCACACATGCACATATAAGCAGGTTACGGTTGTTTCCCAGACCCTATGGTCTCCCCAGGAGTCCCTCGCCCAAGATATATGTTAGGAATGGAGTTTAAGGAGAAGACAGGACAAACTGCACTGATCAAGCCCAGGGCATGGCCAGAGAAGAACACTGACCAGCACGGTCTACAAGTAACTCAGCCTTTTTATCCCTTTATCCCTCTATTTTGCCATACCAGTTTCTTCTCCAAACCACCTTCATCTCTCCCCATCTTGGTTCCTCCTTTAAACATCCCTTAGTAAGTCTTGTGCAGTTCCAAATTGCTCTTCCCCTGCTTCCCAGGGGAATGTGTTCATAGACAGTGACCATCCAAAAAGGTCATCCAGAGCATTTCTCCTCTTGAAAGGCTATCTTGAAAGCTTGCACGCCAGTACATTGGGGCTAAGGCTGCCCTGGGACAGCCCCGAAAGGAGCCTTGGGAGGGTGTGTCTTCCTCTGAGTCCTTACTTTACATTCCCCACCAATCTTTGTGCCTCAGTTCTTCTCTGGGCTTTTGGAGATGATCCTTGGATGGGCCAGAGGCTTCTGTGGTGAGCCTGGAGGCAGCCAGGGCAGAGTTTTGTTTGGCCCCCACAGTTACCATCATCTTACCGTGCTCTGTGAGTGTGCAGACAAGGTGGGGTTTTTTACGTAGTCTAATTTATTACTAAGAAAGCATTCTATTGAACAAGTTTGGTAGAAAAAAATTATAATTCAATTTTGTTAAAATCTTCTACATTTTTTGTTTACTTTTTCCTGTAGGGAGAATTAAACTGAGAACTGTCAAATGAAAAAAAATCGTGAAGGAAGCTATATTGCCATAAAGACATTGAGTAAGGATATGAGAGATAAAACTTTAAACATATTCTAGTCAGAAAAATAATGTTAATCTGGCTCCTGCATATTTGACACAAAAGTTCAAATCCAAGGTGTAGGTCTATGCTCCATTTCTATCAGAAATTCTACTTTAGTTTCAAGAAATGTTTTCAATGAAATATTCTTTGCTATAATCATGCCCCTCTAAAATATTCTTTCTAGAAAAATAAGTTCCATCACTAATTCCTAAATAAATACCTTTTAAAAGGTCAAGTTGTTGATCTCTTCTTCTCTTTCAGTGAATCATATTAGTTTGTTTATATATATATTTTGATCATTAATCAATTAAATAGACTCTTTAAATGTCTTTATAGGTTTAGCTTTTTGTGTACAGTGATTCTGTGTGAGAATCCCCTTATATTGCTAAGAATTATACAAACCCTTGTGCTGATCTTTTCTATTTTACATTTAGAACTGAATATGAGATTTATGGGAGGACCACTAATAACTGTATATGCTCTGCAAGGCTGAGATGACTGAGTTGCTCTCAATTTGCTCTGACAGCAAGATTTATACAAGAAATAACAAACCAATAAAATTTGGGTGGGTTTTTTTTCATATTTTACTACATGCTTTATTTCTTCTCTAACTTGGAACTGCCCCAAGCAATATAATCAAGAAATTTTCTTGAAATATCTTTTCATTTTTTTTCATGCTACATGCTTGTGAATAGTTCCTGAAGTCTGGTTTTGGGGTTTTTTCATTCTTTAAAACTGACATAGTAATAATAAAAAAATAATAATGTACACATCTACATGAAGATTGCATGAAAACAACTGATGCTGTAGGGTTTTTTTAATTAAAATTTGTAATACAATACTAATATACAGAGGGGAGCAATGGCTTAAAAATCAAAACAAAACTGTCTCAAGAGCAATTGAAAAAATAAAATACATATTTTTTCTTTTTGGTGGTATGTCTCAAAGATTTTGAGCTTTTTATTTTCAGATCACTATAAACTATTGTATTTGTTCATGGTCCCACTATTGACATTAGGTCTTTTTGTCTTAACATTATAGTGGTCTTGGCATTCATATTTGTTCTAAAACTTCAGGAATCCAATGGTGACTGCTAGCCTGACAAATAATTTATTACATGTGTGTGCAACTGTACATACTTTTAATTTGTCACAGAATCTGAATCGATCTGCTGAAGCCTTAGTCCCTCTGGATTTTCATATCTTTCTGGCCTGCTGAAATAAAAAAAATTAACAAAGTGGGAGTTGATTGCTGTCATTCCCCAGTGCTAGCATTTCACACCGCAGAACTAGAGAAAACATGAAAGCAGGCAGGGCATGTCTACAGCTGAAGATGCTAATAGATCCAGTTCACAGTCTTTGGGAGTTCTGATACAGCAGTAGTTTCATGTGGTGCTGGCAAGACGATAGGGTCATTGGCACAGAATTTTAGGCTTGGTTTGGCAAGTCTAAGATTGCAGCTTTTTTTCCCATTGATTTTCCAAGTTTTGGGCTAGCAAGCTGCATCTTGTGTGTTACAAGGCATGCATTAGCAAATCCCCCATTTTGGAAGCTTCCAGTGAAAACAGCATTATGATGAGCTGGTAATCTCTCAAAATTAAATTTGTGTTGAAGTATTAGTTTGATTAATTTATTTTCTAATTTTGATAAGCCAAGGATTTGAATGGGTTTTATAGCCATTCTGTATATTATTACTGGGAAATCTTACTTAACTGAGGCAAGACTAAGATAAACCAGGAGCAGGTTTTTTTTATGTACAAACCATAAATAAAACGCCAGAAGATCACATTCAGAGCATGCTCAATGGAAAAATAAACTCAGTAACACACTTGACAATGGAGCACAAAGATCTCCAAGGCAGCACTGGCCTAAATCAGAAAAGCCAGACAACACAGCATCACACAAAGGCTTTCTGCCAATCAGTTTCTAGGGAACCAACTTCGATCCCTCACCTTTCAAAGCAAGATTAAGTTACTACCTAGATTAACCACAAGATTAACCAGAAAGTTGCCCTACTCATTATGACACTTATTCCTAAAACCAGGAGAAAGAAAAAAAGAAAAATATTTCAACACATGAGGTATCATACTGCTTTTTTTTTTTTTTTCTTGATAATTCTAGAAATGGAGAGGTTTAAAAAAATAAATAATTTAAGTTCAGTGTATGGTGCAAATTGAGAGGCAAGGCAAAAAGCAGTTGCCCAGCACATTCCCTGCTGTACAGCAGAGAAATGGAAAGATAAGTGGAATATGTTCGCAACTGAAATGCTGTGTTGAAGACATAGCTACCCTACCTTTCTATACATTCACAGGTCTGACCCATCAATTTCTTCTTTTACTGACCTTGCATATTCAGCAGCAAAGTAATGTGTTGTAAGGACTTTGCTACCACTTTAACAAGCCTCATTTCTAACAATTGTGGAATGTAAACAGTGGATTTGTTTTTCTTGTCATTAAAAAAATAAAAATGCTTTCTGCTGTTAGGTTTTAGAGGAAAAAGAAAGCATCATAGTCAAGAAAATAAATGAAGGGCTAGATTTCCAATTAACCCATGCTGGTCTTCATGTCACTGGCCTCCAGATAAGAAGGGAGAAGGACATATAGAGCAGCCTGTGAACTGTGTTCTCATTAGAGAATAACTCGCTCCACTTAATGGGTTAAAAACATAGAAGAGATATCAAAGCTTTTCTAATCACATTTTTAAAAAGCAGTTACCAAATTGCTGCTCCACTTATAACCACTCCACAAGGGCCAGATTCTCTTTTCATGATTGTTATTTACTCTTGATTTGCAAAAGGGCATTTCTGTGCTGTATGTTAAATTCATGTGCTCAGTTTAAATTGCCATTATGTTCTTGGGTATGTTACAGTGGCTGCAGGAAGAGTGAAAAACAGACTTTTTCAAATTTTGTTACCAAACTAATTTTGCCTGGCATCTATAGATAGTAACAGATTCCAAGAGAGAAATTTCACTATGTTTAATTCAGAAATAAAAAAAAAAAAGCCGGGGTGGGGGGTGGGGGGGGTGGTGTTCTAAAAGATGACTGCTTCAAAGCCTTTTATATTAGAGTGCAAAGCAGGAAAAAGAAAAAAAAAAAAAATCTGATTTTCGCCTTTGTCATCCTTTGAAAGCAAACTAAGCTTCCCAAAGTGCACTCACAACATCAATTTAATACAGATTTTCGCTGAAAGGAGGCTCTGCAATCTCTGTCTCTCAACCCTGCCATTGTTCCTCATGTTCTGGAACTAGAATTAGCATAGAATTTATGTAGGGAATAAATGGAGACATGGAGATGGGACTTGAGAGGAAAACTGAGACTGGAGTTGGGATGGAATAATGGGGACTGATTAGAGTCAGCTGGAAAATAGAAGCCAGGTTGTTAAAGAAGATGTGAAAGTAGGTGAAAATTAATTGAAAGAAGTTGAAGATTACTTGAAAAGCATTAGAGGACTAGCTCTGAAGGGATGAGACTGACAAACAGATGAAGATGGGGCAGGAAAAGAAGACAGATCTGACTGCAACCAGGTTTCAGAAGAACTGGCATTGATCAGAGAGGAGCTCCTGTGGGATTTCCCTGGTGTTAAACAATGATCTCATCAAGACAGCTTAGTAGTGCCGTCCACTGGTCATCGTTTTGATTGGCAGTGCAATTAGAGACAAAACTAGCAAATAGCCAAAATGACTAGGGAGCTGTGACAAGGGGGACCAGAACTGAAAGGGCAAAAAGAAAAACCCTGTGTCAAAGTTTGGGAATAAGAAAGTGGGCAGATGAAAATAAGTCATAAGGGAAAAGGAGAACATGATGAAAAATCTGACTGCAATTGGAACATGCCCACGTAAACTAAACAGAGCCAAGGGCAGACCTGAGTGCCACTCCGCATTTATTCACCCTGTTTATTTTTTAGCCTACTTCCTGACACAGCGTTGCTTGCTATGCTCTTAGATAGGTTTGGGGAAATAGTACAAACTTTTGATTGCTTCCAACAAGCAGGATAGACAAAAACACCTCATCTGTCTGCAACACAGTTTAGCTATACAGACACTGTATATGTCATTCTGTGCATCCTGAAAACCAGAAGATGCATTTCTGTCCAGCTGTAGTCACAAGGACTGACTAGTTGAGAATAGGACAAGTAGATCAAGGAACAGAAGAAAATATTTAAGACAAAAACTATGTTAGAACAGGTGGATGGAGGGGCTGTAAGGGTTAAAAAAGGCATTGCAGCATCCAATTGTCTGGATGACTCGACTTCATTTCTACAGCCATTTGAACGTGGGTTTGAATGAGGCAGAAACTGTCAAAAAGAGAAAGGGGAACTGAACATTTACCATGGTGGAAGGTTGCATGTGGGATTAAAGTAAATTTCGCCATCAAAACATATCCAGTATCAATAAAGGTGCTTAATGGAAACTTTTTGTAGTTAGTTGGTCACTGATTATGTGGCTTTCATTTTTGGGGTACCTGACTTTATACTTCAGATTCTAACCAGCGCAAGAGTGGAGCACTCAAGAGGTGCATCTGAAATCAGTGAAAGATGTGCTTTGAATACATAAAGTGCTTATGTAAACCTAACTCAGGTATCTACATTTCCTAATTTGGGCACACAAATTCCATGGGGACTTTAGACAAGAATCTTACTGTGCTTTTATTGTCTATTTCTAAAAGTGTGCTTTAGTGTTAAATACATTACTATTTTTTGAAGCACTCATGTATATAGCTATATATATATTTAGCTATACAGAAAAGCAACAAACAACAATAATAACATGAGAAAATTATTAATTCCATTTTCAAAGTTCATCTTATAGTGTCCTCTAAATATGGGATAGAAAAAATCTAAACCACTGTATTATGATATTTAGTAAGTCAATATATATTTATCCCACACATTGAACACAGATCCCATAGAAAAATACTATATTGCTGTGCAATTAAAATCTGCTTCTTAAACATACAGACAGTGAGGTTAAACTAACATTGCAAAAGCATCCATATCCCTGGCATTTCATGAAACCTGATCTTTTGACTTTTAAGCCTTAAAATAATGTTCACCGCATGTGTATATGCGCGCCCTCTCTCTCCCTCTCTCTCTCACACACACACACACACACATATTTGTATGCATATATAAGAAGGAAATAAATATCACCACCAGAGACAGATGTGAAAGAAAACAATCTATTCTTTTCCAGATGTTAATTTAAAAAAAATAAAATTATATGATCAGATAATTGTGCTGTATACTTCATCTATTAGTTTCAATCTCCTGTTATTTCTGAAAATCTAGTCCAGAAGGCCAGTTCCTCCTAGAGTGGATTGAATATCCTGGACTGCAAAATTTTCCCACAGCCAGAATATAAGTCAAAGAGAAAAATTTTCATGCCCAGGAGGTCACTAAACAGATGAGGTTCTCGATAAAATATCTATCCATACTGTTTCAAAGTTAAGGCTTTTAGGTCTCTGAACAGTAGAGAATCTCTGAGTTTTGACAGAAAGAGAATATTTGGTATCTCTGAGGTGTTACAAACCTTGTTGGAAGCCAAAGAATTGTTTAGATCCATAAAAACTTGTTTTCCAGTATTACAAACATAGTTACATGATTCTGTAAATCTAGTTAGACATGTAGAATCTTGTCGAGCAACAAGTACCTTTTGAATGTGTGTGTCTGGTCACTGCCTCTCTGAACATCATGGAGCTGAAAATTGAATTCATTCATTAAGACGATCTTTATGTAATTCTTTAGATAATGCAGAATGTGGCCAGTTTTTCCAACCTGACGTTGGAATCAACCTCAGAGACTGAATAAACAAATAATGGCAAAACAAAATTATCTACAATGGTAAGGCATGCCTTTGCTGCAGTAAAGGGCTTGTGCTAACAGTTGAATTATAACAGAGTGATCACATTATTACAGTGGTTAGTCACCATACAATGCATTTGAGTGGTATTAGGTAGTACATTGTAATACTTCATGATGCGAATCCAAGGGGTAAACAGTGCTTTGGAGAAAAACATTCTTGCCCAAATATAACCTTCAGTAAAATGACTAATAATGTTACTTGCATTTGTTTGGGGAATAATGGGTAAGGGTACATGAGCAGCAGACAAAACATGCTTTGCTAAAATGCAGCAAGTATCATAAAAATTTTGTAGTAATATTATGAGTATAACAGGCACCAGATAATAAACTGCAAAACGTTGGAAAATGAAGTGAGGAAGAAGTATTAATTTACTGCTTGAGCACATGCACTTGGGAAGGCTGTATTCTGATTTTCTTTAAGATTGATCCACGAAGCTGTGACTTTGGGCACACAGTTTGAGTTCATGCTTTTTGCATTTGGTCTAATTCCTCATGCAGTTATCCAATTTTTCCTCTGCTGAATCATGTCCCTGCAGCTACCATTCAAAGAAAACAAAGTATTCCAAAGGCTTACGTAGCTGCTGATCCTCGACTGTTCACTGAGTTTGTGTGCTGTGGGGTATCAATGTGGTCTGAACTTGTCCCCACTAAACTACGTGCTTCAGAACTACTTTGATTACCAGACGGCTAAAAGGAGCCCCTTTACACCATCCTTTTTGTTTTCCCTTTTTTCTGATGTTTATTACATCATATCTCTTGTGAGTCGGCTGCAGTTTGCACCTGTTTTGCATTTCTCTCTTTCCCATTTACACTTACATCTGTTAAGTTCAGGCAATTTCCTTTTTGTATTGTTGGGCTTCTCCGCTCTCCTTTTTTCTGAATAATTAAACTCCATGTTTTCAATGTTTGTTTATTTCCACATAATAGGATCTGCTTCAGCAATTTTAAAGGTCTTCCACAATTGCAATAATCAGAAGAAACCTGAAAAACTGTTAATTTAATTGTTCATTTCATTTTATTTAGTCATACATACAAGCAAAATTTAACTAAATCTAATCTTTGACCTTTGGAGTGAAAAAAACAGTCAAAGAGTATTCCATTTTATACTATTAATATGTTAGCAGTAAAATCATTGCTTATAAAAATATGGTTTTTTAATTATTAAAATCCATTATTTTAATTGAATGTTCAGATATATTACAGAGATCTTTACAGAGTAATAAACACAGAGTAGAAATAGACCTTCAGAAATAATATTGTAAGTTTTGCAGCGCATTGTTATAGTTTTATTATCCTTTTATCATAGTAAACCAACCCAAAAAGAAATGCAGATTTTTTCAGATATTTAGGGTTGGTTTTTTTCTTGCTTTTTAATTTTTCTAATGCTTCTATCTTTGATTGTAAAAAAAAAAAATATTGCTAAGAAACAATTCTCATCCAAGTGGATATTATTATAAAATCTTTACATGTGTAGAATACTGGTTTGATCAGCACTTTGCCTAACGCATTTTTCAATGACAGCAGTCAGTGTTCTTGAAAGACTTACTGCCATTTTCCCAGGTTGCTTTCACTGTTCAGTAAAAGCAGAGATTATTCATACACTCCTTCTATGTAATGTATAACATAGTCTAATACAAGAATCCTAGAAGTCCTGTACAAAACCCTCAACCTGAGAAAACAGCATAACCTGAAAAATATACATGTCAATTATCAAAAGCAAATGGCTCACTTAGTGAGAACTGATTGCACAGTTTAGACAGAACTTTTTTTGCAGGTCTCAAACAAAACTATTTTACTTTTCAGTATCAGTGAAAAGTACTTAATGGGGGAGGGGGGCAGGGAGGGTGGAAGCGTGGATGGAATGAACATCAATTTCAGTTTTAAAATTCGGATCAATCATGCATGCCCAAATACTGTTCTTGCTCTTTCCAGCTGGTACCTGCGCAGGGTACTAGGGTCTGTCATTATTCTAAGCTGTCTTTTCAAGGGAGTTCGAAGCCCCGTATAAGTCAGTTCCTAACAGGGCAAATTAGAATCAATCCTGAAAATGCTGCTGCTGCTAACAAACACTGAAAGCTGTTTAGGACTTCAGCATACCCTCCAGCATCCAACTATTTCTGAAGACTAGACACACCAATATTAGTGCAACATCAAACAAAAAAGAAATTAGTGAAAACTTATTCTCAAGAAAGCAATTGTCATATACTTACATTGGTTGAACCAGGAGTATTCAAAACAAATGCACACTAACACACCCTCTCAGGAGATCATAATCCCATAACAGATATTTACACTCAAACCTTACCAGCAAGATGCAAAAATCGTAGAGCCTGAAGCACTCAGAACTTCCTGGGGGAATTCCTTACCATGATACCAAAGTCTGGGTTTGGAGAAAGGCTGCAAAAAGGTTTTTCTCAAATTATACATGTGAATCAAGTCACATTCATTAAATCTATGTACACGATGGGCAGCCTCAGGCTGTTGATACAACTAGAAAGTTACAGAGCTTCAAGGGAAACAGGTGGGTAAAGAAATTACTGAGTTGCAGAAAGAACTGTAAGAAAGTTTGTATTGTACGACCATACAAAACGGGAAAAAGATATTATTGATGGAAGTAGGATTATTGAGATGGGAACTCAGAATAACTCAGAAATTCAAGGGGAAAAACATCAACATGTAAGGGGATAAAAAAGAGAAATCTAAAGTGCAAGAAGGCAACTCAGCAGGGAGAAACAGAGATTGAATCTTCCCCTCCTGACTGATACCAACCTCACTTGCAGAGTTTTCTTGGATTTTACATTGGGAATGGTCAAAATTTTAGGCTGGTAAAATTTTAAATCTTCATTATCTTTTGTTTGTGTTTTAAAAATAGATAGTTGCTTTATACTTCTAAATTGTAAATAACCCACTCACAAAGTCTCTTCATGTATGGCAAAAGGCAAATAACCATATGACTCAGGGAAAGATGGATGTCTTCTTTATCTACAACAAAAAACTTAGGAAGTACTGCAGCTGGCAACATATTTCAACTGGTCACCTTACAATTAGCATAAAGGAACCTGTACTCCAAAGCAATAGATAAAGGAAAAAGACATTACAAAGAATGTTTTTTTTCAAATTTCTCAAAATCTTACTTTCAGCTTGATGACACTTTGTTAGTTACCTATATAAGCAAGTCAAAATTATGTGATTGCATTTACATATATTGATATAATCAATAATTTGGTAGTACGCTACTCAGTTACTTGAGCAGTAATATTTTAGATAAGACACTTCAAAGACATCTTCTCAAAGTTCGGTTTTGCCTGAAGTCCAAGTAGGACTTTGGCTGACACAGGTAAACAATGAAGGTACCTCTGCTACTGGTGAGATGTTTGTGCTACGTGCCATTGGGCAAAGAGGGTAAGCTGGGGGGTGGTGGCACGTGTCAAATGAGGATCTTCCGTCATGCAGATGATTCTGCAGGTGATTTTAAGGTCATGTGAGTGTTATGTCAGACTCTCCTATGCAGATGCTCAGTGCCCAACACAATCAAGAGTTTTTCTGACAGATTCAGGCTGGCCAAAGCTACAAAGACCCATTAACTTTCAAGTACTGCAAAAGTAGAAGCAGGCATGGGACCTGCATATTCATTGTGTATTTGATGGCAGGACTATTGTGAGTTTTGGCAAGATGTTATAAAAAAATTCTTATTCCACCATTTAATTCCACAACACATATGTAATGCCATTACTTGCTTGTGTATCCAAGACAAGAAATATAACTAAAACTTGTTACTGAGTCAGCTTCTTTGTTTTTTCTCATATTTTATTTTCCTATATGATGCCTTCTACTAATACATTCTCTTTGTGGTCAGGCTTGCAAAATCAATATGACTATAAAACCAAATTAAATCACATGGATTTCTGGTTTCTATCACAAATAAAAATTACTAACACAAATGTATGGTACAATCAAATAAAACATAATAATTGTTACACACAAGAAAATGGATGGGAATGGCAGCAGCAGGTTTTCTGTTCTTTTATTAGTGTCCTAAGCTAAAGAAACATTGAGTCTGGGCAGACAATTTACACTTTATATCAATAAGAGTAGAACCCCTATGTTTGTGGGTATGCGCACACAGGCCTGGAGAAAAACTGATATCTTTGGTATACAGATTTACTTTCTTTGGTGTTTAAAAATGGCATAAAGTGAACTGACACTATAAGTCTTCCCTTTGCCACATTTTTTAACTGCCAGTGGGTGAAATTATGATAATACATGTTCATATCTATCCGTTTCTTCTAATTCAAGTCTTTGTTAGAAACCTGAGTCATCATAAATTTTCTGTGTTGACTGTACAAGGAGCTGAACTATGTCAGTATGTATAGGGTAATCTGTTTCCATCATCATTGCCTTGAACTAAAGTACTAGAGTGATTACAATGCCTAAATTCAGGACCTAGAATAGATAGTCTGAATGAACATAAGAATCAGCCACTCTGAATATGAATTAGGAATACATCAGTCTCTTGTTTGTTGTTTTATCTAGGCCATGTAAATGCTATTCAATTTCTATATCTAAAGAAATGTCTCTAGCATAATTACTAACATGGAGCAATACTGAAATATTTAAGATATTGTTATTTTATTTTTGTCATCCGCGCAGGTGGAAGACATGATGTCTGCCTGAAAATAATATTCTGAGGTAGTCTCATTTGCCTGATCACTGTGCAACTGATACTACTCTGAATGTCAACAATTTTTGTATACTAAGTAAACCTCGGGTTTTAATTCTCTTTCAACACCAACTGAGGTTGTGAAATAAATTTGCTATGTATAGTTTAAATTGAATATTTTTTGCTTGCAGCAAACTTTTTTAAATCTAAACTTGTGATGTGCCGCTATTTCTAGTTTGTTTTTATCTCTTGAGTTTTTCGGTAAGATATTTTAAAATTGTATGAGGTTTCTCCATTCATTACCATAACAAAAATGCATAACCCTGACAAGTGAAACCTATCAAAACCACAGAGTCAGAAAATAGAAGAGTGAATGTGTATTGACTGTGGAATAGCAAAAATTATGCTGTTAAAATTCTTCAAGACCTTGCAGAAATGTAATGGCTGGACTTACCCCCATGCCAGTCTTCTATAGAAACCAAAATAAAATACAAACAGCTGTGAGAGTTACCCATCTCATTTAAAAAAAAAAAAATATCACTATACCTTGAATATATTTAGCTATGTTATTACTTATTTCCATACATGCAATTTTAAAAGTGAAGCAGTACTCAGGTTATCTGGGCTACTAGTATTTTGAAAAGAAACGATGTAATTGCTGGTTAATTCACCATTTTTTTTATAAATGTAGTCACAAGATAAATTAATCCAATTGCACACCACACTGACTTTTCAACTGACACGCTCCACTTTGATTTCAAATATGCACGTAAATTAGCAATGGATAATGGAGTAATTTATGCACTGGTGAGATTCAGAGAAGCCTCTATTGAAAGCCCTTTCTGTGCTTGGGCTAAGCCACTGATCCAAAGACTGATGAAGTAACAGAAGAACAGTTTGAGATATTGAAGTTTGGGTCAGTCACTACAGAGGCTAAATGAACAATAGTGGATTTTCCATGAAAGGTGGAATAAGAGCTTTGAAAATTATTTAAATAGTTGCATTCTAAATATATTCACAAATTGTGAATGTTCTTATATTACAGACTCATCACTGTTGGTGTCTCCACCTCATCCTTATCATTAACTGCCACCAGTGAACATTGCAACCTTGAAAGCATTTTTGGGTAACCGACCCACTATCTCTGCTTTTTCTGAAATTCTAGGGACAAGGACTTTGAGAAAACTGGAGAAGGACTAAGAGCCCAGTACAGCCCAGGGTAAGTATAGCCATAATATACAATGTTATTCCAAAAAAAGATTATGACTTTAGCAAAAAGGGAAGCATACATGGTTACTAGTTAATCACACAGATGATATTTCAGTAAACCATGGTACGATAGGATATAGAATCACTCTTTTTATCCAGTTTCCTAGGTGTCTGAGGTATTGTGATTATGTGTAAGCATGAACCTATGTATTTAAGTAAGAAAAAAAATGCACTGAAAGCACAGTATGCCAGTAATTGCAAAGCCCTGTTAGCATGCTTCCCATGTTCTCAATGGACAGAACATTTTCATTTAAATTCTCATTTACAAAGTCACGAAGTCAGCTGGTTTTACAAAGTTAATGTGAGAAGGCAACTTCTTAAAATTACTTTTTAATGTTCTGTATTGGCATGGGCTAGTCATATGGGGCAGCTGGGTACTGTTTGTCACTTTCTTTATTTCCGTTACAACACAGCGACAGCAAATCCGTGCAGTTAATAAATAAGATGTCTTTTTCTTTTTTCTTCATAATGACGAGGTATGTTTATTAAGTTTTCATTTCACTGCATCATAATAAGCTTCCTAAATACATAACCAAGACAGAGTTACCTTAACAACCTTGTCATTTCAATTTTTCACACATTTCCATTGTGTGTGCCTTCTATCTCAGTGAAGTTTCAACTCATTAGCTGACTGCCATAAGCTATTAGTCTATAACAGTGTTCAGTCTTTAAAAAATATAAAACAGAACCAAAAAAAAAAGAAAAGGGAAAAAACAAAAAAGAGAATTGCCTAAAGCCACTTTCAGACTCTCTGTGTGTGCAAGTTCTGTTGGTTCATTAACCCAATGTACATTGAAAAGGAACAAGCCCCTCACAAAAAAAAAACCCAACCGACAACAAGAAAAACATTCATGAAGAGTCTATTTTCAGAGTGCAAATCAAAGGTTTCACTAAACAATAAAAAAGACATGATTCATTTCCTCATTACTCTTCACATAGCCAAGCAAAATACTTTTATGTATGCAGCATATACATCTTATGCATTTTGGCACCATGAAGCTATGTATAATCTAGTTATATCTGAAAGGCAGTGAATGCTAATTGGTTTGGCTTCAGATAACTATATTAAATTCACAAATTGGTAAGGAGCATGCACAATATTAATTTCATAATCACTGCTTGCTGTAAATTTTTGGAAAGTAGTGTATTACCAAAAATATTTACCATGAATGACCTCATTATACTTCATTGCCTTTTACAACCTTTTACCTGTGTGAGGTTTTTGTGTTTGTTTTGGGGGGGGGTTAACCTATTTTTTAGCCAGATTTGCACACATTGTCCTCATTTTATTCAAAACTTTATTGATACTCTATAACTTTATTGTTATTCTATAACTGCTATAAGTGCTCTACACATAATAACATCGTATTTCATAATATCATTACAGAAGGCTAATATTACGTTTTGTGTTCTGACCCATTTTTACTTCCATTTGTTTTATTTCAAAGTCATTTTGCTATAAAGCATTGTAAAAATGATTGTTTTATTGTATTGTATTTTTAAAATAATTATTATTGTTATTGTACAATTAATAATAGCAACACCTCAAAGGATACAGAAGCTTGGCATGCTACCTTGTCACCAAGTCCCCTCAGCGCATACATACTGCTTCGTCCTCAGGTTGCTGTCTGGAATGATGCCAGTAGATCTCACCCAGGAAACCCGTACCCAGAAGGAAGGATAACGTTCTCCAGAGTCTGCTCCCTACAGACAGTATACGCATGGACTGTGACAGATTTAACTTCCTCTGCACAAAGCAGTCTTGACATGAAGCACACACGGCAGAAGTTCCTTGCTGTTTGGGCTTCCTACCAAAATATGATGTAAGGTGAAGGATGCTGATTCCTGGAAAACATCCACTTACAGGACCAGTAATTACCTAATAGCTAATGTGATACAATTTCCTTCTCCAGGTGCACCTGGTGGGATAGTGTACTGAAAGAGTCACCATCTCTAGGTAGAAAGTTACTCTCCCCACAAAGAAATAAAAAAAAAAAAGCAAGCTGACATCTCACTGAGAGAGAGTGTGGCTGTTTCAGGCCAAGCAGGCAAACTGTACACTTGGTATTTCCGAGCTGGCTTCTCTTGTATGTTTGGATCAGAATGACTGATCTCATAATGTATGCCCAAGTCAGTTTATATTTGATTTTCAGTCTGGGAAACCATCTAATCATTGTGAATAGTTGATATTAACTTTTTAATTTGACGTTGAGTGGAATTGCAAATCCCTTTGTGCTTCTTTTTCTTCCCCAAGCGAAACACTGCCAGTGTTCCCCTCTGCCAGAGAGAGAAAAGATGTCTGGGCTGCAGCAGGCACACAGTTTAGGGAGGAAGAACATATGAATTTTCAAAGCATGTTTGACCAGAGGAACCTGTGTCTGAAGGTGGCCTTTCTGAGATAGCTAGGGAAGAGTACAATAACGAAGTATGCTTTCCAAAACCACTCTCCTAGACTAAAAATTTTGTAAAACAGTTTTCTGGAATTTTCTAAGCCGTGTTTGTTGCCTTTGCATTTACTATCCCTTCAGTGATTCTTCTTCCATGAAATCCCAGTTGTGTAGGGATGGGGCAGAAAGGCCAAGGCATAGCTGCAGCTGAATTTGGCAAGGGAGACAAAGAATAAGAAGGGTTTCTACAGGTATGTCAGCAAGAAAAGGAAGGTCAAAGAAAGCGTACCCACCTGATGAGCAAGACTGGAAAACTAATAACAATGGACAAGGAAAAACCTGAGGTACTCAACTTTTGCCTCAGTCTTCACTAGCAACTTCTCACACCTCTCAAATGGATGGACCACAAGGCAGGGACTGGGGGAGCAAAGTCCCTCCCACTGAAAGAGAAGGCCAGGTTCATCACCACCTGAGGAACCTGAAGATACAGAAGTCTATGGGACCTGATGAGGTGCATCTCAGAATCCTGAGGGAATTGGCTGATGTAGTTGCCAAGCCACTCTTCATGATATTTGAAAAGTCATAGCAATTGGGTGAAGACCCTGGTGACTGGAAAAGGGGAAATATTGCACCCATTTTTAAGAAAGGTAGAAAGGAGGACTCTGGGAACTACCAACCTGTCAACCTCACCTCTGTGCCTCGGAAGATCATGTAACAGATCCTCCTTGAAGCTATCCTAAGGCACATGGAGAACAGGGAGGTGATTAGAGACAGCCAGTATGGCTTTACCAAGGGCAAATCCTGCCTGACCAACCTAGTGGCTTTCTATGATGCAGTGACTATCTCAGTGGCCACGGGAAGAGCTACAGATGTTGTCTATCTGGACTTCTGTAAGGCCTTTGACATGGTCCCCCACAACATCTCTCCAAATTTGGAGAGAATTGCATTTGATGGGTGGACTGTTCAGTGGAAGAGGAATTGGGTTGGATGGCCACATACAGAGGGTAATATTCAACAGCACAATGTTCAGATGGAGATCAGTGACAAGTGGTCTGTATTGGGTCTCTCAGGGGTCCATACTGGGACCAGTACTATTCAAGATCTTCACCAATGCCATAGACAGTGAGTTTGCAGATGCCTCCAAGCTATGTGGTGTGGTTGACACACCTTAGGGACAGGATGCTGGAGGGACATGGACTGTCTTGAGAAGTGGGCATGTGTGAACTTCATTAGGTTCAACAAGGCTGAGTGTAGAGTCCTGCACTTGGGTTGGGGCAAACCTCAGTATCAATACAGGCTAGGGGATGAATGGACTGAGAGCAGCTCACAGTCCAGAAGGCCAATGGTATCGTGGGATGCATCAGAAGAAGCATGGCCAGTAGCTCGAGGGAGGTGATTCTGCTTCTCTACTCTGTTCTCGTTAGACTCCAACTTGAGTACTGCGTCCAGCTCTGGGTCCACCAAAATAAGAAGGACATAGACCATCTTATGGAAGGAGTGGTTCCAGAGGGCCACAAAGATGATCAGAGGGCTGGAGCACCTCTCCTATGAAGACAGACTGAGGGAGTTGGGGTTGTTCAGGCTGGAGAAGAGAAGGCTCCGGGAAGCCCTTACTGTGGCCATTCAGTACTTAAAGGGGGCCTAAAGGAAAGATGGGGACATACTTTTTAACAGATCCTGTTGTGATAGGACAAGCGGAAATGGTTTTAAACTAAAAGTGGCCATATTCAGACTGAGATATAAGGAAGAAATGGTTTACAATGAGGGTGGTGCAACACTAGAACAGGTTGCCCAGAGAGGTGGTAGGTTCCCCATCCCTGGAAACACTGAGGGTCAGGTTGGGGCTCTGAGCAACCTGGTCTAGTTTTAATGTCCTGCTCATTGCAGGAGAGGTTTTAAAGGTTTTAAAGAAGACCTTTAAAAGTTCCTTCTAACCCAAAATATTCTGTGATTTTATGATCCTAAATTATCCTGTTTCTTTTCAAAAGCAATCATTATCCTTTCCACTCAGAATCCAAGTATATGCCCTCAGACAAGTCTTTTCCAGGTTGAAATGCCCTTTGCTATTTAGTCATCCCTTGTATAGAATCCATTCCATACATTTTAATCTTCCTTGTTGCCCTTCTCTGAATTTTACTCCCTGCCATACTCAACAGAGGATGTTGTATCCCTTTCTGCATTTTTTTTGGTGGTGTCTGTTTGAAATGCTCTGTCACTATCACCTCTTTTTTTTGGTGGTGTCTGTTTGAAATACTCTGTCAGTATCACCTCTTGCCATATGACTGTACAATGTCTAATATTTTGTCTTGTTTCCAGATGCCACTGTAAGAAAAAGAGTCAGAGGCTACTTGAAGTGCTGTGTGGGAGAAAAAAAAGATCTGTGCTTTAGAGATTAAAGTAATTTTTAACAATGAAAAGCCCCAACTACAGGTAGTGCTAGGTAATCAAATTCATCTAATACTGAAGTACTTGTAAGATATGGAAAATAATTAGCCCTCTCATGGTTATCTGTTTCTCTCCACTGAACATATGAGAACTCCAGATGATAGTATAATCTAACTTTTAGATGGCAAAAAAAGAGATAAAACGGCTGGTAATATAGTTGCCGAGTAAGATTCCAGCTAACATTTATTTTGTCATGAAGCCTATGTTTTCAACAGGGAATACTTCAAAGCTCTGTATTTAGAGATGCTGTTGATATGATCCCCTTCCTTTTGAAAAAGATAATGTAAATACTTACCTTGAAGTCTGAACCTTCCTGTTCCACAGTAATGCAGAGGACTGATGAAGAAAGAGGGTTTATATTAATCTGATTAGTGACAAAAGAATGAGAAAGTGGTTTTATGTTTCCTCCTTTTCTCCCATCATGGAGACACGAAGAAAAAAAGACAATATGTGCATATATTGGTTTAATATTTTCAATGGAAAAGTACCTAAAGGCTCATTTTGATCACCACGGTCAAATTGTAATGAGTTACATGCTCCACAATAACATTTGGTACATGTGTTGATAGCTTAAAAAAAACCCAAACAAACAAAAATCCCAAACACCAAACCCAAAACAAAAAGGCATAGGAATTCAGGAAGAGAAGGATATGTATAGTTATATAAAATATTATGTAACTCATGCCTTTATATTCCTGACATTAGATTTTTTACTCTTTTTTTTTTCATATAAGTTTCTAATATTTCAGGTTAAAGAACCTTAGCATATTTCAAGAGCTATAAAAGACAATAATAAAATTGATAGAATAACGAAAAAAAGATTGTATTCACAATTTTCCTTTCTCATTCTATTTTTATTTACTGAAATATACAGTATAATGTATATATCACAGATTAGTGATACAACTCTAGATTGTTAAGAGGAACCACAGTAGGTCTTTAAGTAGAGAATAAATTGTGGAATAAAATGTGCTTAGTGAAGAGTTCTGTTAGTATATTAATTTCTGGCAAATTTATTTATGATTTCCATGAAAACATTTCAATGAAAACTATATCTGTAAAATCTCATGCTAATGTCAGGGCAGAGCTTTGCAAACTTTTATTGTATTTATTTTTGAACGTTAACTCATTTTGAAGTACAGTAGTCTGGAACATAATAAATTAAATCTAGTTTTCTTATTTGCGTTACATAGAGCACTTAGAAACAGTTCAGTGTCCAGAGGCATAGCTTAAGTTTGAATATCGCTGAAATAAAATGCATGCTGTTTGCATAATTCTCCCTTGAAAGAGGAAATGTAGAGATCATGCCAAGACATGCAAAGTTAAAGTTGTAGGTTCCTTGTCTATGATACTTTATTTACAAGGCCTTGCTGATACAGAAAGACTTTCCTTTCACAAAAGATTATGACAACAGTGAATAAAAGTGCTCATACCAGAATAACGAATTAAATATAACCCTACTCAGAAAACTATATGAATTGACAGATGCAAAAGAACAGATGTTAAATTACAGTGTGTTCTACTAATATATTGTGTGTTATCAGGCCTGGAATTCTCCAAATCCTGACAGACAAAGGTTTCTAGCTTGACAAATCTTTGTCTGAAATGTAGAAATCTGTCACTTCAGGATTAAAAGTACAACTTGAATATACATTCATGTGAAAGATTCATTCCTCTTCTGGCTTTTGTCAACAAACTAGTCCAGTCTCCTACCTTGTATCTGTTTGAAGATGAATAATGGATGCATATTAATATTAATTAGTTATTTTAATAAATTCAGGCCTAGAAGAAACATATATTTTAACATGATAGCCTGTTGCAGAAGTGAATAGCTTTTGCTAGTAAATAGGAGAAGGGAGTAGTGAAAGCTCTGCATAAAGAATGTTGCTGTGTTTGCCATTTTTTTATTTAAAATTTTCTAGTCAAAAAAAGGATGTTAGAAAATATACAAGGATAAAAGTAGACATTCACAGTTTTTTTCCACAGTTTAGGCACATTTCTTAAAAACCTGGGAACATGTCCCAGTGTTACTTAAACTAAAGTAACTGAACCCACCTGACTTCTAACTCAGAGATAGGTCAAGAAATGAATGAGGGTTTGACAAATGTAGGTAATCCTGTAAGCCATATCATGTAATGTTTCCTGTTTTGAAAGTATTTCGCATGAGGTATGAATTAATTTCTAGATTTGACTATAATGAGAACCTAGATTTATTGAGAGCACGCTGGAAAGTGCAGTTGAAGACAACGAAGATGTGGAATTGCAAAGCTATTTCAGTTTTCACTCACCACAGTATTGGAGCACAGGCACAGTTCTGCTGTCCTGAGCACACAAGGAGCATACTCCAGGAGGTTTCATTTTTTTCTTCTGATGTCCAGTCTTTCTTGAGACCACACATGTCAATCTTTGTCTTCTGTCTTTTGGACCACTGTCATTCATGTTTCTTATTTTTCTTTGGCTTTTTGTATCTTTTTGCCTCTTTCTGTTATCATTCAGGTTCTCTTATTCACAGACATACATTCCTACAAACTCCACTCTCTGCATCACTCCAGACAAACCCAGGCATATTTCTGTTCCAGTCTTCCCCAGTACCACAGAAAGTACATTCTTCTATTTTGCTATTTAAAAACAAAGATATTTTAATTGCTTTCTCATCTAAAAGGAGTGAAAATAGGCTAACAAAACCCCCTGATTCAGTGACTTTAGTGACTGCAAATGAGATCACGCCTGCTGGCACTGACCAGAACCTTCACATAACAAAAACAGGATTGTCCATGTATTTCATATAATATAAACTTCATTGTCACTTTTACTGGCGTTGCATTTGTACCTCTCTCTTTCTTCCAGCATTTGTTGGTTTTTTTTTTTCCCTTTGGACTTCTTAATTGTAAAAGACAAATATAAGAGAAAATTAAAATAATTGCACCCTGCTTTGCTCAATGTTTGGCTGCAGAAATTCATGCCTATGAAAGTAGGACAGCACTGTCATTCCAGGAGTCAGGTTGTGAAAAAAAACACTGAATCACCAGATTATAGGAAGACTTAGTTGGAAGGGATCTCTAGAGTCTATCTGGTTCAACCCCTGCTTCAGTCAAAAAATCCTTTGGGCCAAAGTCTACTTTCAAGTATGAAGACGCTGAAGAATATTTGGGCTTCAGAGTCTTTTTCTAAAGCTCACAATAATCACATAATAGGTATGAAGACCTTAAAATCACATATCTCTCATCTTTATCCCAAAGCACCACTGTTGTCCACTGGCCATCTCCTAATTTCATGCCTTTGAGAGCTGGGCTCCTATGTGACACCCCTCCCACTGGTTTTAATTGTTTCTAGTTATCTGATCAGAGGTGATGCTGGCAGCACACCTAAAAACTTACAACTGTTTCTCTTCCTTACAAGTTCTTCCTTCAATATCTGCGAGCCAAATGTGTGACTTACAGCCCTTAAGGATCTGTACACTTCACTCTCACGTATTCATGAGCTCTCCCTTAGTGTTTATTAGCTAATCTTCTGCTATATACTCAAGACTTCTTTTAGTTATGATTTCTAACATAGATTTCTTTTTAACCACTACCTGAGACCTCTGTACCTAATAGCAATATTTTAAAGCTCCCCGACTACTCCTAGGGAAGTTTTGTCTCTAAAAGAGTGACATGGTTGAACTTGAAATCATTGGCCATTATTGAGCAATGTTATTTTGAAATATAGAAGAAAAATCCGCTTCATAACATTTATGTTGTCTTTGTTATATTTTCAAAATTCACAGATGTTGGATTTAACAGCATTTGAATGATTCATACTGAAATTAGCAGCATTTATAACAAAAAGTCTTTTCAGACTGCTTGTTTTTACCCATCTGTTGTCATTGTAAGCTACTGGGCTGTAGAATGCAGAACTATGTAGCTTGCTTTCATTAATTTTCAAATATTTCCTGGTAATAGGATGACAAAACAGCTATACACATGGAAGTAAATTGAAATATTGATAGTGCACATTGAGCCTGATTTATTGACTCAGTAAAAAATGCAATAACAATCTTCAGTGATAATGCTGTATATATGGCAGGTTTACAGCAACATAGCTTTGGTACTATTTTCTCTCCTTAAATATTTTATAGCATATTAATATGATCAGTAGATTGTTCACTCTTCCATGTACACACTCACTCTCATTTTTCTTGAGTTTGCAAATAAATATTTGTTTCCCTTTTTGGTAAGGTATGTATACGTTTTACGAGTACATGGGTAAAATTAATTTTTTTTGGAACTGTATTTTTTCAGGAAATTGGGAATCTCTTATGTGGACAAAAATTAAGTATGCAGTTTAAATAACTACTCATTTGAATAAGTGTTTTCTAATTTCCACATCTTGTATATATTCTGCTCCTGTTCAGCATCTTTTCAAAGCTAGCAATATGATTACCTACCTACAATATTAGGAAATGGCACAGAAATTAAAGCAGGGAAATTTAGACAAATTTCATATTGCTAAGACTATCCTAATGAACACCGACCATTTCAATCAGATGTAAAAGATCGTATTTTTCTAACATGGTATAACTTCATGATTTTTATGTTAATCTATGTTTATAGTTTTACAAATTATTAAGATGGATGGATAGGGGGTTGAATAATTCAGAATCTTAAAGTACATTGAACAAACATTGAATATGTCTGTTCTAGTAAACAACATTTGCCAGGGGCCATAGTTTTACTTTGAGTGCAAGTGGCAAAACAGGGTTTGCACCCATGCAGCTCAGATCTCTTTGCGCTCTCCCTCCTCTCCCTTTCCAGAAACCAAGAGGACTGTCCTTCTGCAGGGCTGGCAGGAGCAATCCCCAGCTTCTGCTCACCTCAGCCTCAGCCTTCTCTGGCCAAAGCCAAAACTATTGAAGAGATTCTGCTATTGATTTCTCAGTATAAAAGCTGACATACCAGTATTCAAGTGTTTGCCATGGTACTGTTTAGTTTACTAATCTAGACAAAGCCTCAGGAATTAATTCTGGAGTGTGTTTTAATTCTGGAGTGTGTTACACTTGTCACATTTAATTAGAGCCAGTGAACACGAGCTTCTCTTATGCTTTTCCCTCTTTTTTTCCCCCTGCTGTTTAGCACTGATTTTCAATATTCAATTTCCATTTTACCTACTCTTCTCTGAGTTCATTTACATTTTTGTTTTCTGTTTGTTTCTTCCTTTTTTCAGCCTTTCCTCAGTGAGCTTGTTTCACGTTTCATCTGAACCTTTAAACCCACAATGTTCCAGTAATCAGAAAATAGCCACCTGAGTCCTGTGCTGCATGGCTTTCCCTGCTGGCTTGTTCTTCTCAAAATGTGAGTTAGGAATCACATGGAGGTGGTTTGTATCAAGGAATTGATTTACATAATGCTTTTTATTTTGCTCTCATCTTTGTGCTCCTACACTGTATAGAAGCTTATTTTATTTGCTTTTTTAATGTGACTATTGTCTGGTGATCACAGGAGTGTTATTCAACCCCTATTCTCATCTTGTCCAAGCAATTATGAGAGGAAAGATGCTTTTTTTAAATCGGATACCACAATGGAGAACATTTTAATATGACTACCAAAGACAGAAAGAGAAAAAAATAGCTGCATGTTAGTTTCAGAATGGAAAAAGGTTTGTATTTTAACACTAAAAACTTAAGTTTACAGGAAAAAAAAAAAGCCATAACGTGCTACTTATAGATAGGAATCAAAGAGCATCTTTTTCTTATACTCCAAGAACATCCAATGTGGGTATGATATTAGAATCGTTAAGGAACACGGTAAAAGTGAAAGTAAATTTATTTCACATATATTTTTTAGTAATAAACTGTCATGATTGTTACCCAGAAATAAAGGACCCAATCCTAGGAAAAGCAGGAAATTTCCAAAGCATGAGAAACTCCTACTCTCTGAAAAGTATGAGACTGGCTTATCCTCATGTTTATTATAGCCTCACAATTTTCACTCACCCCCATATCCCTTTACTCACCCCTGAATTTTTAATTTATTACTGAATTTCTAGGCTGAAGGGAAAAAAGAGGTTTCTTTTTAACAAAACTATAGGTAGTCTGTGGTTTATATGTCTTTGTTAGTGTTAATGCATATCTAGTTCCAAATGTATATAATACACTTAGATATGTTTACATAAATCATGCACTAGAGTTGATATCTCTAATTCAAGCATTCGGTATTTTGTGAAGTTTTGGTATACATCTTACAAACGGGAAGAGGAACTTTATAACATGGAAAGAAAAAACTTAATGAAAATATAGAAAAGACTGTTAAGGTTAACAGGAATACACACAGTATTTCATTTTCATTTTGAATGGCAGAGCACATAATGTCTCATATAGAGTAAATACAAAAGCAGGAAAATTTTCACATATATATGTACCTAATAACTGGAATGGTGTCACGACTCAGGTGATCAAGGAACCCTGATAAGTAAGAACAGGGCAGTGCAAATGAGTAGAAATAACTTCAGCTGTTGAATTTTGAAACTAGCTGGTTGTCCCAGAAAGGATCTAATTAAAGGCATTAAATACCAGGTGTTTGCTGGTAATCACAGAATCACAGAATTGTAAGGGTTGGAAGGGACCTCTGGAGATCATCTAGTGCAAGCCCTCTGCCAAAGCAGAGTCCCCTAGAGCAGGCTGGACAGGAACAGATCCGGGCAGGTTTTGAGTATCTCCAGAGAAAGAGACTCCACAACCTCTCTGGGCAGCCTGTTCCAGTGCTCTGGCACCCTCAAAGTAAAGAAGAATACTCACCTACAGGTCTATTTAGATTCCATAGGCCAGTGCACAGATGGGACAATATTCAAACACTCTCTAATGTTACTGTCTTTCAAGTTGAGCTTGGAAAGGAAGGGAGCTGAGTAGACCCCAAGCCTGGGTGCTGTGTGGCATGATTTCACTCCCTGCCCTGTCACACAGACCTCGTGAGACTGTGAGCCCCTGACTGGCTGAAGTGCAGAGAAACGCTTCAGCACTTAAACTGGTAGAAATTTATCAAAGGCCTGGAAAGCAATCATTCAGACTTAAAAGTGCTCAGAATGCTCTTCACATCTCAGCCCTGTCAAAACCGAAAGCACGCAATTATTTTTCTAAAGTTCATTTCAGACGGTCTTACTACGCTGAGCCTAGGGCTTGAACAGAAACCCTAACCTGCTCTGCACAACACTGACCCTTCCTCCTCTCTTCCCATTGACACTCCCTTCCTCTCTTCTTGCTTGCTTTCTTGCTTGCTCACTTTCTCACTTCCTTCCTCTATCTCTTAAGGAATACATAAAAATATATAGATATTTTATATAAAAATATATATAATTTGTATAAATACTTAATCAGTAGCAATTTTTAAAACAGGGTTGATTCTTTTTGAAGATCTTCTTGTCCAAAGACATAGTTCTGAATGTCTCTTTGTTTTCAGAGTGTATCACTTACTTCAAAACTTTCCAAGAAGGAAGATTTTTAAATTTTTTTATGCTACCATGGTTATATTGATACCTCTAGGAGAGATAGCTTGTCTAATTTACAGATTTTTGACAGCAGGATTGACCAATTATAGAACTGAAAGAAAAACTAGAATTAGAAAACATTCACTTTTTTCTGTGCAGGCAGAAAAAATGCCTGTTGTTCCAGAAAACTGCAAAACAGAAGTGAAGGATGTGAGCATGATCTTTCTTCCTAATGATAGAATCATAGAATGGTTTGAGTTGGAAGGGACTTTAAAGATCATCCAGTTCCAACCCCCTGCCATGGGCAGGGACACCTCCCACTAGGGCAGGTTGCTCAAAGCCCCATCCAGCCTGGCCTTGAACACTTCCAGGGAAGGGGCATCCACGACTTCTCTGGGCAACCTCTGGGCCTCACCACCTTCATAGTGAAAAATTTCTTTCTGGTACCTAATCTAAATCTCCCCTCTTTCAGTTTAAAACCGTTACCCCTCATCCTATCACTCCATTCCCCGTTAAAGATTCCCTCCCCATCTCTCCTATAGGCCCCCTTGATCCCTCCTTTAAATTTTTAGAGGTATCCATCCGTTTATGAAAAAAAAAAAAGAAGGAAAAAAGAAATAATAATAATAATAATGATAATAAAGAAAAACAGAAAATAAAAAGTCTAGCAATAATCCCAGAATTCACATTTTGTAGGGTGGAATGGCAACCACATATAAACTTTGGATTTTACCTGATAACACTAGAAAAGTTTTTGGAATATTTGAAAGCATAGCAAATGTAATTTGTAATTGAAATTGAAGTTTTCAAGGTGATAAACTTTCAAAGGTTAAACCTATCCTATGATCCAAGAACTTTTCAAGGCCTTTGATATCCAAATTAGGGCACTAAAATTAAATAGACTTCTGTACCCTAACTGTGCTAAGTGCAGTGAAGACTTCAAATCCATGTCAATGATTTGGCTGAAGTGATTTATTTTGTAGATAGAAATTATTTCAAATCTTGCAGTTCTTGTGCCAAAATTTCTAGCATTTGCAAAGAAATCTTAATGATTTCATGCAGAAGCTATTCTTAGATTTTATGTATTCTAACCTTCAAGCCATGGAAAACAGTACTGAGGATTTAACTGAAAATATAATGAAAGTAACATTGATAATACAGCACTTAATTATAATAAATTGCTTTCTATGTTGAAAACATATACATTTGTAGTTTAATCAGCTATGATTAAATTGCATGAGCAATGGCAGAGGCTCCTTGATCTTTTAGATCATTGGGTTTCAACCTTCTCTGATTTGAATACAGCTAAAACGTGTCCTGCAAAGCTGCAAGTCTCTGTATAGTGAATTTTCAATCGGTTTTCTTTTGTCTTTTACTACTTTGACGTGTATCTGTACTGGTTTTGGCTGGGGTAGAGTTAATTCTCTTCATAGCAGCTTCTTTGGTGCTACATTTTGGCTCTGTGACTAATTTACAGTCACAAATAACACCGTGGTATTTTAGTTACCGTTGAACAGTGCTTGCACAACATCAAGACCTTTTCTCTTTCTCACAGTACCCCGCCAGATTCACTCCCCATCCCTCCGGAGGGCAGCAAGCCAGCGGCTGTCTGGGGCTGAGTGAGTTAAATCACAACACTACCTCAGAAAGAGTCCATGGAGCCCCAGACATTTGTAGACCGGAGACGAAAACCCATTCTTTTAGAACTGATGCTTCACAAAGTGTGCTTTTTTGCTGTGCTCAAGGTGCATTGCCAAGTGTCTGAGGTGATTTGGTGTATTTTGATATTTCCAGTGACCCCATTCAATAGGGACCCATTAGAATAACAAAGGCACACTGAGTCACTAACAGCAATGTTGCAAAACACTCCTGATTTATTAAAGATGACATGGATTTGAACATTTTGAGGGCTAGCGTCAAAATCAACTTCAGAGTTGGCTATTTGTTCCATTCTTGCAGCTAAGAAGAACACACTGCAACATTAAATAGCTCCTTTGAATAGGGTCACTAACCCAAAAAAAGCAAAAATAAACACCAAAAAGAGATGGGAAGAAAGAGACTGTATTCTTCACAGAAACAATAAATCATGCACAGGTCTCATTTAAGATTAAATGGATTTAATGTCCTGAATTTCAAACAAAGGATTATGTCACAACTTTCTCTGTTAAATGTCAGGCCTCTAATTGTAGCTTATTCACAGAAGCTAATAAGTATTAATTGATGTTGCTATGCAAATATACCCTGCAAGGGCACCTTCCTTCTTTTTGGGCTGATTTTCCTGATCTGCTCTAGTTAAAAAAGTTTGAGTTTAATGCATCCTTTCAAATGCCTTTAGAAGTTATTAGAATTAGTTTTATATATTACTGATTTTGATCCAGTGTAATAAATGTTTTCCCATCAAAATCCATCTAAATACTCAAACGTATCCATGTAAATATATATATTTAAAACATTTTAGGTTTTACATATAAATATATATAATATATGTATATTTATTGTATTTATATATAAATAAATCTGAAAAATATAATAATTCTCAATAAAATTTATTAAGCCTTGCAATTCTATGAAATGTTTTATGAAATCCTAAACTATATGACACTATAAACTATATTAATCACTGCCAATGCGAAACAATGTAGACTGCAATGGAAGTGACATTGTGTAGCTTGATGACAAAGTATCTTTCAGGATACTAGACTGTATAAAGTTTTCATACATTTTACATAGATGTAATAAAAAATTCAGCTGAAAATTTTGCATAGATTCTATCATAGTAGAGGGAACTTTTCAATAGGCACTGATTGTTTCCTTTTTATTAACAACTGAAAGTCAAGATCTTAACCCTTCCCTCTTGTATAAACTTAATTGATAGAAAAAACACTCACTATATGAATGAATATACAATCTAGATTCTGCTAATTAGTCAAATAAAACATAATTCCATCTGCTTTGGGAGGGAATGAAAGAAGAGGCAGTGCTATTTTCATCTCAGGGCTCTAGCTAACACTAATTAATGGGACTATCTTTCTATTCTGAGTATTCCTATAATGATAAGGATTTCGCAAACACAAGTTTCATAATGCCAAAGAAAGAGAAACCTTTCTCGAAGGAGATCTGAGGTACATCACAACTTAATCCTTAATGGCTGCAAGTGTGAAAATTACTTTAACACTCCATTTTAGACTGTTTTGTGCTGTTTGTCTGTATAGAACCGCATATCCCTAAAGCAGATACAGAGCTGCACTTAAGGTTTCTGGCCCCTGTTGTCAATGCCCATGTCAGAGTCAAGGTCCCCCTTGTTCATCCTCTCTTTGGTCAACTGATTTTAATTTCTCTCTTTGTGAAGAGGAGTTACATATAAAAAAATCTCTTATTTTACGAACATGATTTTAGAAGACAGGAGGATGAGGACTGTTTGGTTTGGGAAATAAAGGATTCCAAATGTGAAGCAAGACTTTATATGTCTAGTAGCAGTAGTCCAAATAACCTGTGAATGCCACTAGAAATCATCAGAATTGTAGGAATGAGGCCAGAGAAATGAGTAAACTGACCTGTGATTTTCTTACATCACTCAATTTTTTGGAGACTTCAGGAGGTGAAGGCAGAAGGAAATATGTGAGACAACCCAGAGGAAAAATGTGCTTGGGTGAACAACAAGATGCAGGCAGACACATAAAACTAATAAGGGAGAGAGTGATACCATGTGTTCTGGATGTTCTCCATAGATATACATGCTGAAAAGTGGATGGCTAAAAAATGGAGTAAAGAAAGAATTTGCTGTGAGGGCTTCGGTATCTTGACTTCTAAAATGAAACAAATTGGTGTAAAATCACCAATATTAGACGAAGACAATATCAGTGAAGAGTATGTACAAGACATTATTTGTGGTTCATAACAGTTCCTATTTTCTTTGTCCAATCAAGTGCAAACATTTATTTTTTTTTCAAAAGACTTCCAGATTTTCTTGCATTCTTTTCCACCTATCTAAAATTACTAATTATATAGCAACTTTTCTTCAAGTTCATGTATTGACACGTGAAAAATTTCAGTCATCAGTTTACAATGTGTTTTTCTCTTTTTTTTTGTTTAAGAATATAAATCTGGGTTAATTCTACTTATTAACAGATTGAATTTGGAAACAAAGAAAGAAGAATAAATGAACTATTGATATTTGTGTTGTGGGTAGCAGATTGTTGGGTTTTTTTATGAGACTTTGATGGATTACAAATACTAACTATAAAAGCTAAATTCCAAACACATTTTTCAAAATAAAAATGAAAAAAACTTCCTAAAATGCTCAACTACAGAAAAATACAATAAAATTCAGGGTCAAGTCGTCTTGCGCTAATTTTATCTCTAAAGTTTAAAAATTCCTCATTTAGAAAACATGGACTTGAATTTGCTACTGCTTGGACTACTCACTCTTTTATCTTTGATCTGACGCAGGCATAATATTTTTTGTCTTTTTTTTTTTTATTTCTAGTTTGGTGGCTTGACCTTGGCTGGCTGCCAGATCCCCAACCAGCTGCTCTCTCACTCACCCTCTGCAACAGGACAGGGGGAGAAAAATATGATGGGAATGCTCCTAAGTCAAGATAAGACAGGGAGGTCACATATCAGTTACTGTCACAGGCAAAACAGACTTGACTTAGTGAACACTAATTTAATTTATTGCAACTAAAAATGGAGTAGGATGGTGAGAAACAAATATGAAAATTAAAAGCTCTCACCAGCATCTTTGCCCTTCTGTGGGCAGCTCCAGCATCTCAATGTCTTTCTTGTAGCAAGGGGCCCAAAACTGGACACAGTACTTGAGATGGAGCCTCACCCAGTGCTTAGTACAGGGGGATGATCACTGCCCTAGTCCTACTCACCACAATATTCCTAATCCAGACCAGGATGCCATTGGCCTTCCTGGCACACTGCTGGCTCATGTTCAGTTCATATTCAACAGTTGCTGGTCTTACTGTCAGAATGTATTTTTTCTCACTTGAACACACCCTACTATTTGCTTACTCTGCACCAAAAAAAAAAAAAAAGATCCAATCTGTCCGTTGTGAAGACTATCTTTCTATCTGTCCCACATAGTGCTTAGTCTGCTTTCGGTACTGAAAAAATACAATTTGCTGGTTCATTGACAGTGTATTCAGACTGAACCATGCTGAAATACCAATCAAAACTGAAGAAAACTAGTGCTTTCAAACCAAACCAGCACTTCATAACTAGAACTGCAATTTCTGAGATCTCAGAGTACAGAAGACCCTCCACTGAAATTTGCAGAAGATGAGCACTCTGTTAGACACATGTGCAAAAGAATTCATACCAGAAATGATAAGCTGCCACTGCCAGTGACCTCTGCAAAAGATAAGATTGAAATGATGTCTGCAGAAATAAATAACATGGCTGAGGAAATAGAATTGGAACAGTCTACACTGGCTATATAAAGTGTTTGTGAATTTAAAAAAAAATAAAAGAAGAAGAAAAAAATGCTCTCCTAATGTGTAGATTAAAAACTACTATATATTCTTGTCAGAGAACCAAAGGCATACTTTGTAAAAGGGCATTTAGAAGTGCTTGACTCTTTGAAAAAGATATTACAATACCTTTGAACATTTTCAAACCATTGGATGAAAAAATGAAACCAGGAAAACAATGACAATTAATTCATATGCAACACTAGTATATTATAAACGTGGAAGAGAGAAGCCAATAAAGAGAATGGGCCATCACAAAGCACACTCAATAGTGCTTACTAGCCCTGCAGCACAGTATATAAAAGTGAGTCCATTTATTAATGTCATGCCCTGCATTTATGTCATATTTTGGGTTTCTGCAGTATTATATTTCATATCACTAAATGCTCATTCTGACCAAGGGAAGAAGGAATGAACACAAAACTAACCCTTGAGACAGCTTTACAGAAGATCAGAAATGTGACTTTATAAGTAAGATATTTTTTTTCTGAAGTCCGTAGGAGAATTGAACATCCAGATTACTTTAATATGGATCAAATTGAAAATAAAAATTTAAATCCTAGGAAAAATAGAACTGTTTTGTTTAATTTCCTAGGTTTTGACTCTGTGCTTAAGGTTAGACTAATAAAAGAATGCACAGTTCCAGCTGTTCCTTAATGAATTTGGTTTTATTCATATAAAATATTAATAGCTAGAATATGACAAATATTTATTATAAAGAATTTTTTATTAGCTATTAAAAGAACAGGAAAATCTCTAATTAAGACATTATTTCTGCTTAAGTAAGTGTCATTAACTTAGTATAACAATGTTTTTCATCAATATTTCTATCCCATGACATGATGTCAAAGAATAACAGTAGGCCAAAATGTTCCACTCTATGGAATACTGTGCTGTAAGGAAAACAAAACTAAAATCTACACAAAATTCTCCTAATTCTGTTCTCTTACTATCCTCATAATTTTTGTTGTTACAACAAATGGAAGACCCACCAAAGATGATGTCCTGATATACGATATCTTTAAGAAAGAAAATTAACTTCTAAAACATCAGTAGACATCACAACTTTACCACATCATTGGCTTTATGTTTAAGAGTGAAGCCTGCCTCCAAGGATCCAATTCATGTTATCTTTGACTTCCATTGCTTCACTAGAAGTTGCACCGTCTCAGCTTTCACTCTCAACCACACACATGATTCATTAGAATATTGCTTCTTCATTATGCAGTATGGAACCCCTCTTTTTTCTCCTTCTCCTTCTAGTAAGTTTATTACTATTCTCAGCACAGGTCTTGTTCATATGTATACAAGATAGAACTACACTTTCATTTGGCCAGTGGCAGTCTTGTCCTTTCTCTTCAGGGTGATAGCTTTTGCTATATAAAACCTCTGACACATCCACTATGCATTCAGAAGTTTTGGACAATATATTATTAAAATGATAATAAAAAGTTACATTAATTTAGTCATTGTGCTACTGTCAGCAAAATCTATCACCACTTTCTCTCTTAGAGTGTAATGCTTTAATTTACATATAATAACCTGTTTGAAATAGAATTAATAATCATAAATAACATTCAGGCATAAAGTCAATGCCCTGATTAACTTACAAGCAGAATGGGATATTTTGACTGAATAACTTTTTAAGTAGATGCAGGGATGGAAAGATTGCTTAGGTCTCCCTGTCCTTTTTCTTCTGTCTTCCCATCCTTGTCCCTCTAACCCTGAGGGGGCTATCATAGGTCTTCATGGTAGTTCCTTAAAGTATCAGGCAAGGTGGGAATCTGAAATAAGCAGGTTTTCTCACTGACACTAAAGGTCAGTTTTTCAGAAGCACTCAACCTTGATTAATCTCTGCTCTCATGGATGTCAGTGGTAAAACGAGGTCAGTAGAGTAATTATTTCATGGCTGAATGCTCATAGTAGATGAGAATTGTCATCTTTTTCTTCTTTTTTTTTTTTTTATTGTGTTTTTTTTTTTAGCTTTGGGCTTTCTAGAATTCCTACAGCTGGAAATCTGGCCATTTTTATGCCTCTGAACCACACAGCCCCAGAGAGGCAGTCAACTAAAAAATGTGCAAGGTCATCCACACAGAGATTCTTCTCCGTTCTGTTTGCTCTTTTTTTTGTGGGTGTCTCTGAGGAAAAAGATGATATAAGCCAGTGTAATTCACAGTGCTGTTCACAAAGCAACACTGAAAGACAAAGAAGAAACCAAAGAATTGTAACCTTGAAACTCTATTTCACATTTCAAGCAAGAAATTTATTTCTCCTGTGGATAAAATATTAACAGACATAGAGAAGCTAAAAAAAAGAAAACCAAAACCAAAAACATTTTCCACCCAAATGCACATATTTGACAAAAGAAAAATTAAACACATGCAGTGCATCATAGCAGAAAGGAAAGGTGAAGGTCAAAGGGCAATTGGCTTGAATGGTAACCTTGCTTGCTGAATTTCACTTTCCAGACCAAGAGATGATAGATCACACACCACGATCAAACAAATCAAAATTAACAACCTCATGAAACAAATGTTTTAAGAGGAAAGTAGCTCAAATGGCATGAACTACAGGACTGACCCACTCAAAATGTTTAACCTTCACAAGATCTAGTGTCCTTTCCACTGCCATAAAGTCCAATCATTTTTATTAACATATAATAAGCCAGTAATGCCTGTCACCACAGCAACTATAGTAATATTTAAGAACTAAAGAAAAGGAACTGTAATGTGCTACTTGTTCATTTTTTGTTCATGTTGATTTTAGAATTTTATACTGTAGCGAATAATGGGAGAATACTCTCTCCATAGAATTGTCCAAAGTTGGGTTTTATATGAGTCACTGCATTGGGACCCAAGAAGTTCTTTTCCCACTGAGCTCTCTTTTTATGACTTCTTGCAAGTTATTTGAGCTTATTTGCTCCCTATTTTGTTTATATAATTAGGACAATAACAGCCACACATAAAAAAGATGGCACTATGGTATGAAAATTGAATTGTTAATAGTGGATGCCTACTGTGGAGAGGTACAGTTCCATGAGACTCAGATAAGTATCATAAAGTTATACTGCGTATAGTTCCTGTTCTAGAGTGATGATTATTTTCTTCTAAGGCTTTCAATTAATTAATTCTCTACTTATTGGCTTTAAAAATTAAAATCAATGAAAAAATGGAACAATTTTCTTTTTTGAGAGGGGGCGTGCCCTCTCAAGAATAGAAAGAATAAAAACTTGTTAGTGACATAAAATGTTAAACCATCAGACTGATAAATACTGTACTCTTTTTTAAAACTAAGGTTGCACCGACATCATTGGAACAGTCCTACTTGGTGCAAGCAGTCCAGCCTTCATACTATTTTGGAACTTGTGTGCCTTTCTGAATTAGCTCTATCATGTCCCTCTAGCCACAGAAGAATTTGTGCCTGTGCCCACCCTGCCATGGCCAAAGGAAAGCAACTCCAGATTTGGTTCTGTTTTCTAAGTCTCTGAGGTTATCCCAGTAGGCCCTGAGATCTTCCAAGCTCCTTCAAATTTCTTCACCAAAACGTTTGTCAAGCATTGGAATAGGCTACCCAGGAAAGCGATTGAATCACCATTCCTGAAGGTATTGAAAAGACATACAGACATGGCATTTAGGGATATGGTTTAATGGTGGACTTGGTCATGTTAGGTTAACAGTTAGATTTGCTGGTCTTAAGGATCTTTTCTAACCTAATTGAGTCTATGATTCTCTGACTTTTGGTTTTGTGCCACGTCTCATCATTCATATGACCCACTTTCAACATTATTTGACAAAAACGTACCTGTGGCAGACATCAAGTAAACTTCTCATTAGTATTTTAAGCTGGGAAGAAGAAATGGAATAGGCACAAAGAGATGCAACTCAAATCTGGAGGGGATGTGTTGGCTGGACAGTCAGCATATGTCATGATCATGCACTCAAGGCTAGTTCTCTTTTCCACCAACAGGCTGCATTCCTCCTGTTCTGAAAGATTTAACAGAGATATGATTAAGCCGTCCCACAGAAAGGACACGGCAGCCTGCTCTCTTGTCAGCTTCTGCTAAACCTTCCTTCTCACAGTCCAGGTTACCAGGTGGAGATAAAGAACATCCATTTCAAGTCATTTCATACTTTCCTAGGTCCATGAGTGCTTATGAACAGTTGGTATGTTCCTATCTATTCATATCACCAAAACATGTTTATGGAACACAATCTACTAAGGAATGGGTCAGATCTAGGCATCTATATACACACTTGTAAAATATAGACTTAGAATGCAGGAGTGCACAGACTCTGGGTCTGTACCACTGAGTGTGATTTCAGACTCTAGCAATGACTGCTAAGTGACATCCTTGATTTTATGGAAATAAGAAATTGAATGAAAAGGCTTTGTTCTTAGGCTTTTCCAGCGTAAGTCCCACAGCCTTCCAAGCTCCAGGACTGATGATGATGTAAGTTGACTGAGTGACACCTGGCAGCCTTTTCTGTTTAAGATTCAGCCTGACTTAAAATACATGACAGAAGAGCTTTCCGGTCCAGCTAAAGAAGCTTCCATGAGCAAAGCCCCTAATACTCCAAAATTTGCGCTTGTAGTCCCTCTGTGAACCCAAAGGCTTTCCTCTCCCCCATCCCCAGGCTGAGACTTTGTGGAAACAAGTCCATTGCAATTCTGCTGAATTGTTCCAACATGTAGCAATGTAAGGGAAAGAGGACAGTGTGTATGCAACCTAATTTACTTACTGATTCCTTTTTGACCAACTAGCAGCTCCCCACAGTAGTCATGACTGTCTTGTCTACGGGCATGAGGGTCCCTAATGTGGTTTTCTGGAACTGTAGAATAAATCCTGGTAACCAGGCCTTCTCCCAGGTCTGGAGAATAATACCAATGAACAGGACAGTGTTTTGGAGGAGCCTGTTAGCGTGGTTACAAGGCAGACAGGGCTGAAGAGGCGTAATGGGATGGATCTCATCCCATTACTACAATCCTCCCGATAGAACATACTCTCAACAGCCATGAGGAATTAACCAGAATGACTACTTGTTTTTATACATCCTAGGTGGAAAAATAAAGTAAAAAGCCCAAAGGATAGAGTATTATGGTGGTATGAAAAATAAATAGAGAAGATTTGGTAGTATAAATATAAATAAAGAAGATTTAAACAGCAGTTCATTCTATGTTTGAAGAAGATATGTGTCACAAAAAGTAAAACTCAGCAGATAATATTATATCTTGCAATAGAAAAACTTGATGTATTTAATAGTTTCCAGTCAACTCAAGCAGATGAAGCTAAATTGCAAAAGCATGTTACAGAAATTAGAGCATTACTGTACTCCGTTAGAAAATGAAATGTACACAAGAGAAACATTTTTTATCAGAGAATACAGAAGGAAAACGATATCATCAGAGTGTTTGTGACTGATCTAAAGCTGAAGAGCAACAAGGGAATGAGGAGAGGGAAGGAGAGAGGAAAGGAGACAGCTTGAGTGTCTGATAAGAGATGGAATCACATCAAAAAAAGAGAGGAGGGAATGAAACTCAAACTAAAAACAGACAGTGAAAGATACTCAAAGCTGACAATCTGTTAGATCTTCTTAGACAAGGAAATCATCAAGTCCAGCATGAAGTTTTGCTATTTACAATAAATCCTTGAAAAATATTAAAGATTATAAGGTTTTTGCAGGTTTTAACAACCTTTTTTAGAAAAGACATTGGGTGGCATAACTGAATGAAGAAAACATTCAATATGAAGTTAGTTACTTGTTTTCATTGTTTATTTCCTAAAATGAGACTTCTTTTTTTTCTATTTAAATATTTTTCTATTGTTGTTCAAAGATATGAGTGAGGATATTTACTTTTTCTTATTTTGGAGTAAAACTTATTAAACTTAGAGCGAAAATGGAGGATCAGAAACAATATTATTAAGAAAACAAGAACTGAAGAAGCAGTTTTGTATGATTTTTTTTTTTTTTAATTTAGACAATATCGTCCTGCATAAGGGAAGAGCTAACATTGCTTAATCTCATTAAAAATCAGTGAGAATTAATTTATTAAATTAAATTGGGGCAGATTTAAAAATCTGTTCTTGCATCAAAAGAAACATTTTCTGTTCTTTCCAAGAAGTCATTTGCATGAAATTTGCATTATATTAACAGCAGTTAAGTGTTTATATAATTTGGAATAAGACACAAGGCAAAAATTATTACTTAAATGTACTTAAGAAGCTGATCCAAACATTTGAAAATATGATACAGAAAATTCCACGCTGCTGTACTTAACTCAAGAAAGGAAAATCAGGTATTTTTGTAATCCCATATTACAGTAAAAAACTAATAAGAACCTGGGGAAATCTAATACAATTGAAATTTCATAAATGTTTACAAGAAGCCAGTCAATGCTCCTCTATTAAATAGCTTGGCTGAGGCATCCATGGATGAGTAGTAGATGCCTGACAATTTTTACAGAGGAACATTTCAGATTCTTACCAGAGGTCTGTAATTACTTAAGATGCTCTCTTTATTTGTATCGTTTCATTTTTCCATATAATATTATAATTTAATTTTGCATTTTAAAAAATGCTCAGAAAAGCAACCTGCATCTAAGATGAAAGCTATATCTACTGGGTAAAAGCAACATTGTCTATATCATAATATGAGTACATTCACTTGGAAACCACAGCCGAGATGAACGGGTAAATGAATATTTCATAACTCCAAACAAACTTGGATGTGAGTTTGTTCATATGGCCAAAAGAGGGAAGCTGGACATTTTCAGTACTTGATTGGTGAGAACCAAACTGTTGTGAGACTTCTATGCCTTCAGAGTAACTTAGAGACTTTTGAATGACGTAGACACCTGGCACAGGATTTAGACAGGTAAGCTCACCTGTGAATCTATTTTGAGGACAATATTAAGAAAATAATCAATTACAGGAAAATGCAAAAGAACCAGTTACTAATTTTGTTGTTTTCAGCATTTCCAGGACCTATTTATCCTGTGTTTCCTGCCACACAACAACCCATCTAATTGCATTTTTACCTAGGCATTAGTTCTTAAAGAGCTAATAGAGTCCCACAACCGTATAGCCATAACCATTAAGTGTCTACCCCAAACTACATTCTGTGTCCTAGACCATGAAGCAAGCCTTTAAGATGTGGAACAGGGATGCAGATCAGAAACATCCTATGTCTGGAACTTCTTAACACTCAGTTGCATGCATTTTCACTTATGGCTGGGCCTTTAAACTCCTGGGATGTAAATGGAGCTGATGTGCTTGGCTTTGAGACTGGAGGTTTGAGTTGGAGACATACAATACAAGTATTTGAATGCTAATTTCAGAAGGACTTTACTGAGCACATCAGCTCCATGTTAAGAGTGGAATGGGGTATGTGATTTGATGAGGGAAGGTAGACCATGGAACAATCTGATAAATACTGTCTGTGAAAATAAAAGAATGCAGTATTTTTTAATACATTCCTGAATACCCTTCTGTGGTATTCACAGAAGCTTCTGTGTTTTCTGAGAGTTGTTATATTAGACCCAGTGCTTACACATTGTATGGATTTCTCTTTGCTTTTATGACTATAAATTACAAGTGCTGTTTTCCCGTAGAAAGTGGATGATAAAGTTTTCTCACAAATAAACTGAAGAGGTCTAAAGGTATATGATGAGAGGAAGTGACTAGTATAGTTCAGTAAATAATTTGTATATAAGAATTTCTTTATAACATTTCAAAAATCATTTTACCTCATTTACATTTAGGTTCAAGATTGATTCAATCACAGTCACAAAGCACAGTCACACAATTCATGCACAATAAATAGCAGGAAAGGATATGACATCTGCAGGAGCAGAAGGAACAGGCATATTGTGGAGGAAAATCAATTTGCTTATGCAAAGGTGTGGGCTTTTTTCTCCATTTAAATTATAAATCCCTTTTTATACATACCTACGTGTGTCAGATTTCTCTACCACACAAATCGTGAATGTCTTAACATAGTTCTGTGTCCTCAATAGAATATAAAGGAAAAGAAAACAAGATAATTAATAGATTCTTCAGCTATTTCAGATAAATCTATTTCTCTTACTATATATAAGCTGTTATTTGGCTGCATTTCTTTCTTCTGACAACAGGCTAAACAGCTATTTGTGACAGCTGCAAATTCTCACCAAAGCAAGAGACACAATCAAAGCAGTGTAGCTTATAGTGGAAGTAAGCAAAAAGCATTTGAAATTAATTTTAAATACAAAAATGTATTGAAATACAGAGAAGCCTTAGTAAAGGATACTCATTCAGAAATGTCACCAACATCGACATTACCACATAGCTTAAACTTCAGATATACTGTGACAGTTCCCTCACAATCTGCATGGCTAGAATGGTCACATCCTCTAGAAAACACATTCAGCGCAAGGTTCACAGGGGAGGAAAGTCTGTCTGTAGTTCTTCTCTATGAACATACATTTAGATCTGTTGGATCGATTACAAACTGACCTGGTTGCTGGAAGATGCAATGCAAATCATTTTAAAGAAGCTCATACTGGATGAATAATGTTCATATATGCTAACAAAGTCTTGACAAGTAAACTTCATATAATCAAACTTTGTGCTGAGTAAGATGCTGTGTGTTTTCTTTCACAGTAAATACCATACTGCTATGCATATAAGTGGACAGAAAAAGAATGAAGAGAGGACTTTGAGCATCCCTCTGGCCTTCCTATAGACAATCCCCACTGCTCTGGCCAGCATTTTTTATAATCAGCAGAATATTTGGTAGGTTTCGAGACAAAAAGAAATTTGCCTGGGCAGTAACAAAGCTTTTCTTCCTGCATGGCAAGAAGACGTGTTCTGCGAGGCTGTAGATTAATACAGTTTTCTTCAGATGAAATTTATCAGCAGAATACATCTGAAATATCTCACATTTTAAGCAAATTTTTCTTCATTTTCTTGTTTTCAAATTCTGTTCCAAGGAACCTAAACACATGGAAAGAATATAATTATATCTTCACTGTAACTTAAAGTAGCAATCTAATATGCATAATAGCAACCACAAGAGTCAATATACAGTTTTGTTAGTCATCATTTTGTGAGTATCTCATAGTTTTAAAGCCAAGGAAAGCGTGTGAGAAATAAAGATTCATTCTGTTAAACAATTTGTTTAACAGAACAAATTTACTTTGAAGTTGTTTGTAGAAATATTAACAATTTATGATGTATCTCATAGTGATCAGGACTTGTTATAGTTTAGAAGGAAGATTCCAGACAATACTGTTTGAGAAACATTTGAATCTGCTGGTAAATATGTTTAATGTGCATTATACATACCAGAATTTAATACAGAAAAAAATCCATAGAATCTCTATGAGCATTTTTTAATTAATTCAAGCAGGTAAAATAGTAGACTAGTGTCTCCCAAAGCACACAAAAAACCAAACCCCTTAACCCAAAAAAACCCTGCTTGAGTCTGGTCATCTTTTCAGATTCATAGAATCACAGAGTGGCTTGGGATCTTTAAAGGTCATCTAGTCCAACCTCCCGTGCCATGACCAGGGACACCTTCCACTAGAGCAGGTTGATGAAAACCCCATCCAGCCTGGCCTCGAACACTTCCAGGGATGGGGCATCCGCAACTTCTCTGGGCAACCTGTTCCAGTGCCTCACCACCCTCACAGTAAGCAGTAAAGAATTCCTTGCTGGTGTCTAATCAAAATCTACCCTCCCCAAGTTTAAAACCTTTACCCTCACCCTATCAACACACTCCCCATCTCTCCTTTAGGCCCCCTTTAAGTACTGAAAGGCTGCTATAAGGTCTTTGTGGAACCTACACTTGTACAGGCTGAATAACCCCAAGTCTCTCAGTCTGTCTTCATAGGAGAGGTGCTCCAGCCCTCTGATCACCTTCATGGCCCTCCTCTGGAACCACTTCAAGAGGCCCATGTCTTTCCTCTACTAAGGACTTCAGAGCTTATTCCACTTACTCAGTCATAGCTGAGAGGTCATCATGAGACGTTTAACAAAGGTTTCTTCAGCACCTCCTTTTTGAATTCTGTGTTATCATCTTAATTATTAATACTGTTTTTTTAAAAGATATCACTTTAAAAGATAGATGTGGATGAGGATGGTGTCTTTTGTTTGAATTATTCATATTTAGCAATCAAAACAGAAACATAGTCAAAAGCATAGCAGAAAATTAAAAGAATTCTATAGTAATAAGTAAGTCACATATTTCTTTTTCTACAAAGTCAAATCTTTTTCTGTAAAACTCTTGAAAGAACTCACTGAATAACCAATTTCCTGAAGCTAAATGAGACTGTTATTTCTGATTCTGTTGTTCACAAAGCAGTGTGGTATTTTCTAGATATTTGTGATCTAAATACTGTCACAAGCTTGACACTTAAGATAATATCTTAATGCTCTTTAATTGAACGGGATCACCTCATAATTTATACAGAACACTTGTTTTTTATTAATACCGATTTAGTAAATGAAATGTTTGTATTGACAGGTCCAAACACAGAATAGCTCTGAGGTGTAATTCAGATTTCTGTAACTTGGTGCAGTTGCTATACTGAGGAAGAGCTGTCAGATTAATAGTATAGCAGAAAGAAGTATTAAAAGATCCAGTAACTAGGAGCTGAAGCATGATAATTTCCAACAATAGAAGATGTACTTTTTAGAAATGTTACTGGAACAATCAATTACTGAAACTGTTACAGGAACAATTAATGCAGGACTGTGTATATAGCTAAAGCCCATATACAAAGAATGTGACTAAAAAGATGACTCAGAAGGCATGCCCTGCTAACAATAAAAAGCTGAGATCCTATACTTAGATAGCTGCTATTAATGATTGTCATTTTTGCACGTGCCCTGCTGTCACAGTGCTAGAGTGCCCTGGTCTTTATACTACTCTTTTGGACTTTATAGAAAACGCAGAAAAAGGCTGATATAAACTAGAAAAATGAAATCTGAAAAATGAATACATAAATGAAGTATCACAGACAAATTAAAATCAGTGCAGACAAAACCATTCTAAGTCCTCTGTGTAGGGAAATCAGAATATATCAGACTTAGAGGCAGATAATAAATATGAAAGGAAGCAAATGGGGTTGCCAAAACAAGTTATCTGTTAGCAGCCTGTTTGGGTACCTTTGTATACAAGAGACAGATAGGCACCAAGAGAATTTGACTAGCATATTTTAAAATTTCCATTCACTGAAGTATGACAACATGAGAAGGAATTGTTTATTAGGAACATCCTTCTCTCTGTAGTTCCTATGTATTTTAGCAAGATACAGGACTCTAGAAGACTGCAGGATGACAGGGAGTAAGATGTAGGAAGGCTTTATGTCTCTTTAAATACATCCGTCTCACATATTAATTGGGGATATGCTTGGTTGGGAGCATAACACAACAAATATAGCTGTTCTAAGTAACTCTGAGCTGTGCAAGATTCCATAATCAGGACAAGAAAGAACACCATAAAACAGAGCAGATCCCAGTGCCTCAAATTGTTTTAGGGAGTCTCCCAAGACAATCTCTGTCCTATGGCCAAGTTGTAGCTTAAAATTACCGTTTCCTGCCATTCCAATGGCCTCTTGCCTCATGTTTTATTTGAACCTCTGAGGGTCAAAGTGAATAAATGCAGTGAAAGTCTACAATATTGCTCATAAGGCTTTATGATCAATTAAGATGTTGCTACTGCAACTGTAAAATGGCCAGCTGTCTAAGCTGCGGTTGCAAGCTAACGTCTCAGATTGCTTTTCATTTTAGACCTAGTGAAACACTTTTTTCTTTTTTTTTCTGAGGTTTTTCATTCTTTGCCAGAAGATATAGTTTAATCAAAGACACAGGAACACATAAAAAAATACATTGTTGCTGCACAGATGTTTCTCTCTTTGCAGATCATGCAAGGCAAAAGCACTTGGTTTATCTGTAAAATCAAGTACGTGGCTATTTTTTTAAATACCTCAAGTTTAAAGTCAAACTGGAAGTGGATGTAAGCAATAATGACATATATGAACTTATTTTAGAATGTAATAACAGTAACAAAGAAAAGTCAAGGCTGCATCTAAATTGTGGAGAACTATGAAGTAAAGTTAGGGTATAAATGTAAATTGTTCTGGCACTAGAAAAGTATGGAAGATTGATTTGTTGATTAAGCTGAGGAAACCATTCAAGCAGCAATTCTTCCATTATAGAGAATATAGGAAGGAATAATACATGCTTCATTGAGCAGCCTAGACCCTGGTTAAACTTCAAAGTCATTTGTCGCTTCTCAAAACTAGACAAGTGTTCACCCTGCCAAGAACATTACTTAAATGAAAAGTACTCAAGGACTTGTGAATCATTCTTTTCTCACCACAGTTGTTAACATCTCTCAGAAGTTAAGACACTTTTCTGTGGACTTTCCCTCTATAAGATCTTGTGTTCTTCAGATGGATTATAAATATTGGATCAAGTTCAGCTCCAGGATAAACTTGGAGCAGCATCAGAATATGAACAAAAAACTCTATTTGTATGTCAAATGATGTTTAAACTGATGCAATCAACTGATAATTTAGTAATTGATAATGATATACATGATATAATAATTAATTAACTAGAAACTCATGATATACTCAGTTCGATTCAATATGATATGCTTTGATTCTTAAAATAGCACTTTAAATGGAAAATAATGATTTAATTTCATTTTTTCTGGAACTGACGAAATATAATAAATTCAAGTTAGTAAGAATATTATTTTAAAAGCATTGAACTGGTTACTGAAAAGAACGGATTGATATGGTACTGTGAGAAGCAAAAATATGCTAGTTTCACACATTTTCACAACAGTGTAAATCTAGACAAGCTTATTTGCATTTCTGGATACCCACTATTGTTCCGAAGAATAAATATCTTTAATAGCTGCTACATGTACAATATTAAGGAATTTAGCATTTGTAAATATCCAGACACAGATGTGTATAGAAAATAACATAACATGGCAGGAGAGAAGTCAGAAAACTAAGTTTAAAAAACTCAACACTATTTTGTGATCCAATATTAAATTTCATTGCAGCTTCTGATAACACCTACATGATATAATTGCTGTCTGCATAATTTAAAATTTTATAATTGTATTTATATACAACTTCTTTTTTCTTTATTTTACTTTGGGTCTTTTTTGTAACATATCTAAAGTTTTCCTTTATATAAAAATAAATTATAACTTATGCTACAAAAAAAAATGCTGGTAGGTAAGGAGAGTGATAATACAGAGTCATGGGAGTAACATTTCCAAAGATAAATTTCATTACACTATTACAAAAACAGGGAGCTACTATGAAAATGAGAAAAACAGCAGCAATGCTTTAGGAACATGCTGGGGCAGTGCTATGCAGGTTTATCAGGGACTTCTGGTAAACAAGCAGTGACCCAAATTAAGAAACTAGATTATGTTTTCTCCAATCTACCCTTCATCAATACAAAGAGATGCTAACAAGACACTATACTTGCTAACAAGAGACTGGAATTATCAGATAATCCAATTGCTAAAAGAGTGAGAGGAGGAAGAAGGAAGAGGAAGAACAAGGGAGGAATGGGAAAGGGAAGGAAGATTAAAACAGTGATTACAGAAACTTTCTTCCAGTTGTAATTTTTATCAAGATTAAAGGTCCATGTGTTACTGTAGATGCAGCACAAAATTCTGTGATATAAAGAAATGCAAAATTAAATAAGACCAAATTCTGAGTGCATAAGGAATGATTTTTTTAAAATTTTTTACTTTGAGACTGAAATCAATTACTAACAAGGAAACTTCATAAAAGCACAAATATCAGTTCAGATAAGGATTAAAAAAAAAAGAATGGTTTTATGATCAACCGAACCATTGAGTTCAAAAAGTTGGGCAGGAAATTTCTTAACAAGAGGTTTCCCTGCAAGGTTTTGTGTTTGAAGTAAAACCGAACCAATTTTGTGTTCTGTAATTTTACATTTCAGTTAGGCCTCCTCTAACTCTGAAATTAATGGCATATTGTGGAGCAAACTGCTCGTTCTCAGGATGATAAGGCCAATGTTTGTGCTAAATGCCAAGGAATGGTGTGCAGAGAGGCTCCTGGTTATACTTATTGCTATAACAACCAAGGGCAGCCAAGTTTCGTTATTTGCCCCTTCGAGGGTTGGAAACGGAGAAGCGTAGAGGGGTCCCACCTGTGGGGAGGAACGGACAGGAGAGGTGACCCAAACCTGACCAACTGGGGTATTCCAT
>JAOQGH010000023.1:93572971-93584099 GCA_025769975.1 Gallinago jamesoni | reverse complement strand
TTCCCCAGTGCCTGCCGGTGATAGGACTGTCATCCTGGGATCTTCTTGATATGGTTTTGTATATATTGTATCTATTTCATTATTATTTTTTTTTAATTTATTTTAATATTAATTCATCATTAAAGTAGTTTAGTTCATTCTAAACTTTTGAATCTCCTTATCTCTTCCTCTTTTTTTGGGGGGGGGGGGGTCGGGGGGGTCGGGCCATCTGTCCGTCTGGTTGCAGTGATTTCAGCTGAAACCACAACAGATTTATTGGCGCCCAACGTGGGGCTCGACTGTGGCAAGACCCAAGCTCTGATAAGATTGTTTGAATAGTTTGAATTTCAGTTTGCTCATAGGAGAAGCGAGAGCTTACATCATGTTGTTCCTACAGAATATTGAATATGGTGTTTTTAGAGAGCTTTGTATGAAGTTCATTGACGCGGTGGTGTTTAACTGGTCGAATATATTGAAGGGTTTATTTGGTTTTGTGTTTGGATGCGGTGGGTCAAGCATGCTATGTTTGTGTGGGTTTGCCTCCAGATGTATGTGATCAGTTGGATTGTTCTGATACCTGAATATCTTGGGCACCAGGTGGTGGATTCTGTTGCTAATTACACTTCTGATTTCACCTGGGGATAGTTTGTCTTGCCTGTTAGTGATTATCCCAACTAACAGAATTAGGGGGTAGAAAACCTCGGGGCTCTTTGGAGGATTATTGTGATTATTGTTACGGTTACTTAATCGTGATAGTGCTGTCGACTTTTTCTGAATGTAATGCGGGCAGGATTTATTGTTAAATATCGGCGCAGGAGTGAGTGTCATGTACCATGCAGTGTTGCTGCTCAGACACGGGTGGGATCAGAGACAGCAGAGACTCAGACTAAGGTCCCTCCCTCGCCTGCAGCGGCACCAGCTGCTCCAGCCCCCGGCATGGACACTGCTGCTCCCCCAGCACCAGCAGAACTGGTGCAAGTTGCTCCAGTGACCAGGAAGAAGAAAAAGAGGTTGTCTCGGTCCCCTGCCCCTTACGACAAGGACGTTCCCCATCTAGAGAGCTCGGGAGAGGGTTCCTCTGATGCTGGTCAAGGAGGGGGTCCTGCTAGTGTAGATAAAGGACAGCAACCTCCTACAGCAGCCCCTTCTCAGGTAGAAAGGGGAGAGGGTCTTCCTCAGCCAGCCTCAATGCAGGATGATACCTCAGATGGAGATGTAATTATTAATTCTGGTTTTACCATGCTGGAGAGAATTATGAAGAAAACAGCATTTTATGAAACTGAGATAATCCAGTTACTAGTAAAGATAAAAAATACCACAGGAATCAAAAGACTAATTTCCATCAAAACTTCTGCAGAATTCCTCTGTAACTTGCTAGAGAAACAGATATTTGATGGGAAGTAACTTTCCTAATTGTATGTACCTCTTATTTTATTGTAATTTATTTCTTTCATGTTGAAAGGATGTACTAACATTTTTTACATTCCCTCCATTCATCTGTGGTGTTATTTAAATATCACCATCAGTAGCACCCTTTCTCCTTCAAGTATTTCTTTATTTGCCATATTAAACTGCATGGAAAAAATACTCATCAGTCCAAGCCCTGGCACAGTAAATGAAAAAGGATCACACAGTATTATCTGTGCATTCATAATAATGCATTAAATGAACATTGTCAGAGACAACTATCCCAGTCATATTCCATATCATATCATTATTGTACCATTGTATGATAATTATTAGCAAAAAAAAGGACAGTTTTTCTCTTAATGTAGCAATAAAAACACTTTCTTTCCATCAAGATGTGTTTGATGCAGTCTTCCTATCCAATAGGTGTTGGGGAAAAAAACCTTTGTTACCCTCTGGTGGTGCTTCATTTATATGCAGGGAGAAGCCCGGGCTGCTCTTGAATTAGTTGTCTTCCAAATCCCAATGGGATGGGCTCAGCAACAGTATAGCTCAGGCTTCATTTAAACTGGCTCCACTTAAACAAAATGCAGCCTGCTTCTTAACACAGTCTGGAATACAGCCGAAGTCCACGGCTACATCACTTGTCCGTGTTTCAACATTGCTGGGCATGTTGGGCAACTCTGTACTAAGAAATAGCTAGGGACTTAAAAGTGCTATAAGAGCCTAGGGCTTATAATCTTCCAAAAAATGGGGTATATCATTGATTACTGGATATTTTTTTTAATCAGGATCCTCAAGACTATGTCTCTGCTGTTCTGAAAGAGCAGTACCTGAGGTCATGGTAATCATTACATGCCCTGCATCCTGTCTGCCTTCCATCCGCAAGGCTGTTGTACTAATGTGGGAGTAGACAGGGGCTACCTATAGAAACATGGAATGCAACAGTATTTATCCCAGGTTTTAAAGCTGTATCAAATTAAGGCATAATTTTAAATCATACAGGAATAAAATTAAGGTTTATATATGGTGGGTTTTGTCATAAACATTTTAATCTGAAATACAGCCTGATTTCTATTGGTTTTAGGAATAACTAAAGAGATATTACCTAAAAAACCATCAGCATAGAAAAGTATCAATGTCTAATTGCATCAAAGTACTACATTATGACAAGCATGCAATAATTTCATATTGCTTCATTAAGTATAATATTTTCTGAGAAGATTAATACTGTAAAACCTAAGTGCCCTTTTCATGTACTCCTGCTATTTTTTCTTAAAAGCCAGCCAAAGTGCCCATTGATGCTTAAAGCAGTTTCTGCTGTATTTCTCCAGACAGGTATATAGCACAAAGACGGAGTATTGTAATGGCTGACCTCAAAAGTCCTTCTTATAAAACATCATTGGGTCTTTGCTGCTTTGTTGCATACATTCTGACAAACTCTAATCAATCTGTTTTAATATCAAAGGAAATGCCTCCCAGGTATGCTCATTGCAGTGCGAATGTCAGAACTTCTGACCTTTTCTTGCCTCACACTGGTGCTTCTTCTTTGTGACTTTGCCCTTGTTGGCTTTGCTTTCTTTAGGAGCTGTCAGTATTTCTAGCATGCTTCCACCTCTCCCTAAACCCCTGAATGTTCTTTTCCAGAGAGTAATACTGTAACTGTCTAGCCTTATTTGCTCTTCCTTTAAATTTATTCTGAGTCAAGTTCTCTTTTTGTACAAGGCTGTCAGGGTAGTGGAAAAAAAAAAAAACTTTTATTTCTTCTTTTCAAAAACATGACTTGAATGATGCTTTCTCTAATTTGGCAGTCAGTGCCAAAATAAAGATCATTAGCTTTGTTTCCTCCTGTTAATAATGTCAGTGTCTCTATTTTGGTCACACAGGCATTCCCAACAAATGTAAAACTATCGAAGCATCCGCAGTAGACTTAGCATGGAGAAAAATTACTTCATATCAGTCTTCCTTTGTAATTCTGAAGAGTTCACACATAGGAGTAGATTCCTCCCACTCTAGTTCTGCTCCTACAAATATATCTTTACTGGTCTGATGATGGAGACAGTGAGAGTCAGAGGGCTCCCTAGAAAAAAAAGAGTCAGTCCCAAATGTGATTTCAGACTGCATGACCTTCCTCAATATTTCTGTCAAAAAGCTCAGATCACCACTAAAAGTCTGTAACAATGGCCTGTCAGAAGAAGTATCAAGCTAACAGTGCCAGGATAGCGAAACATCTTCCAGCTCTTCTTATTTTTTCATCCTGGTTATCATATTGACAGTTTACTTTGAGCTAACTAGCCATCATTGCTTCTGGTCAGCCAGCAGAATGAGCAATGGGATTACGGTTCTGTTTGCAGTATACTTTAGAAATATATCCTGAATTTTTCCTTGTTTAATATCTGCTAAAATAAGAGAAGACAGTGACATGTACATGTGTGAATAGAGCAAGGGATTAATAGAAACTCAGACATACGGCTTGTAAGGCTTTCCTAGAGAGTGATCCTATGGCTCTGCTGTAAATACTTAGGTGTATGTAAACAGAGAAAGAAAAATAATAATAATAAAAAAAAGGAGTGAAAACCTAGCTTCTAGTGGAAAGATTGAGGAGAGATCAATGTGAAGTCCTAACTAGGAGGAAATTTGCAAATACCAAAACCATTCCCAGTTGTACTACGCCTTAAGTCCTCTGGTTCAATCTGTATGTATATCTTTGTTGGGTACCCATTAACGAGTTACAATCTTGCTCTGTGCATACAAGCGTTAGGTTAGAAGTAATAAGCAAGATAAGGAGCTCAAGGGTAACTTATTCTGCATTAATGAAGGTGTTTGCTGTGAGATCACAAAATTAGTACTAATTAATAGCAGAATTAAGAATGTAGCCAAAAATGCACACCTAAATGCTTCATTTGAGTGATGACAAACTCACTGAAACCAAAAATCCTTCAGATCATATAAAATAGTTTTCATTTCTGTATATTGAGGAATGCATTGTTTTGTTGGTACATTCCTTTAAAATCAGGGAGAGAAAAAAGAAGGGAAAATGGATGGGAAAAAGGAGGGGAAAGGGAGAAGGAAGGGGAAGTTCTCCAATACCAGTACTGTTTTCAGTCGCTAGGATTTTCAGGATCCCAGTTGCAGTTTTTCGGGATTAAAGCCTTTCTGAAGTTTTCTAGGGGGTTTTAAGCTCTGTCTAACTTTGAAATACTTTGGAGGTTATCCACAAAATGTTGACATTTTATTGCTCTTATCTGAATCTTCCTGTTCTGCAAATATATTTTGCTAGAATGCATCACATGCTTCAAAAGGTTATTTAATGTCTTCATGCATTTTGAATGTTTTATTTTCATTACAGCTCCGTGTGCCTATTTCTCCCTTAATTGGTAGCTCGGAGTCATCTGCTTTCTTACCATATTCAGATATATTATTTTTTTTTTGCTCAGCATATCTGAACTGTTTAATTCTCCTACTCACTAAATTAAAACCTCATTTTTTTAGGGACCTATAATTCACACTTGTGTAATTCTTTTGATATTACTGATGTTATTCCTGGTCAACAATGTTAAATTTACATTTGTAAGTTAAATAAGATTCTCATGCTTTTGTATATTTTATCTGTTTTCTAGTTAACTTATTTTCGGGTGCCTCTTTTTCTTACTTTTATCAAAAATAATTTTTTACTATTACCAATTTTTTAAAATTTATTTTTATCACATGAATACTGCTACTGATTTAAGATTCATCTGAGTTTTAATGTTCGGTAGTGTTTTCTTTTTTTTTTTTTTTTTTTTTCCAAACAAGAAACCATCAATACAACACCTTGAAGTAAAAACCTTAAATAATATTTGTCAAGACTCTAACAGATACTGAGATTTTGTCTCAAATCGATAAAAGTACTCAGAGTATACAATTTTAAAAGGAAAACATTAATACCACTTGACACTGGAAACACTTAGCTAGTTAATTGATCTTATTTTATATTTGAGCACGACCTATTTCTATGGACTATTATCTTGACTGTTAAGGCCCTGAGGTCACCTTCTCCCCACCCTACCCATGACCCCAGACCCCATGTCACCCCCTGGGGCCATCAGCCCTGCCCCAGGGACACAACTGCAGGGCTGGTCTCCAACCATTCACAGCCCAGCCATGGGTCCTGCCAAGCCAGGCCCACCTACAGGCTGATGTCTCAGCCTGGCCTCAAACTGTCCCCATCCTCATGGCCCTTCCCAGCCTTCCCAGGAGTAGTGGGTACCCTCGCCAGGCCTGATCCTGACCCCACCTACAGATTGACAACCGAGCCCTGTCTCTGCCTTCCATCATCATCATCGTCATCAGTCTGGACCCTTAACTGAGCCTGCCTTCCAACCCCAGGCCTGTCCCCTCCTCTGGCTCTGGTCTGGTCTGGTCACGGAGATGACTTCCTCAGCTCCCTGTTCCTTAAGGAGCAGCCAACCCTCACTGCTCCCTGACATTGGTTACAAATAAAAGGTAAAAGGCTAAATAGTCACAACTCCATTAATTTACTGATGAGGAATTAGATGACTGTAATCAGTCAAGAACACTAACAAACGGTGCGCCCACGCCTTGTTTTGTTGTGTTCCCCCCCTGATTTCCCCAAGTATGGAGGCCAGGTCAGTATGTTGTTTCACTCTGAGGTACAGTAGTAGATTCAACTAGTTTGTGATATACAGTTTTATAGAATTACCTTATTTCCATCTGTGTACAAGAAAAGCCCAAAAGAAAAATGAATGTTCTGAAAATACAGACAGAACTTTGCCTTTATTTGTGTGGTATTTTAAAGGATATATCAAGAAGTGAAATGCCTACAAACATTTAGAAGACAGAAGAGGAACAACAGAAGAGGAATCTCCTTCTCCACTGATTTAGTAACGGAAAGAGTTGACAAGGTACTAGAACATGTAAAAGTTCAAATGGGCCTCTGTGAAAAAAAAAATAAATAATTAAGATAATGGAATTTAGATTCACAGCTCCTCACCTCAAAAGTATATACACTGTAACAGCCAAAATAATAGCATATGTCAAATAATAGATTAAAAATTTTAAATTTGACTGGATTAGTAAGTATATTATCAGTAACTTCATTGAACTACTGATTACACCAAAAAAAAATTCAAACCTCTTGGACTCCTGCTTGCTCTTTCATCAAGAACCTCTGGCAGCCAATCCTGAGGGAATTTTCAAAAAGTGCAGACAATACTAAATTTTATGCAGACTATTTTCCTGTCCGTTTTAAGCTACTAAAAGTCAACCTCAGAGCAACAACAAAGAACAAAATGATTGATATCTTATCCTTTTCTTTTGTGGGGTCTTCCCAATAGCTATGACAGTATCGTTTCTAGGTCAAAAGCAGCTCAGTGAGTCTGCACCAGCTGAAGCCATAGTTGCATATTGACAGCATGATAACCATGAGTCAGAGGGATTTTCAAAGGAAGGTTTTTGCAATAGTGGGATACAGCCTAAAATTGCTGTTAAATTGCAAACGAAAAGATGACACTATAGGTCAGTGTATCCTATGTGCTGGAGCCATTCGTGTAAGATGAGATGTCATAGGAGATGTTATCTTGATAAAAATGGTGATTTAAAACCATTCTTTTTATACAAGAGAAATGACACAAAGCTATGGCCAGGACACAGCACAAGGACTTGCATAGGTAGGCTGCCTTAGTGAAATGAGCTTATTACTTCAGTCATAGTTGGACTATCATAACAGATCATTATTTCCTGTACTACCTGTTCTATGGAAAAGATAGGGGACACTATGTTTCCTATATATCTGACAAGAAAGTAATAATCACAGTATCTGGAAAATACTATATGCTAGATACTGCAATGACAGGTGGAATGTCCCTGCACTGTGATTTCTACTTTGAATTTAGTATTTCTCTTTGATGCTAGTAAATAAACTCTTATACTATTGGTTGTTTTTTTTTCTTTCATATGACAAAAGTGTAGCTAATAAAAGACTCAGAGAAGTTTGACCTTAAAATTCCTTTGTTTTACTGTGTTGTCTGTGGCTATGCCACAGTTTATCACAATAAACCAAAAATGCCATGAAATTTCCTAGAGCACTGGAACCAATCACCTAACTTGTTACACTGTTAGGATGGACTGGATTTGGAGTTGGCCAGATAGCCCTCACTCAAAGAATTGCAAGGCACAATCAAGGTAGCACGGCTCAGAGACTACTCTTAATAGGCAGTTTTGATACAGCTTTGATTCAGATGACAGCAGAATTTATTAGCATGCAGATGGACCCTTCCATATCTTTTTGACCTCACTGCCAAAAAACGGTGGTCCTGTGTACATTATATTTGTTACTATAACGTAGCCTCTCATTTCTTATTTTCCACAGTTGCTTTTTATTTGATACCTGACTGCTCCTAACCTTTTTAACCTCTTCCTTTGGATATTGCTATGACCATAATTTAGTTTATTTTGTACCAAAACATTTAAAACTTGTATTAAATATTTTTTAGAATGCCTTGTAGGTATTTGAGGCTTTGTGTAAACCTGAAAAAAACCCCTACATACAACCATGCAAAAACACACGCATCCAGTGTATTCTTCTGAGCTCCGCAAACAAGGAGCCACCCCATGTTAGCAAAGCTATGAGATGAATCAGACCTTACATTGAGGAGAATCAGAACAAACTCTCTCTGCAGCTGAAGCTGCATGACGGTAAGAAGTCACGGTGGTGTAATAACTCAGTCCTGAAGTCACTGTACTGTGATGAGGATCAGGAGTCAGGTTTCTGAAATTTGAAAAACAACCCATGCAGCCCAGCAAAGCGAGAGTGCAACATGAGACTACTCAAGTGCACAGAGACCCAGGGTTAGGCTTCAGCAAAGCTGAAAAGATTACAAATCATTACAATTTATTATGGTTTTTTATTTGTGGTTCTTGGTTTGAGCGCTCTTCTGAATTTGTTCACTTACATTTCTTTCTTTCTTTATCTCTTGAAACGCAATAGAATATGTTCGCTCAAAGGCTTCAGTTTTCTTCGGATCTTTTCTGTGCCACACAAGAATTCTCTAAGTTCTGAATGCAAACAATGTGACTAGATGGTAAAACACGTTGCTCTCAAAGACATGGTTTGCATTTTTACTTGGGCAATAAAGGAGTTAATGTTTATTAGGCAGATATCCAAAGAGAATGTTAGGATGTCATGGAATAACTGCCAACACAGCAAAATGTTGACATACACAGCAAAACATTCACCTTGATATTAGAAAGGCAAGACTCCTAAGTATGGATTCATATTTTTTCACTTCTGATTAAAAAATTACAGTCCCAGTTAACTTGTGTGTGTGATTATACAATGCAGATATCTACTACGTTCCGAGGAACAGTTTCTTCTTAGAGACTTAGTGACGTGCTCAGTTGTGCATTGCAGCTGAGAAAAAGCAGCAGGATAACTAAGGAAAAACACTTTTCTGGAGGGTTTGTTTTTTTCCCTAGGGACAAGAGACAGCTAATTTCTAATTAATCTGCAAAACATTCCTTAAAGTTATTTCCCTTCAATTTTCTTAGTTGGTTGTTTTGTGGCTTTTTTTGAAGAAAATAATTTTGTTCATAAAAAAATACTCTTTTGCATGTTTTGTTTCCAGAGTTATGAAGTCAATTTACTGCATGCACAGGAGATTTTTTAGTTAAGAGCTTGAAGGGACTTGATCGTTTAGCAATTATTTTTATGTCATAATTTCTTTTTGGCTTTTCTCAGCTCTAGTTAGAAATTGTCTTTCAAACTTCTTCCAAACAAAACAATGCATATGGTAGGAAATCCTAGCACAGCACTGATAAAAATTAAGCGAAAATGAACTGACAGACAGTTATTATCATTAACTGTATGCAATATTCAAGCTTCAGATAAACCCTTGTGACAAATAGTAGGAGAGCTTATGTGGTTCAATGTGTCTTTTGAACTGGAGAGCTGTTCCATGATTAATTTCAGCATTTGTATCTGAGGGATACTTCTACCCTGAAAAGAACAACTTTGCAAGAGCCGTCCCTTGGTGCCCTGTAGTTTCAGTTCATCTGTATGACTGATCAGAAGCATATCAACTCACTATTTTAGTCCTAAAATTCTTCATTTTTGTTACCTTTCCCTTTTTGCTGATAGGACCTTTAGAGTAAACAATATGATTTGTTTTGTGCTGATTGATAGAATCGGGCCCATATCAATCATGCTTTGCATGTGCTACTGAGATATTAAAATAGAAACAAATAGATAGAAATAATTCTCTCTACCATTTAAAATTGCTATCTAAATGCCAATTGCAAGACCAAACTGTTCACACCTAGAACCAAGCACAAGATGAGGGCTACACTTACTTCTGAGTTATATCTTTAATCTAGACCACAGACAAATTTCCCTTAGATCTTGTCAGGGCCCAAGATGTGAAATAAATACGGATGTTCTCATCTGTTTCATTGTTCCTTCAGTCTGCCTGGCAGCAGTTGCTCTCTAGGGTTCAACTATTGACCTTTACAATATCTAGTGTCAGACAACTATGGCTGCAAACTGTTGCCTCACTGGAGTGCTGTAAATACTAATTTAGTGGAAATTTGAGCCCACAATGTTGCCCAAAATCAATCTAATAGCTTTCAGCTAGATGTTGCACTATTGAATATGTAGACATCTCCTGTGAAATGCCTGAGGAGAAGTTAGGGACTAAAAATAGGATCTGAAAAAGGAAAAAAATTAATAATAGAAATAATTTGATATATCTGAATAGATAGAAAGGCGGCGGCAGCAGCACCGGCAGCACCAACGGCTAGCCCCAGCCGGAACCCGGAAGCCCACGGCAGCCAATCAGGCGCGGAAGGGGCGCAGCCGCGGACATTTAAACGCGGTGAGAGGAGACACTCGGTCGGCGAGGCGGCAGCAGCACCAGCGGCACCGATGGGGAGAACCCAGGTGAGCCCGCGGGGGAGGTGGGATGGCGCTGTGCGGTGTGGTTTCCGAGCTCAGGAACCCTCACTCGCAGCCCGAGCCCCGGCCGGAACCCGGAAGCCCGCGGCAGCCAATCAGGCGCGGAGGGGGCGCGGCCGCGGACATTTAAAGGCAGTGAGAGCAGACACTCGGTCAGCGAGGCGGCGGGAGCCTCTGCAGATCGCGGCCTGTGGCAGGGGGGTGTAAGAGGGGGAGGAAAAAAAACAAAAAAAAACCCGAACAACAAAGAAAACCCCACAAAACACAAACCAGTTCACTTGCCTGAAGAGACCGGATAGAATCATGATTGCAACTCGGTCAAAGGCAATAAAAAAAACCTGTGGGCCTAACAGAGGCCCCACACAAACATGCAGGCACCCAGGTAACTGTAGTGAGTGTTGGAGCCTGGTAATGAGGGACAATAGAGACAACAACTGTGTTATGTGTGAGCAGATCAATGATCTGCTCAACATGGTGGCTGAACTGAAGGAGGAAGCGAACAGACTAAGGTTGATAAGGGAGTGTGAAAGGCAATTAGACAGGTGGTACCAGGCTCTGTAGACCCCTGTAGCAGAGGGAGGTGGCCCAAGGAACAGGGAGGAATAGATACAGGTGCCTGTTGGAAAAGGGAAGGGAAACCCTTCACAGACAGCCCCCCTCATCTTTCCACTTGCCCTTGCACAACAAGTACGGGGCACTGGAGGGTGAGGCAAATAAGAAACACCAACTGGGGGTTGCCTAAAACAAATCAGTCTCCACCTCGCATCAGAACCGGGAACAGAGGGCCCCATA
>JAOQGH010000023.1:93555542-93570371 GCA_025769975.1 Gallinago jamesoni | reverse complement strand
ACACTGGGGAAAAGGGTTGAGGGATCAGGGGCACAGATAATTTTTTCGTCAATACCCTTAGTTGCAGGTAGGAATACAAAGAGAAATAAAAAGACACACACAATTAACAAGTGGCTCATGCCAATTACAGTTATTCCAGAAAGGAACTGTCTTTTAAAAAACATTTCAAACTGAAATGCTTAAATAGATAATTTCATGAAGTCTGTTGCACCTGAAAAATCTTTCCAACTGCAGGTAGTGGATTTAAAAAAAAAAAATGGAGAAAATAATTTCAAAAAAATTAGTTTTTTCTCTTTTTATCTTACTTTACTTTTTCCTGGAAAAAATGTGGCAAGGGAAAGAAATCAAAAGATAAGTTTAAGAACTACTTTTAAAAACCCAACAACCTCACTGGTGGTTACTGAGCCTCTTTGAAGAAATCACATAACTAAGTAAAGGAAAAAGTGGTGTCCTTCAGAGCGGAATACAAAAAGCCAGTACAAGAGGAGAAGAATCACATATATATACCACTAGAAAACGAATAGAAGGTGCTGAGGAGTGGGGTAGCTTTTTGTGGGAGGAATGGAAGACTTTACTTCACCTGGGAGTTTGAGCCCATAGCTGTCTCCATTAAAGCATAAGACCTTTTTTTTTTGTCATTTTTTTGACAATGTGTAACAGAAGTTAGTCCCTGCTCCCAGAAGTTTAAGATCTAAAAATAAAATTTCTTAGGCCGAATCAGATAGCAAGTTGCTTCTGAAGTCTAACTTGGACTCCTCTTTCTTTGCAGCAAAATCAAGTCCCCACTTGCTTCCCCCAAATGAAAGGTTTTAAAAGAAATAAAGTGAAAGAGCAATTCTCTGCGAGCGTTCTTTATTCTGGAACTCATTCACTTTGTAACTTGGTTCACCAAAGGCTGGGTATGTTAACCTCTGGAAATGCTATTAAACTTATTTTCTGTCTATTCTACTGAGGAAACTGAGGTGAAGTCTGGATTTACTAGCTGTCTAAATATATGGGAAATGTATATATGTGTGCATTTTTATTTTGGGAGTAGGTTTCAAAAAGTTGCAGTCTATAAATAGAAGATACAATGTTCCATCATAAAGTAGAATCTCATTTCTTGAAATACTTGGTATTTTGGATATGTTGTAGTAATCACCATTTTAAACTTGCAAGGGAGAAAAATGTGAGGATATTGTAACTGTTTGGGCTTTTTTTCTAATGATGAACATAATTTACACGTATCTAAGATAAGTTTACTGTCTTTCCTTTTTTTCCTGCTTCTATGTGAAGTGCATAAGATAAAAGAAGTAACTGTCTGTTGTGGAAATCAAGCTATTCTATTATCTTATTGAAAACATATGTTTTATCAAAGAGAGCTAATAGTTACAATTTGAAAAATTTCTCCTTAAAATATTTATATTATTGTATAAAATTAGACTGCATTCCTTTTGAAGTGCCTATCACTACAAATGAGTGGTTTTTCACAAGTGTAGTCCCTACATGTCAAGTCGTGATATTTGACGATACTGTGCATTTTCATATAGGGTAAGAGTCCCAGAAACTCATAATTTAAAAATGACCTAAATGTAAGTGACAGAACAAGATTTAAAACAAAACCAGAGATCTGGCAGTCTTCTAAGTCTGTCAGTAGAAGTTTCTAGAAGATGTGACTTTTTTGTTTTGTTAAATCATGACAAAGATAATGAAAGAATGTAATCATCAGCTAGTTTATTTTCATCCAAACGGCTTATCATATGCATTCCTTGCTCCATAATATTTTTGTGTGAGTACAATGACCAGACACAGAACATCCTTGAACTGGAGTGCAGGAATGAAATGGGGGAATCAAAATCAACAGGACACCAGCAGAAGACTTTTTCTCAGATCTCTGCTTATAAAAACTGTATTCCACTTTCATCGTCATCGAATCATAGAATACTAGTTTGGAAAGACCTCAAGGATCATCTAGTCCAACACTTCTTGGAAAAAGCATAGAGAAGGTGGCCCAGACCCCTGTCCAGCTGAATCTTAAAAGCACATTTGGAGAATCCACCACTTCCCTGGGGAGATTATTCCAATCACTGATTGTTCACATTGTGAAAAATTTTCCTCGTGTCCAATTGGAATTCCCCTAGGAGTAACTTGTACCCATTACTCCTCATCTTTTCTATGTGATGTCTTCTAAAATGGGAGTCTCTATCTTCTCTGCAGCCACCCTTTAAATACTGGAACATGGTGATAAGGTCTCCTGTAAGCCTTCTTTTCTCAAGTTCTCATAATTACGAGGTTACTTACAATCTCTTTCCCCTCAGCCAACACCAGCTACTAAATTCACAAAACCTGAAGAAATTTAACAGTTTTGAGATCAACCTCCTTGCCAGGCCAGATTGAGAATGGTAGAAAAGGGAAAGAGGCAGATGCTGATATATCAATGTAAAAACAAGACCTATTTCCTTAGGAAATTGATTTAGACTAGGAATTGTTTGTGAATAAATGAATGAAAAAAACACAACAATTAATTATTATTTTTTTGCTTTTAAAAGAGTTTTTGATTGTTATGAGCTAATATTTAAATATCTTGCTACAGAAGAGTGCATACAAAAAAGTAACAAGAAAGTTTGTAAGTAATAGAAAAGTTCAGGAGATACTTATAACTGTTTAATTAATGAAGGGACACCTGTCATCAAAATCATTCTCATTGGTTAATGAAATATGATGACTTGTAAGCCAGTTATGTTTGTGATGTACAAAACTAGGAAATGCAAGATAATCCATCTCGTCCATTACCCTAGGAAATGCATTACAACGTAATAGAGATCCTATAAATCATTCAATGGAATAATGCATGTGCTAGAGTACATTATGAACCAGACAGATTATACTAATGTCACAAATGCAGCTCATTAACTGTATTATACAATGAGTAAGCAGTCACCCGGCTGTACAACCTTCATATCTCTGTTATCATCAGAGGAAAATGAACCAAAAGTTATCACAATCATTTTTCATACAGTCATGTGACCCACATTTTCTCTTGTTTTCTCTTCTAGAGATAAGTGCCCTTGTACTCTATGCTTTGTGCAGTTCTGACAGTTTTGCATATCCTGGATATAAACTTTGGCTAGAAAGTGTGTTACATGTCCTTTGAAAGTGACACGTCATAATCAGAGGTGCCACAGCCTATCATGAAAGCACAGAAGTAAGAATTACAGTTCTGCCTTTCAAATAATAATGGCAAGATCCTTGCAAACTCAATGCCTTGACAAGGAATTGGGATGAAAATACAATGAATATAAAAGGACACTGTAAGCGTTTATTATATTCACAAATATAATAACTAAACTATATATGTTTTCTTTTTTATGTAGAAACTATTTCAAAAATAGGTTACCTTTGGATTTACAGAACAGATAATTATGTGTATTCAAGGAAAATAATGACATGTTATCTTCAGTCTTGGGTAATAATCTGTTACTTTCATCCAGGTATTACTTAAGGCACTCATGGACCCAATAATAGTGTCTGCCTTTCATAGGTATAACTAAGGTTCATATCCTCAAATACACATAGATGCCTATTTGTCTCGTTAGGGATGTATGCCCGTAATTTAGGAAACATTAACACTATTGAAGTAATTGCTCAGCTCCTCTCTAGTCCTGTAGGAATTTGAATTCCCTCAAAACTACATACTGATCCCATCCTCCAGTCATCAAGTTGATCAAGGAACCAGCTCACATTAAATATAAATAAAATGTAGCTTCCTGGGGTAGAGACCATTATACCAGCAAAATAAGAGTAGGTTCAGCCACGGTATAAAGTGTAGTATGGAGAGAGTAGCAAAGTGAAACTTCCTACCTGCCAGATAGGATTGTGCTGTGTCCCTATATCAAATTCATCCTTGTATAATACCATTCAGTGACAAATAGAGTATATTTGATGCTTTGAAGTACAAATTCAAAGTTCATTAATATCATCTGAATGAGGAAGGCCTTTGTTTAAGGCTGTAGCTATGTATAAGTGAAACACATGATGGAGTGAGGTCTGTTTCTGAGCAAATGTCTGCAACTATGAAGCCAGAGAGCTGAGCGCCCGATTTACTTAATAGGAGATACGTATTTTTGCAGGTCGGTCAAAAATAAAATGAAAAAGGCTCCTGTCAGATTGAACAGAAGTACATAGTAGAAGCTGACCCAACAGAAAAATATATGTATTGAATATACTATTTTAAGTACATATATTAATTAATATTAGCCAAAGAGGATCTTTATCATCCTTCTTTTGCCCTAATTTCTCTGAAGTCAGGGATGAAAACAGGAAGAAAAGGGTTTCCATTTCACAGTGCAGCTCTGCAAGTAACGTATGGTCCTAACTGAATTGGGAACGCTTGGTAACCAATATTTTCAAATTGCAAGGTGAGAACTTTTAAAGTCACATACTGAACAAGCAAGTTATATTTTACATAAGCATCCAAAATAATTTTCTTCTTCACAGCTCAAAGGAGAGATTTATGTACATGTATATATTCATAGACATTAGCGAGGGAAGACCACATGCAATAGCAAAGTGCTTTGCACTCACTCTGCTCTCACTGATCCTTTGAAAGAGAAATAGCACAGTTGAGCTCCAACCTCTCTGCTGTTTATTTACATTACATTTGCAAACTTTACACTGTTGATTGATAGATTTTATTTTTTTGGTGGCGCCATATGAGAAGATAAAAGCAATCCCAGAAAAATTTTGTATAACATGACAAAAATTCTGTAAAAGCTATAGGTTAACAGAAGCATACACTTAGTTATACTTTACAAACATTTGGGAATTTAGTATGATTTTTTAAAAAAGGTAGCTCTTTTCATAGATTTCTAAGGTAGATTGTAAGAAATCATTCCAACATTCTCAAGGAGTTAAAGCAATAATAATTCCTTGTATTTCATATAGTGGAAATGTGTTTTAGAATCACACTAAAGGTGTTCAGGTGTTACAGAGTAATGATGCACCTACTGTAGGTGTGAATAGGCTTTCATTGCTATGATTTACAGTCTTACTGGGCATGTTATTATCACACAATAACACTTTGTTCAATGACTGTATAGAACTTTCATTAATGTTAATGTGGAAAATTGACCCCTAATATTTTATAATTAGTCGCCTGACAGGGACAATCTTGTGTAATATGTTCCTGTGAACGTGTTTATCCATGATAAACAGTAGTGTGACTTTGGAAGCTTATCTTCCATTTGATGATACAGTAAGCCTTGGACTTCAGTACCACAATACTGACTGAATATTAAAGAAAAATTGAACTTTAGCCTCTGGAAACTTCAATGTTTTCATCCTTTTATTTATAATTTTAAAAATACATATCTATTTTTTAAATCAGTATCTTTAGTACAGGTTTCTAAAGTAATATTTCCTCTAGTACCACGTATTTCAAAGCACTGGCTAGTCTGTCTCTATAAATCTTATTTATCATTCTCCTTGTAAGCTAAATCTGAGATGATAGGCAGTAGTAAAACCTATGCTAGGATAATTTTTCTGTATGAGTAAAATACTAGTTATAATCATGCTATAGGTTTGGGTTTTTTTTCCTCTGGAGGACTATCAAATAAGATGAATTTAACACATCTTAGAGAACTAAATAAAAAAGTGACATTTTTCATGTTTTTTCTTCATTAAACGTTCTCCAAAGACAACAAACTTCACGATTTTATTGGTAAAGACCAGTTACAGGTTTGTTTCTTTTTTTTTATTCTTCAAAGAACAAAATATTTTATAAGTGAAAGAATTCTGCAATAAAATCTATTTCCCATTCCCCAGTTTTGCTAACCCTACATACAAACATATCTGTTAATCTGTTAGTAATGATAAGTATGTTTTGGTTTTTAATGTAGTAAAATATATATTATTTGTATACATTCATTATTCTTTATACTTTCTTTATACTGTATTCTGGAACAGAACTAATAATGAAAATTAGTAGATAATAATTAGAGGAAGGCTGGAGACTTAAAAGAAGAAGAAATATTGGAAATTTGTAATTTACCTATTGGCAACACATTCAAACATTGGGGACGTTCCTTGTAATTCTAATATAAGAGCTAATGATATCATTATGGAAAATTCTTCCATAAACACAGAACATCAATTTATCTCAGCTTTCTGTAACTGCCTAAACTTCAAAACCAAACATTCCTTCCCACCCAAGAAAAAAAGAGTATAAGTGTCATTCTGTAGTACACTAGTACAGAAATACTTATATTCACCCCCTGCAGGAACACTAGGTCTTTCATTTGTTTGCCTATCATAATAAATAACGTTGTACTGGCTGGGGAAAAAAAAAAAAAAGCTAATCCCAAAAAGGTGATGCAATTTTACACTTTATAAAGGTAATATGCTCTCATTTGCCTATATATGCAGTGACAATTTTAATACTAGGCATAATGCTTCTGTATATTGTGATTAAGTACTAAACAAAGTATCCTCCATTAAGACATATTAGGTCACTTCAAGTTTTCCTATATCTTTACTTAAGAAATGCTAATAACACCAATGGACAAACTGTCAAGTAGTTACAAGAAATGGAACTGTATTGAGAGGACATTAACATGTACTTGCTTGGCCCCTATCTTAGATGAGCTAGAGTGGCAGATCTTTCCTTCACACTCTTGCACTTGCAGGTATATATGAGGATAGGCCCAATTTACTGGAAATGTCTCCCAAATAAAAGGGTAGAATAGAAAAGAAAGAAAATGTCTTATTTCCTTTCCTTTGGAGGAAAGGGAATATGTTTGACCAATCACACCTGGGAAGGAAAAAGGCTTGAAAGAGCTTATTCAAATAAATCATAGAATCATAGAATGCTTTGGGTTGGAAGGGACCTTAAAGATCATCTAGTTGTAACCCTCCTGCCATGGGCAGGGACACCTCCCACGGGAGTAGATTGCTCAAAGACCCATCCAACCTGGCCTCGAACACCTCCAGGGGTGCTGTACCTACAACTTCTCCGGGAAACATGTTCCTCTGTCTCACCACCCACATAATAAAGAATTTTTTCCTAAGAGCTAATCTAAATCTACCTCTTTCAGTCACAAACCTTTACCCTTATCCTATCACTACCCTGATAAAATTAGAGTCCCCATTTTTCCTGCAGGCTCACTTTAAGTACTGGAAGGCTGCTATAAGGTCTCCCAAGAGCCTTCTCTTCTCCAGGCTGAACAACCCCAACTCTCCCAACCTGCCTTCATAGGAGAGGTGCTCCAGCCTTCTGATAATTTCTGTGGCCCTCCTCTGGACTCATTCCAACAGCTTCATGTCCTTCTTATGTTTGTAGCCCCAGAGCTGGATGCAATATTTCAGGTGGGATCTCACAAGAGCGGAATAGAGGAGCAGAATCACCTCCCTCAACCTGCTGTCCACACTTCTTTTGATATAGCCCAGGATACAGTTGGCTTTCTGGGGTTGCAAATGCATGTTAGTGGGTAATGTTGAACGTCTCATCAACAAACACCCCCAAGTCCTCCTTCTCAGCACTGCTTTCAATCCAGTCTTTGCCCAGCTTATATTTGTGCTTGGGTTTGCCATGACCCAGGTGCAGGCCCTTGCACTTGGCCTTTTTGAACTTCATGAAGTTCAAACAGGCCCACCTCTCAAGCCTGTCCAGATCCCTCTGGATGACATCCTTTCCCTCCAGCTTGTTGAGTGCACTGCACAGCTTGGCATTGTTGGCAAACTTGTTCAGGGTGCATTCAGTCTCACTGTCCATGTTGCTGACAACAGCACCAGTCCCAATACTGACACCTGATGAATGTCCACTCGCCACTGAGCTTCACTCGGACATCAAGTCATTGACTGCAACTCTGTAAGTACAACCATCCAGCCAATTCCTTATCCACCAGATGGTCCATCCATCAAATCCATGACATGGTCATGTGGGACATTGTCAAATGCTTTGCATTTGTATTACTCACAACGTATTGTATTCCTTTGCAACATAGTATGCAGATAAATGGACTTTGAGCTGATATACCAAATTTAGGGCTGTTTTAATTTTTCAAAGTGAGTACGATGTAGTTAATACATAGAAGACTTTAAGTTTAAAGATGTGTTGATATAAGCTGTGCACAAAGTTCATCTGGCATGAGTTGTAATAACAATTTATTCTTTTAAGACTATCTTTAACTACATTCTTCCTTACAATCGTGTGTCAATTGTTAATTGATTGCATAGCAATGTTAACTAGTATAAAGCTTTGCTTTTAATGAAAGAAGTCACACATATCTGCTGTAATTTCTTCTAAACTTTATTTTACTGTTTATCCAAAATAAATTATAAACCACATTTGGGAGTATGATCTGTTATAATATCTTTAATACCAGGGGACTGGGAAGGTAAACAAACCTCAGAATTACATGGAAATTACATAAGGTAAATATGATTTATTATACAGTAATTGTCATGAAAATGTCCATTATTTCCAGGTAAACCAGTAAGAGCAAAGACATGACTATATTTCTAGGCATATCAACAAATGAAAATTAAATCAAGTTTGTTTTAAATTATCAATCTAGGGATTTAAAAAATCCTGAAATACTCATTTACTATAAAGTGGCATTTATCCAACACATGAAATGGTGTCATCCTGTTTTACTCTAATGGAATGTTGGAGTTGAAGAACTCCTATGAGTTATTGCCAAAGTGCTATAATAGTTTGACTCTATCTGCATAAAATTATCATTTTTTTTGTTACTCTACATTATTAAAAATTTGAATGATTTTAGAAATGAGAAAAAGCTGCAAATAAATCAAGAAGTAGAAATTTAATTCCTCCTAATTTTTCCTCATCAGGTTCACTTTTTCCAGGACACATTTTTTGTTTAGTTCTTATCTGCCAGGAGATGGAGACAGAGTATTTGAATCTTCCATCACTTATTTGAAAAAAGACAAGAAAAAACTACAGAAAGATAAAACATAAATAGTACACAAACCCCACTGAACTTGGTATATTGATTCAAAAGGAAAGTTTTATAAGCCGTCATTTCTTGGTCTTTTATTGCCATCATTAAACCTATTTGTTATCACTAGCTGCTGTTCTATAAACAAACACAAGAAAACAAAAGGAAATAGATGAGTTTTTGTTAAAATTATTCTTTCTTTGAGGTAGCTTCAAAGTGTATACAACTTGAAGAGAATGTATTGCAATTGCTACCAGTTAGTTTTTAATCTTGACCATTGCTATTCTACCTCATCTAAAAAGCCGGAAGAGTTCAAAGAAGTGTGAACAGAGTGGTAGTCTCATTATATGGGTCTCTGAAATTCTGATGTTAGAAGTCATTTATTCATTTAAATTGTATCAATATTCATACTTAAAGACCTAAAATATAAGTATCTATAAAAAAACATAATTAAACATCAATATGGGAAAATCAGGGGGTTTTAGTTTCCAGAATATTTTACTTTTGTTTCAAGTTTTTATAAACTGATTTATATATTTTTCTAACTTTATTAATTTGAAGTTTATGGGCAACCCGTTGTCCTTGAAAAAATATGGTGAATACTCTGTTTGGGCCATGTCATATTAAGTTACTTCACTTTTGAAATTGATATATGGATTATTAACTATTGGCTTGTTTAAGGTAGGATTTTAATTTAAACAATTTTTTGAAAACCTACACAAAACATTTGTCTCCTTCAAAAGGATTAATGGGTTCTATTTAAGGAGCTAACAACTAGAAATGGTCACTCTGACAAAATTCTGGAAAAAACTGATGAAAGAAAATTTTTCTTCATTTTCAAATCCAGCTACATCAACAGATTTATTTTAATAGTTCTTTGGGAGTATAGTTTTTTCCTTATATCAGTGTATAATAGACATATCAATTAAAAAGATGTTTCTTTTGTGGCTACATTTTTTCCTGAAATAAAGATAGAATTTTAAAATATTTGAATGCTTACAACTGTACTTTTCATGTAGAGTACACCTTCTCCTAAGGGTGTAGTTAAAACACCCTCAGTCAGTTGCAGTACCTGGAGATATTAGTATACAGTCCCCCCAATAACGTATTTGATTTGTGCTAGGGAAAAACATATTCCGTGAGTGAATATTAGGTAGGCTGGCTTCCCTATATAGCCAGAAGACAAAGCTTCTGATTATAAATACATACAAACAAATGGAAGTCCTGCAAAACTGCTGCTAGGAACATTGAAGACAAATGAAAATTGCACACAATTTCTGCAGAGGTCCTGCAAATCTGGCAGGGCAGAACTAGCCCAAAGGAAGGCAGAGACGCATAATGAATGCTTCTTTTACTCCTTGATGGATTTCACACCTTCCAGAGTCCCTTAGGAAATCACATTTTTGCTTTTTTTTTACTGTTTGTGGGCTTTTCTTTATTCAGATGCAGGGTGGGTTTCTTTTTTCTAACAGCACCGAGTAGAGAAAAGGAAAGTAGCTAAAAACATTACAGGAATTAGTGAATTCCTCAGTCATTGAGTACTGAAATGTGGTAAAAATATAGGGGGCATGAAGAGGCAAAAGAAAGCATAATTTTAACTGACAAAACTTTTGGATTGGATTTTCAATGATGGGTATAAGACCAAAGGAAAAAGTAAAATATGTATTCCCTTCAAAATTGCTAGCTTGTATGTTCTGCTACAGAGAAAGTATTTCTAATTTACATTTAGTCACCTTGAAGTCAAGTGGGGGACTGATGATCAGAGTGCCAAAGCAGTGGTGCTGCTACAAAACTGCAGCTTACACTTGGACTTGTACCAGCACAGTCTGACCCAGGACAGACACCCACATAAGATGACTTCTAAAGGAAACAAACATATAGTGGCTACAATGAAGTGTGAAGACAATTTGAAGATATTTTCCCACTGCTGTGCGATGCAGAAGGAGATAAAGGCTCCTTTTTTCCCTCTCACACTCTTATTCTATAGTGCAATATATAGGTCATGGACAAGGCCATAACAGGCACTTGCAAATATCTGGACAAAAATTCAGAGAAGGATTTGAATCTTTACGATGGTTCAAAGACACATAAAATAAAAGTCTGGATCCTCAAAACTTTTTAGTAGCGTGAATATTCAAAAATTTGTAGGAAAATTTATTTTTTCCATGTATGCCTGAAAAATTCTGTTTGCCTCAAACTTTCCATCTCTTTGAAGTCCTATATTCAGCAGCAGTTACCTCAAACACCTATTAAAGATATCCAGATTACTCATAATATGTTTGCCTTCCCAGAGAAGACTCTCCTCATGTGTCTTCAGCACAAATCTGCTCTAATAAGATTCAGCCCCACAAACATAACAGCTGTTTGAGCAGTCTGGTCTAGTGGGAGGTGTTCTTGCCCATGTCAGGGGTGTTGGAACTGATCTTTAAGGTCCCTTCCAATCTAAACCATTCTTTGACACTATGAGTCTATGATTTAAATGTATACCTGGAGGAAATCTGTATATTCTACATCAGCTTAGTGGAGTCTTCCAGGACATAGGAGAAGCAAGTTTCAAGTGTTCTCCCTCTTCTCTAAGAGGTCTGTTAGTGTCAGTTTATGTACAATCTGGGTAGGTAGAAAGGGAGGAATCATGCTGGTTTAATTTGTGCCACTTTTTGTTGCAAGTGAATTGAAAATACAGTAGAGCGTGATCTGCAGCTCACTAATTTATCTAACTTCTCTGAAGAGTTTTGTATTTCCTTGGGCTGAAAACTTCTAATTAAAGTGGATACTTGTTTCTCAGTTTTCCACTTATGGAACAGTTAATGGGATTACAGGGCATTTTCCCTGTGATTTTCACTTGTGAGATCCTGAAAGTTATTTATAGCAGAACTATAATGAGGCATTTTGAAGACTGATCAGAGGACAAGAGAAAGGATATCAATTTGGAGCCCTTACGAGGACAATATTTTGCCAGAGGCAGCAATCAAATGGAAAGAAAAAAGTGACAGAGACAGTGGCTACCAGCTTCTGCTTCAGAAAAGCAAAATACTCTACAAAGGAATGAGAACCTGTCTTTGAGTTTCCTGTGTCATTCCTATGGTCATGGGACGTAAGACATATCTCAACTTAGATATCTTTGTTTGTTCCCAAACATTTACCAAAATTAATAAGTCTTCATCTGAATAATGAAATAACTGTGTAATTTGCTAATGTTTACCAGCTGTGACAATTGGGAAGGCATTTAACAATTGCAAGCAAACAGGTAAAAGAATAATTCTGGCACTTGCATGCGGTGAACATCTCAGGTATAAGTGAAACTCAAAATAACAAATACTGTAGTAAAGAAATAGTAGGAATTAGGGTTTTATATTATGTTTATGTAAAGTAATCTTATGTATGCAGATGTTTAAATATAATGAGCTTGGTGAACTATTCATGTATGTAAAGTTAAAGCACGTTTAACATTGTTTTGCATGTATTCTTCCATTAGGAACAAATATTTCAATAGTTCTATACCAGTAACTATGTTCCAAAAGGAAATTGAGACGTTAAAAAAAAAAAGTTAAATATTACAACATAGAATTAATTAAAATATTTAGAAAAATGATAAGCATATTAGAAAAATAACAAAACTCTAAGTTGTATAGAACCTGATTTTTCACTGCTTTTCTCTTTTTCTAGTAATTTACAATGACAACATAATTTCAAAACATGAGAGTCCTGGTCTTCATCTACTGCAGACTGATGCCGTTCTTTTAATTTACTACTCCTGAAATGCTAGAATATACCAGATCTTGCATGTTCTTTGCTTTGTAAATCTCTATGGGAGGTGAAAGACACTGGTGATTAAGTCTCAGCAAGTTGAGAAACATGATTGTCTGCATTTCTGATGTAAGTATAACATTGTGGATGGCTTTCATCAAAGGTAGCTGCATTGTAAAAACTGCATATATATGTTATTAGAGAGCCACAGAGAGGAAGCCTGTGTACATCACTTAGAAAACTAAGAAATATCAATGGCTGTTCATGGAAAATATCGTGTGTTAATGCAAGAAGATATAAAAATAAAAATAATAACATCATAAAGGAAATGATTCCTCAGTGTTTGGCACTATTTGTAAGAGAAAAGTATAGACAACAAACAGCACCGGAGTCGAGTATTTCCATTTTAAATTGAGAATAATGACAGTTCAGATTTCTGTGTAAGGTACCTCCCCAGGGATTTGTGAGACTGCAAAATAAGAAATACATGTTTCTAATCCTGATTTGACAACTCACACTCTCACACATTCCCAGGCATGCAGTCACACAATGGCACACTCATAGACCTCAAAGCTGAAATTCAAACAGAAATGATTCAAACCAAAGTTCCACAGTTCCAGCAGCCTTTCAAGAGCCAGGGCTGTCAACATCAGTAATCCCACTGGCAATCCCACTAGCCATCCCAATTAATTTTTCTCTTTGGTAGTTAGATGAAGCCAAAGTAAACATGATTTTCTGAATGAAATACAGGTAACGACTTCAAAGGACAGATTTCTTAGCATTTACTTTGGTGAGAATTAAAGTTTTGAGCTAGCAATACATTTGGCAACGTTTCTGTTTGCTGCAGAAAGATTTCTTGCAGATTTTTTTCTAGTCCAACATTACTAAACCATACTTGTGTCTTTGCTTAAAAATTCAAATCTCAATTTCATTTGCATGACTATTAAGCATTGTTTCTTCAGCTTTTATAGAGATAAGAGAATCATAAAGCATTTGTGCTTAATCTTGTCATGTACACTTTCAGAGTGAAGAAATGAGAGAGCTATCCATAGAACTAAGCTTAGCTTAGATCTTTCTTTAAAAAAAAAAAAAAAAAAAAGTCTGGTTTTAGTGGTTGATTTTTTTCATTTCAAAGAATCCCACATTTAAAAAAACAAAATACATTTCTTCTAAGTGGAAGAGAAAAAACTTTACAATGTGCTTAAACCTAAAAAAAAAGTAAGCAATTAGATCAATGCAATAATATTCTTCCTTAAGACAAGTTTTAGTCAATTTTTTTCCCAGTCCCCTTGTTATTTGTTAATCTCAGAAGACAGTGCTATTCTTAATTTATTAGAGATAAATCTGGTTTTGATTAAAAGCAGTCAGTGTTGTTTGGTTTCACATTTTTAAATACTTGATGAACTGTAAAGAAAATTTAAACCGCTCATAGGAAATTTTAATTCTCTTGATCAGTCTTCTTACAGACGATATTTCATACTGGTTGTTTAGGTAATATTCATTGTCCTCTCCAAATGAGATTTTCTATATCTACAAAATCTTCTGTTATGGACCACACAGTCTCATATTGTAGTATCCTAAAAGAACCTCTGTTGTAGGGCACTGACAGAAAGGACAGGATATGTGAGCCTAATTTGCACATATTGATCACATTGATATTTTTAAAAAGTACACATACTTAGTCTTAGAAGGGAATGAATTTAGTTTTCCGGTTTGTCCCAGCATGATTGTTTGTTCTGATGCAAAATTTCCATCAGGGTAACACTTTCTGAGAGGCATAGGTTTCATAAACAGTGTAGGATAAACAGTGTAGGGGATTTTGTTAAGATATAAAAACATATTTGAGTGAAGTCAGAACTGTTACATGATATACTATGAACATTCAGATGGAGAAGATATAATAACTCCACTCTGTCTGGCCTTGATATTAACACCACAAAATTCATTCAAGCTTTTAATGTGGAAATTATGTGAAATTTGAAATATTTTTATCTAAAATATCTTGATGATGAAAGGAAACTGGAATTTACTATTCCTAGCAATCAAAAAATATATCAGAATGATTGATGAGATGTTCTTCATTAATAAAAAAATTTTTTTTTCATTTCTCATAAATCCACATAGTCATTGATTGCAATGAAAATAG
>JAOQGH010000023.1:93516758-93539527 GCA_025769975.1 Gallinago jamesoni | reverse complement strand
TGGCCTTGAACCCCTCCAGGGATGGGGCATCCACAGCTTCTCTGGGCAACCTGTTCCAGTGCCTCACCACCCTCACACAAAAGAATTTCTTTCTTGTATCTAATGTAAATCTCCCCTCTTCCAGTTTAAAACCGTTGCCCCTTGTCCTGTCGCTACACTGCCTGAAAAAGAGTCCCTCCCCAGCTCTCCTATAGGCTCCCATCAGATATTGAAGGCTGTTATAAGGTCTCCCCAGAGCCTTCCCTTCTCCAGGCTGAACAACTCCAGCTCTCTCAGCCTGTCCTCATAGGAGAGGTGCTCCATCCCTCTGATCATCCTTGTGGCCCTCTACTGGACCCATTCCAACAGGTCCATGTCCTTCCTGCGTTGAGGACTCCAAAGTTGGACACAGCACTCCAACTGTAGAGCGCAGGGTAGAGAGGCAGAATCACCTCCCAAGACCTGCTGGCCACACTTCTCTTGATGCAGCCCAGGATGCAGTTGGCTTTCTGGGCTGCTAGTGGACATTGCCAGCTCATGTTAAGCTTCTCATCCACCAACGTCCTTTAGTCCTTCTCCTCAGGGCTGCTCTCCAGCCATTCTCTGCCCAACCTGTATTTGTGCCTGGGATTGCCACATCCCAGGTGCAGGACCCTGCACTTGCCTTGGTTAAACTTCATGCAATTTGCATGAGCCTACCTCTCCAGCCTGTCCAGGTCCCTCTGGATGGCATCCCTTCCCTCCAGCATGTTGACTGCACCACCAAGTTTGGTGTCATCAGCAAACTTGCTGAGGGTGCACTCTACCTCACTGTCCATGTCTCCAACAAAGATGTTGAACAGCACTGGTCCCAGTATGGACCCCTGAGGAACACTATTCGTCACTGACCACCAATTGGACATTGAGCCATTTACCACAACCCTTTGAATGTGGCCATTTAGCCAGCTCCTTATCCACCGAGTGGTCCATCCATTGAATCCATTAGTTTCCAATTTAGAGACCACGATGTCGTGTGGGACAGTGTCAAGCACTTTGCACAAGTCCAGGTAGACGACATCTGTTGCTCTGCTTTTGTCCACCAAGTGTGTGGCAGTATCATAAAAGGCCACCAAATTTGTCAGACACGATTTGCCCTTGGTGAAGCCATGTTGGCTGTCTCTAATCACCTCCTTATTTTCCATGTGCCTTAGCAGAGATTCCAGGAGGATCATATACATACAGTAGCTTCTCTTCTTCCTCAATGACAGTATTTCATGAAAATGTCAATCTATGCAATAGCAGTTTGTTAGTTTAGGAAGTTATGGAAAACTTGAAAGCAAACGCAGCAGCTGTGCTAAATATTAGACATTTCTGGGTTTGTGTTGATTAATAGTTCAGTTTAATATGACCTTTAAAATGATCTTTCCTTGTGAGCATAAAAATAGTACTTGCAAGAGATTTGTGAGAAATGAAGCAATGAATTCAACAGAATACCATTTAATGCACCTGGAAAAAAGAAAAACACAAAACAAAAGGTGCTCTAACTAAAAAGACCTGAAATGTTTTTGAAGAATTGTCTTTCAGAGCCTTATTACTTCTGAATGACACCTGGTGTACAAGTGGGCTTCTGTTAGCACTAAATTAGCTTATTATTTTTGAAAGGGATTCCTAAAACCCTGTTATATATCTGTCTTTTTGTCTTTAGACTCAAATTTGAGTTTTCGCATCTGATTTCAAGATATATAGGTACAATCTCTGCTACAGCAGCCTGTCCTCAGGACCACAAACTGCTCTTTTGTACTGTGTTATTTATTAGCATAGGTGAAGCCCTCTGGTTTTACTTTTAGTAACTCTCTGGAACATATCACACATGAGGAGAGGCTAGGAGAACTGAAGAGCCTTAAAATAAGTCTAAAGGGAGATCTCTATGCTATCTACTATCATCTAATGAAAGGATGTAGAGTAGACAGAACCAGACTCTTCTCACAATGGTAGAATGAGAGACAACTGATACAGGTTGGAGTATGGGAAATTCTGACCTAATGTGAGGACCAGTTCCAGTATGACACTGGAACCAGTTTCCCAGAGACATATGAAATCTCTGTTCTTGCAGATATTCAAAACCCAACCAGGTGCTGAGTATGCTCTAACTGGCCTTGCTTTAAGCTGGATGTTGGATTGGATGGTCTCTGAAGTCTCCTCCAACCTAGATAAGTATGGCATTCTGTGGATTTAACATACGTACATCAGCAGAGCTGGAAACATTGTGTTCCATACATCCTATATGGATATGGACATATTTTCACTGGTGTCACATGAAAGTAGAACTTAATTAATTTTAGAAGAAAATAAGTAAATAAAAGTACAATGATACCCTGCTCAAGAAAGTTTTGATTCTTTATTAAATTATGCTCATTTTTAAGTCTTGTATAAGCCTCTTGATAACAGCTGGAGTATAAGCAACAATACTATAATAGAAATTTCCTGAAAATAAATGATTCATTGAACGAAAACATGACCAAAGGAAAAGAAAGCAAGACTGTAGGGAAGGAGATTTTCTTTGCGTAAAATTTTTCATCACAATCCTGGCATTAAGAATAAACTTTAAAAACAGTTATAATTGAGATACTCAAAAAAGGGATTCCAGAAGGAGCAAATGGGACAATAGACTACTTGATGGACCTCCTCCAGGAATAACATAAATGTAATAATTTTTTATAGGGCAAACAGAAAAAGTTGTCATTAAATGAAATTTATTAAAACATAAAATATTGCTAAGAGTAGCAGAACTTTATCTGCTTAGTATGGGTAGTTTTAGAACTGTAAAAAAATGTATTTACTTCCTTACTAGCAGCATATATGTTTTCCAGCTACTATGTGAGTTCACAAGAAGAAGAAACAATGATTCTTTTTCTCTAAAGAAAGTGCAAAGAAAATGTGCATGTGTGTGTGTGCAGGAGAGAGAGAGAGAGCAAGACATGATGACTGCACATACATAAATGCTTTATTTGAGTAAAAGTTAATAAGTGAATGTCACTTAAATTGAGCACATTATTGATATGAATAAAGCGTACAGTAAAGACAGTGAATCCCAAGCAAATCTGACTGAGAAGACACAGTATTGAGCTACTTGAGAAATGAAGGGCTGTAATTTTCTTATCATCCTTTGACTTCGGAGAAAGTAGAAATAAAAAAACAAAACTTAAGGCCTTGGGAGGCCAAAGGAAAGGTTACTAATATTTTTTTTTTCTAAGACAGCATTAAAACAGAATGATGGACTGACTAGATGTATGAAACAATTAATAGATGGAAAAACTTATCCCAGAAAAAATTTCCAGGCACATGAAAGACAGGAAAGTGATCAGGAGTAGTCAATATGGAGTCACAACAGGGAGGTCACGCTTGACCAACCTAATAAGATTCTATGATGAAATTATTGGGTTGACAGATGAGAGGACAGCAGTTGACACTGTCTACCTTGAATTCAGTAAGGCTTTCAAGACTGTCTCCCAGAAGATCCCTGTGGGTGAACAGGATTGTGGAAGAAACAGAGATCAGAAGAAGGAATGGAAGAAGCAGGAACACTGGCAAGGGAAGGCCCGTGGGCAAGACCTAACGACCCATGAACAATGCCTGGCGCCCAACTGATGGAGTTGGGGGTTGCAGGGGTGTGTGGGTTGGGAAAGAAGATACATTAGTACTCTATAAGCTGCCTGTTTGTGATAATAAAAGATTTTGGTTGCATCACCCACCGGGGTCCGTGCCTTCATATGCTATCCCTAGAGAAGATATAAACAGGACAAGATGCAATGGGCACACATTGAAACATGGGATGCACTGTCAGAACATGAGGAAACATTGGTTTACGTTGAGGGGGCATGAGCACTGGAACAGGTCGCCCAGAGAGGCTGTGGGTTTTCCACAGGGGGGGTGCTGCCAGCAGTTTGAGGGAGATGATCTTTCCCCTTGTTCAGCACTGGTGAGGCCACACCTGGAGTAGCATCCAGTTATGAGCTTCTCGTTACAAGACATGGATACACTGGAAAGAATCTAGAGAAGTGGCACAAATATGATAAAGAGATTGGCGATTGTCTCCTGTGAGGAGACAATCTTCTTTTTAGACTGGAGAAGACTCAGTGGGGTACTTGTCAATGTATGGGAAGGTGCAAAGAAGACGACAGGTGCTGCAAACCTTGGGCTTTGGCCCAAAGTGACTGGATAGTACTGACAGTAACAGTAACCACTGTTGGACTCTTATTTAAGACAGTGCACTGCTCTCCTAAGGTAGCTTGTGCAGGTCATTCACTTCCAGAGTACCACAGGCAAGCAACCATGTGAAGAAGAGGCTTGCCATCATGTTCTGTACCTGAGCCACCTCTGACAGCGATTGATCACTGTGCAAACATATAGGAAATAGCAATCAGAATAGCAGTGAGAAATCATCAATCGCCTTGTTGATCCATATCATATGCAAGGGTGTGGGTGCTGTGCAACAAACCACACTGTGCAGGGCCTGAGATGGAGTAGGTAAAGCAGGTGGGAAAGCTGTTTAAGGGGATTCACTCTTTCATAGACTAGTGTTCCCTCCATTCATTGCTCCCTCCTGCAGGGCTCCTGGCAATATTTCCACTGGAAGAACTACTTTTCTCTCATTTCACAGGCCTTTGGGTCGCACTAGGGAAGAATCATAGACAAGATATCATGCTATACTGACCACAGACTTTATGTAAGACTCTTTGAGTAGCATATTCCACACAAAGAAAAAGACCAGGGGCATTCTTTTCCCTCCCAGAGGGAGCACTTGAGCGGTCCTTTCACTGAGGGCAGCATACAGAATGGCAGATGCTGCTTATCTTCTCCACAGTTCAGTCACAACCCTCAGAATCATGACAGCTGCAGTGCACCAAGCCTGCTAGTTACAGCAGTAGTTAAAAACGACAAACAAATCCCCCAAACAGATTAAACCATTCACCTTCAATGTTCCTCCTACACACAGCCTTTGCCAACCTACTTGACCCTGTCCTTTTGCTTATTCTTCGACCTTGACCAAACTGCATCAAGCTCTGAAGCCTTCCTCCCAACCACTCAGATACATCTCCCACCTTCACCAGACTTTGCTCTTCCCTGAAATGAAGTAAGTCAAGCAAAATGCTCATGAATTACATTTTTTTATTTATAGTCATAACAAACTGGAAGGTGAGTTACTGGGAAAGGAGGGGGAAAAATGAAAAAAAGAGGGGGATCCAGGGTGTGTGTATGGATAACAAGAAAGTCTAATACTCAAAAAAAAACCAGACAAAAGCCAAATATCATGCTCCAGTAAAGGACAGTGGTGGTAGGAAGAGGGAAAATTAACTCCTATTTATCCGTTTAATTTTCTTACCAATGTCAAGATGGACAGCATAAACCTTGCAGTTTTGAGGAAGCTATCCCTCTGAGGGATTCAGGAGCTCCTGAAGTTTCTTCATCTAGCCCTTCCAACCCAAAGTGTTCCTGAAGAATCTTCTTGTCCTCATGCTCCTTGGTTCACTCCTCCCCCTTGCCTTCCATATGGCTCTGTCAGCAAAGACCATCAGGACTGACAGTTGACCCCTTGCCACCTGTACATTGTTCCACTTCCAGGGGGCTCTAAACAGGGACTCATCATTCTGTTCATTCACAAACCTTCTTAGCTATATGACCAGTGGCTGACAACCCAACCTGTCTCTGATTAGCTCCTCTAGTTCATCCCTTCTTGTGATTAAGACTTCTTCTTCAGATGTCTCTGTGAAAAAAGCACATTAGACAGGATGCGTTAATCCGTGTTAGTGTCTTGTCTTTGTTACTGCAAGCCACTTTGTATGAGCAGGAGCCAGCATCTTACATTACTTCAAGTGCAGCTGGGAAAGAGGTGAATACCCTCCAGGTAAGTGGAGGGAGCTCTACTGCCATATTGTTGCCTATGAATAATTCAGCCAGGTCTGCTGTGTCTGAATGACACACATCGGTACGCTCACATATGGATTACTGCTGTAGAAGTATGTCTACATGGGGTACACCCTGAAGTCGTAGCCACTGTGTCCCAGAAAAAATACTGTGCCCTGTGCAAACCCTGAGAAATAATAAAATTCTCATCCTCCATGCATGCTTCTGATTTACATGTCCTTGCTTCTTTCCCTGAATATATTTTCCTTACCTAATAACTGATATCAACACCCAGGTTCCTCCAGAATGCCAGATGGAGCACACATTCTTCTTCAGCAGCCTGCTAAACCACATTTAGACTGAGCCTAGGGGACAATGACAGGAACCCTTCCCAACAGACTATTAGGTAAGTCTAGCCTTTTTGGGAGAATGTGAAATTTAACCATATGGTTACAAGACGTTATATTTTTCCACTTTCCCTTCAGGCTAGATTCCTGAACTCTTTAACTTATGTGGATACCCTAGGGATAGTCAAGACTTATAGAGGGAAAGTGCTGTGCTAGGTCCAAGATTGTCTCCTCACTGCCCCAACAGCCTCTACTCAGATACCACATACAAGGACACACAGGCTTAATAGATCTCCCTTCAACACTCCCTCAGAGTGCCTCAGCTGGCCGTGTTTGGGTTTTGGACTCATTTAAATCTATATTAGAATGAGTAGCTTCTCACCTAGTTTATACAGAAGTTTGGTCATCTTTCTAAAATGAGTCCCATGTTCTTCTGCTAAATATTTCAAAAACTTCAGTCTGTTGGACACATTCTGCTCATGTTTATTACACACTGAAAGGAAAGAGTTCCTCATCAAATGTGCAGTATCCTAATTTAATCATCATTGCCAAAGTCGTTCTTTTTCTTTCTTTTTCTTCCTTTTTCTTCCTTTTCTATTCAAAGAGCTGAAACATGAAAAAAAAAATAGATCTGTAATATAGAAGTAGTGTCTATCCTACATGAAAACATCCAGGGTTAAGTTGATGGAATAAATTATTTCTTCTGTCAAATAAGAAGTTCATAGTTTTATTTTTTCCACTCATAAATGTATGTGCCTAATTTTCCCTTTTAATTTATCTGGCTACAATTTCAAGTCTACTAAGATTTCTGACACACCTTTTTTCCTTAAAAGAAAGGGTAGTTTAGTAATCCCATGAACATAGTGTAGTACACAGTGGATGTCCTTTTTTGATTAAGCATATTTAAATTTCTTGCTGAAGATGTTTTTTCTAGACCTTAAATCACATTTGTATATTCTCGTGCACCCTCTCAATTTTTTTCTGACATCTTATTTCCAAAGTGAACTGCAGAAATATATGCAGAATACAGCTTCATATGCAGTGAGACTAAAAATCACTTCTCTACTCCCGTTCAGTACTTCTGTTTATATCCAGAGATTCAACAACTCGTATTTTGCCACAGCATCACAGTTAACATGCTTCTAAGTCTTTTTCAAAGATACTAATTTTTAAGATCTAACATCTGTTTCATAAAGAAGGCCTCAAAGTTCTTCTTTCTTCAACTATTCTTATGACTATATTAAAAACATTTTCTTTAAGCAGACTTAACTTACTAATCAGATGAAATTGTACCACATGACTCATTTCATTATCATTTACCATCCTGTAATCACTTGTACATTTTGTCAACAAGCGTGCTCTTTATTTACACGTTACTATTGAGCAGCATCAGGACTAGCAAAACCATAGCTTTATTCCAGCATTGCCTTTTTCAGTGATAATTCCCTATTGCCAGCTTGAGATCTATGTCTTAATCAACTTTTTGTGTAGTTACTGATATTCTCTATTTCTGTTTGTTAATTATTGTGTGCTACAAAATTAGTTGTCTCTTTTTTAATTTAATAGATAAGTAGTTAAGTTATCAATCAAGCTTTCAGGAATTAAATGCGATTTGGGTGACAAGAACCATTCTCTCTAAAATCTGCTGACAAGATTCTAACTTTACCCTGTCATTTTATTTTCTATCAAAAGGATCTCAATCAGATTTCCATTTCCCCCCTCAAATTTTAATATTAGGATAAATGGTCATTTGTTTGGTCTTTCTTTATTATTATTATTATTATTTTTAGCACAATAACAGCGCTTCTCTAGGCTTCTGGCAGTTCCTTTATTTTCCAAGGCAGACATGAAATTCATCCATGGTCAATGGCTACTCAGATAATTTCTTCACAACTACCAGGTACAATTTCAGTGTTGTTTCTATTTTCTTAAAATATTTATGGCTATCAGCTGTTGCTAAAGTCCTTCCTATTTACAAATCGACTGGTTAGTACTATGTGATCTCTAAGTGAGGTACATATTTAACATTACCTGACTTATCAAAGGTGAAAAATTCTAAAAGGTATCAAATACTTAGGTTATTATTTGCTAACTCTGTTTCCACTCACTGCATTCAATGTTTCCTTACTCAGATTTCTTTCATTCCTCACATTCTTAAAAAAAAATTCCCTAACATCCCAAGCACCAACAGCTATTGATCTTTTTTCGGATATCTGTAGTTTTCTTCAACATTTTTTTTTTACTATAATCTTACTTTTATTGTTACCTGTGCATGCTTTTCAGCTGATACTTATATTTTTCCAATCTTGAATTACTTAGAATGTACATCTAGGTAATTTACATATTATTTACATTTACAGTATCATTTAATTGCTAAGCCAGTTTGGTGTCTGATCTGTTAATTTAACGGGTCCTTAAAGAGTTTCTGCACTTCTAAAAATATTAAATTATTCTTAAAAATATTTGCTTAAAAAAAATACTTTGTTTGTTTGTTTGCATTTCTCTCTAATCTTTTCCCTTGAACAATTTTAACTTGTGTGCTTTCACGGCATGAGTAAACTCAAACTTTTGGTACACCAAGATACAAAAAAGTTCTTTGGTTTCTATTTCACACTTTTTCCTGAGTTCAAATTTTATATCCTCAAAACCCTCCTCCAGCTGCTATTCTTCAACCCAAATAAAGTACCAATCTGACTTCCTGTCACATAAGTTTCTTTGTGTAAGTTACCTACACCATGATTAAGAAGATGCTCAAACTAGAAATGCTCCCTACACATTTCATCCACAAGTCATGACCCAAAAGGAATTATTGGAAATTTTTGCTAGGTCAAATACTGCACTGCAAGGAGAAAGAGCTAATGGTAATTTCCCAGCACCTGCTTTCAACAGATGAGAGCTTGTAGCAATTTTCGTTATGATTGACAACCTTGTGTTTCTCCTTAGGCTAAAAAAAGCTATATCTGAACTCTGATCTTCCACATCTAATTTGATCACTCAAACCAGTAAGAGGGAAAAGGAGCACTATTCATTGTATTTTGAGGCTTCCTGGCAAAAAAAAAAATAAAATCCAGCACTAGTATGGCTAGTTTGCCCAACTTTGAATGATTTATGTTCTTCAGGCCAAAAGTGAGACACTTAAGCATTCCCCTTGCTTTAGTATCTCTTACTGATTAGTATAGCTGGCTCCACTCATCTTGCTGGCCTCCGTGGATCTTACATGCAAATTCTTGCCCCTCTCATAATTTCTTCACAGACTGTAGGCACACAACTTGATGTTGAAGCTTCTACCAAGAAACAAACACACCTGAAAGTTAAACATTGCCAAACTGAGCCCATAATCCCCTGTGGATTAGACTCCAAGCATATTCCCGTTTCTATATATTTACTAAATACGTCTGTAATTTAAAATAAGTAAATTTTTTTATAAACAAATAAAACTGTTTAAGGGGATCTTCTACTTCTTTATATTATATATAATTAATTCATTAATCACTAGGTGTGTCAACCATTGCTTGATTATTTTTTTTTATCTGCCATAATGAAGTCCAGACTACAATCCTGTGCTCTTCTGAGGAAATAATTTTGTGTTAGAAGACAAGGTTTTGAAACAGTAATACTGCTTTACTCTTGGCTATTAAACAAATAAAGGTCTCTGGGATAGATCCCTAAAACATTATTTTTTCTTTTTGTGCATTACAGATACATGCTTAAAAGTAATTTATTCTACTTGTGCAAAGGCAGTATTCTGCAGAAGACTTCTTCCACCTTCTGACTTCTGTTCTCTTATGCATTGAGCCATATGGATTCAAGCTCCTGTGGTTTTGAGTTAGTAATCATGCTAAAGCTGGCAGCAGTGCATTTAATGTAGCTTATTGGAATTCAAAATTAAAAGCAGCTTTAAAAAAAAGGGATTTTCCATCTTAAGTAAATCATACCAATAGGTATGCTATTCCTTTGATACTGTTGCTGCTGAGCTAGTGGATGCCAGTTGAAAACCAAATACTGTTGTTCTTTACAGATCCATCTGAGAGTGGCCCTTAAATAACTATCCTCAACACAGAAAAGATTAATTTTCTATAAATAGTTTGTCTAGAATCCAAAATTAAATATAACTTTTTACATTTTTCAATAGATCATACGGGGAAATAATTTCCAAAAGCTGGTATTGCAGCTTGGCAATAGTGAAAAGAACAATAGTTCACTTGTTTAGTGTATATTAGACTACTGTTTGTGGTAAGAGGTAAAAACCACGACTCCCTGTCTAATAATGCCTCAATATCTGTGTTGATAGTGAAACTATCAAACTAGTGAAAGTCAGATCATTCTGAGAGACGAGAACTTCTAACAACTGTCTATAATATTACATACCCAGAAGGGCAGATTGTGAGAATGAGAAAGGAAGTAAGGACATGCAAATATCTTAATTTTTTTCTAAAAGTAAACCACAGTCATATATACTATCACTGATTCCCAAAGGAATAGTGGATAGAATATTCTTGAAGCCTGACTCATTCTTTCTTATGAGGTCAACAAGTAAATCAAATAAGGGCTTTACATGAATAAAGAGTAAAATATTTTTTTAAAAACAAGTTTAGAATTTCAGGTCTTGATACTGAAAATGCTAATGCATGTGGCTATGTAAGCATTTTGATTTTAGTAGAAGTACATCTAAGTGACTGCAGAATTATGTCTCAGATAGAATTGGAAATACCTCTGGCTCCATGTGATCCATCACCTCCACAGGTAGGATGCAGGCTTGCGGAAGAATAAACAGGTTATTTTTTATAAAACAACGAAATGATCTGGGAGCCTAAGTCCCATTTTAAATCCAAATGACAAGTGGAAGATAACAGGAGGTAGATCCCATTTCACAAGACAGCACCTGAATATTTCTGCCAAGTTACATAATTCTTGGGAACTAAAATGACAAGATCTAAGATTCTCCTGAACAATGTTATATAATAAAAAAAAATCAATATCTGATATTTGAAAGCATAAAAGTAAATAGAAGGAAAAAAGTTGATAAGAATAGGTCACACAAAAGCTGAAAATCTAAAATTAAATATTTAATTAGAACTCTGATTTTTCTTTCAACGTAGGTGGCATTGCACAGGCTATATTACAATCTTTTATAGTTGTTTTTTTCTTTTTTTCCAAAGAGAATACTGTTTATTTTTAACAGGCCACTTTAATATTAATACATGTGTAATAGGATCAGAACTGAAAATCAGCTAAAGATGGTAAATTTTACATTATTGGGAAAATTACAATTTTTTTTGTATTGTAAAAACATTTATTTTTAACAATTTACCTACATTAATCAAAAAAGTACAGCATATTTAATAATTTTACAAATTCTTCATAAAAAATATATCTCTGTACAAAAAGTTCTTTTGCACCTACTTCATGTCACAGCAGCATGTAGTGAAATGGCAGAATGAAATACTGGGAATGAAAATTAGATTGACTTGATCATAATGCCGGCGTTCTTCCCCAACCCCCCCACCCTCCCCCTCCCACCTTTTTTTTTTTTTTTTAATAACAGCTTTTCTTTGTTTACAAAATATTTTACACAAGAAAAAAAATTATTGCAGCTAGCCTGGAGAAAGGCAAGATGTGTGATACAAGCAGCAGTTTTTAACAGCTTTGAAGCACATAACCTGTTTTTTTTTAAAAAAATACATAGCATGTATTATTAGCCCATCATAATGATCTGGTCAACACTGGGGGGAAAGTCTTCTGCATATATCTCAGAAAGCAGATTTCCTGGCTGCCATCACCCGATCACAGCACAACATTTTAAGAGTCTTATTCTGATGAAGCACCATATGTAAGTGCATGTATACACAGCCTTCTGTAAAATAACCTCAGGAGAAAGAGCTCCAAACTGAACAGCAGTCTCAAACATAGCAGAGAAGGAGAGGCATTTGAAGGATGTGGGTAGAACTGATAAAACTACAAGAGCTTTCCTTTACTTGGGTTCCAGTCTGATGGTCCTGTTTATACTCCAAACAAGCATCTTAGGATAATTTGTTAGTATGGCCCAATTTTGAGTGTCCCTGATCAAAGAACACTCACTTGGGAGAAACACTCCTAACGTAACCTCCCCAAAATGAACCACTAGATAAAGGATCTGGGCTCTCTAACAGAAAAGATCAAATTTAACTATTGTCTATTCTGGGACCTTTCCTCCAACACATTCCTCAGTGGTCACAGTGAGACAGCTCACTGAAGAATACACTGTAAGGGCAGTAGTAGAAAACATCAAAAATAGCTACTTAACAAGAATTTTGCGCTTGTTTTCAATATTACTTTTTTTTTTAATTATTTTTTCCTGCCATTGCCACTACAGAAAGCCTTCCAAAGCAGTAACGTGGTATTTGAACACCTGTCAAAAACTGTAATCACACAACAACTTCCCTCCCTGGCCCACCATTCCTGCGGAAGCTCTTCACTTGCAGAGCGACTCCCTCTATGTGAGGGAGGATCAGGACAACAACTTTGAGCTGATGACTTTGTTCTTTCTCAGGAAATGTGAAGGGCTCTGAGAGGTGACAGATAAATGAAACACTGCACAAAACCCTCAGAAACAAACAAAAAATGAAAGCCAAAAACTACTAACAAAATGAACAAGGAACTGACTGGAAAGGATTATTTATTAAATTTTCTTCAGAGTTTCTTGCTCATATGAAGAATATAACAGCTGGAGGCCCTACAATACTGTATTATATTGCTGGTATTTTTCATCTAACAGATGAAAAGCTGTTAAGCTGACCAAAGGTTTGAAATTTTCTTTGCGTTCTGCAACATTAGCTGAAAAACCTGTTATCAGCCTGACGTTACCTTTTTGGTTTGTGTATAACAGCAAGACCTACACACATATGAAGTTTGGAAACATTTTTCCACAGATTTTGATAGCAACTGGACATTAGGACAGTTTGAAATTCAGAAAACAAGAACAATAAAAAACAACCCTGAATTTTAAAGAAAAGCAAAGCAACTTTCCTGGTTTCTGAGCTCAACGTGTATGACTAAAATCAGACTTTGATTCATTATTTCCTGTAATTTCCTAATTTTTAAAACTCAATTTAATTAATTGCATCTTTGTTTGTTTGCTTTCATTCAATAAAACCTCTGATTCTAAGCAAATGTTAATGATTTACTCAACCATTCGTATTTACAAATGTCAAACTTTCTCTGTCAAACTGTGTAAGTACAAAAGCAGGAAGCAGTGTGTTTAAAAAAATCTGGAAAGGAAGAAAAAGCAAAGATAGCTGAATATACCTCTTTGTTCAAAGTAGAAACTGAATGACAGCTTGTTATAGACAATTTGCACTGGGTTTACATATGCTACTGTAATATGGTTTAGTTCTATGTAACATCAGAAAATGATGTCATCTTCCAGGAAAAAATGGAAAAAAAATGCAAAAGGGAAGACTGTATTATGAGCACAGGCTCACAGGCTTTATGAGCTATCTAAAATAAATTACTATTCACATTTGTACATGGCAAGCAGCAATAGCTGCTAACCCCCCTGCTGTTAAATAGTATGATACTGACAATAGTGACTGATGACTGATTTCAGAAGAAAACAATACTGGCAATGAAAATTTCTTAGAAATGGGCTCTTGTTCTGGATGAAAATCTCCAGTGACTTGTAATCACATTTACAAAGAAATTTAGTCAAAAATTGACAAAAGAAATATTGTCCTCTGTCGTACAGGATTTTAATTGGTGCTAAGCATGGGGCTCATAATTTAATATTCCAAATAATTTTATTGTGGAATGTTTTGCTTGGCAAAGAGTGAGTGAATGTCTATATACAATGGACAGTGTGTAGAAACCCTGTATATTTTTACCAGCATCTTACTCAGTCATCCATAACACTCTAGTGCAAAAATATTGTGCATTAACAATTTGCAATATAACGGCTGATTGGGAAATTGGTAAACTGCCCTATGTATGAGATACACTGTACGTTTTTTTTTTTTAATTTTAGCAAGATTTCAATGGTAAAGCATTTGCAGGTGTATGCGACCTCAAGGAAGGTTGTCTTCTTCAAGAGAGCTTTATTTCTTCAGAATATTCCCGGGGATAATCGGTGGTGCTATCATTTGTTACAGTACTCAAAGGATTCATCCAAGTGCCCAGAAGAATGCATTGAAAGGCATCCAGCCACATACAAATATGAAAGTCTGAGGCATTAAATATGAAAAATTGGCATGACTTGGCAGTCTTCCTTAAAGTGTGCCTTGATTTGAAGCAGATGCAGCCAGGCATTTTGATCCAACTTCAAGATGAAAAAATATTCTTTGTCTGATCCCCAGAAGACTGACACGTTTCTACCAGAAAATTTAGCTGCATGTAGGCTGACAGAAGATGTTAAAGATTACAGCAGCAAAGCCAAGAGAAGAAGGGAAACTGGTATATGGCACCAAAGGAATTACTGCTTGTCCATCAGAGGTATGGCTATGAATCAGTCATATTGGGCACTGAAGGCTATACCACTGTACAAACTGTGTTCAGAGTCGTATCAAACCTCACAGCCTTTGCCTCTGTGGGTTTTAAGTTTGTGTCATACATGGGATTTTCAAATGAAGCCTGTCCATTACTGTTTTCATGTCCAGCATACCCATTGTACTGTACTTTTGGTCTTGTTCTGGGGAAAAAGAAAAAAAAAAGGAAATTATCATTAGTAACCCATAAAAACAAACATTTTACAGTTATTCTAAGTTTCACCTATAATGCTTCCATCCTGTCTATATGAGTTGCACAACTGTCTAAAAGTGATAAAAGAAGACCCATAATGGATAGTGCAGGACTTAAAAGAGAAATCTTTCTGGAAGTTATTTTTCATAGCAGGAAGAGAAGAAAACAAATTCTAATGGGGAAACTGATGCTACAAAGCACAGAGACAACATAGGTAAAATATAGGTATGCATTTTCCACTATAAAAATGTGAAAAGAATGACAACATCATAGCTTGTTGCTAGTGCCAAAATTGGCAGCCAAAAGTAAAGCAGCATACAACAAAAGTAGAAACAAAAGTAAAGCTGGAACTGATAACATTTACAATATTTTATGTCAGTAATAACAATTATATTTTCTGATGACATTTTCAGTTTTAGATTATTAGTCTGATCACAAAAGAATCCTTACACAAAGTGGAAACAATTATTCCAGCCTTACTAAATGAACACCTTTACCAATTTTTATATATATATATATATATATATCTCCTTGTCTTTCTAAAGTGTTGATATTGTCAAAACTACAGTAGCATTTTAACATGATTAATTTAATTTGATCACCATCAAGCATATTCTAGTTGAATTTCCTGCAGATTTGGGATTTTACCCACAATTTTACACAGTATACCTAGGAAGGCAGCTGGGCCACCTGTGCAAATGTCCTGATGAAGATCAATAGAAATTGTCAGTTTGAAAGACTTGAATGGAGTAGTTGACTAGGCGTACACAGAAAGAGTGAGTAGCTTCTAATCTATTATTTTGATAGCATCTTGGGTTCTAGATGAGATAAACAACCATGCATTTCATTGACTAAAATGTTTCCAAGCAGAGGTAGAGAGAATGGTTTAGCAATTTGCTGGTATCAGCTGGTTATTACCATTCCAGAGCAAGAAGTTAGTGTTGCACCTGTGAAGTGCTGGAACAGGTCTCCTGGGTACTACTAAATCTAAGCCACTGCAAAATCAGCCAACGTAGCTTCCATCAGGCAACTATTGCACTGACACAGCAGTACATTGTTCTGCCAATGGTAGTAACCTTCAGATAAGGGCCAGTAATTTCCGTTATTCCAGGTAGATCTGCCATAGCATTCCTGCATACCTCCATAAATACTTTCAGCAACAAACAGTACTAAATACCTTCAATGCTGCACCAGCGGTACCATAAACATTGGGATTACGGCTGGTCATCTGAAGCTTAAGTTTTATCTCTCTTAAATACATATGTATTTCTCCTACATAGAAAACAGAATCTCCACTGCTCATGCAGGACACAACAAACTTCATAGAGTAAACCCCTGTGTACCCCTGTGTCACAATACAGTTTTATTACTATTTTTTTTTTTTAGAGTTTGCTTCCTATTTCTAAGAGCAAAATAACAACAATGTTCCCTTTATGTTCCATTTCTTCAACCAATCCGAGTGCCTGTGCTCTCATGCTGCTGTTTAGGTTCCCCCCATTGTAGAGCAGGAGCTATCTGAGAATGCAGATCTGTAGCAATCAAAAAAGCATCTTAGACTAACATGTTCTGAGAGTTCATAGCTCTTCCTCAGCAGTTTTTTCAACAAAAGGCCATATTACATTTCAGGACATGCATCATTTTAACTGGAGTTCACAAGTTCAAGCCCCACTGCAGTTTCTTTTTCCTAAATCTTCCAAAGCTGAGATGGGTAGACGGTCCAGTCCATCACAAGGCAATGATGGACTTCACTTCTTATAATCATGAAATACTTTTGGTATCATGATTATAGAACAAAAGTTTTAAGAACATGTTATTTAAAATCAGCATTTCTGTTAAACACCATTATGCAAACTGAAAATGACACAAGGAGGTCAGAGAGTATTATACCTCAATATGAAAAAAATTAAAAAAAATGCCAAATAGCACTCAGAATGAACAAATGTTCAATACTTAGATATCAGCTTTTAAACCAGATTCAGACAAGGTGGTTGGATTTATTTTATTATCCAATGACATAAAAGTTTCATGTGAGCTGAAGTGATGCCAATTCTAGTAGCATCCACTAGCTTATTCAGCATGTACTGTAAGTAGTCTCATTATGGCTGTTCCCTCATGGGATTTATGGATTTTTCAGCTCGTATAATTAATACTCATAATCATTTTGAAAGAAGCAGCATACATTTAACTTAATAAAGCTTTAAAATGAAAGAATAAAACATGTGACCTGAGATTTCAATCTGATTCAGCCTAACGAACCAAGAAGCTTGATAGATCTTTGCTCCTTAACACTGTGACTCATTTTTCTAATTGTTCAGCATTAAGAACTGCCCTACACGGAACCTCTTTATGGGAATACTTAGAAATATTCGTTGTTCCAGGGAAAAGATATTCTTGCAAGCTTTAGTATTCTGCTTTCTAGTTACACTTATGTATCAACATCGAAACAAAAAGCTTATTAAGTTACTGAATAAATAATATTTACGATACCTGTGTTTGTAGAGGTAAAATGCAAACCCTGATAATATTAGAGCAAAGAAAGGTACCAGGATGGCAGCTGCAACAGAACTGCTGTTTGTACCGTAATAGTGATTTGAAAGGTCTGTGTCTGCGCTTAAAGGACCTGAAAAGAAACAAAAAGGGCAGAAATAAAATTCCCAGGTTTTCTATCTCACAGCTCTCTTTTTATTAAGGAATGAAAGAAAAAAATATCTTGATAAAATAATTTTATTAAAAAAAAAACAAACATGAAAAAAATAGCATGCAGTACCAGAGTATAAATCTTGTTAATACCACTTAATAATGTATCAATAACTATCAAAACGATTTGAAAACAGCATTCAGCAAGTAAAATAATTATGAACTGCACCTCTCATGAGTCACTACTTTAATAAATTGAAGCAATTTACCTTCTACAATAAAAGTTGTTAATACTGCAAAAAGTATTCTATGCTTGCAGCCTTAATATTCAGCTGAGAAACGACGCGAGACCACATCGGACATGAAAAGGAAAGAGAGAACTAAGGTAACGGCTATAAACCATGAGCGTTCTGCTCAGCTCCCAAGTCTGTGCACCTGTGAGCATCTCTTGGTTGCTTTACCCCTCCTTTTAGTGGAGCATGTTTTAGAGCCTGTGGCAGCTCTGTTTGCACTGGGATAAAACTGAGGTGCGGGGAAGGCAAAGGCATGGCCTCGCCACGTTCCTGTTGTCGACACGCAGAAAAAAACTGGACCGCAAGGCATGTTGCAGAATCCATGTTTCCATCAGTATAAAGCCAGATGTGGTTAAATTCCTTGATTCTAAATTGCTTAAACAGGTGTCCAACCTGATAATTCAAATCGTGAAGGATGAAAAATAATTTTATAGTGAAAAATTTAGAAAATTTAATAGTGGGTGCTGGCAAATACCACTCAGAAATGCTCCAACCCACCAGTACATACTGTCTCAAACACCACGACTTCCCCCTTGATGGCAAGAGCATCAGTCGGTCTGTTTAGGACTCTGGCACAGAGCGGTTATAGAGCAGAGACACGACGCCATTGCGCTGTGTTCCATAATCTACTAAAATATCTAAAATAAGTCGCAAAAATGAGACAGAAACAAACAGCTCTGCTATGATTTCTTGCAGTTCAAGCCCAATGCAAAAGAGGAAGAAGGGAAGTTTTTCTTGTGTTACATATTTTTTAAACTTACATGTTTCAATTGCTAATATTATAATACATTTTGAGCAATTCATTTTACAAACTGTATTAAATTCTAGAAAATAATTAAGTTCTCTTCAAAATGAAGACAGCCCCCTCCAGGAATTTCAGAATTGTCAGATTTGATCACTAAACATGACAAAATACTGCACTTCAAATGTTTTTCAATGGCTTAATCTGTCACATATCAGACTCCTCTATATTTCTCTGAAGAAGTGGTGAATACTAACCTTTTCAAATTAATGAAATTAACTACATATTATGAGTTTTATCACACTAATGTGGATTAAATTAATTAACATTGAATTGTTTTAAAGTGGAACTACTGCATTATAAGAATTTTGGACTATAATGATCCAATATTTGTCTTGGTATTCAGAGTGTGAAAGACCTATTCGCACAATTTTCTATATTCTTATTGTATTGCTTATGTACTGGACGGTCTTCAACCAATCTAAATTAAAGACAGAATCAAGTAGTTACCACAGTTAAGAAATTATATCGGTTAGAAGAAGGGACAAAAAAACTACATGCAGTTATCAATGTCTTCATCCTTTACTATTAAAATCCCTAGCTGTTTTTCCAATTATTTGGAGTAATTAATAAAAAATATGGTAATAATAAAATTAATTTTAATCAGCTTACATCAGAAAAAAAAATGAAATTAATATTCTAAATCTTACTTAAAATCCTAACCAAGTACTGAAATAAGGAGAAATATGTACGATCAACAAACTCCTAATTTATATCTCAAAGCTATTATTATGGCACATATGATACGTTTATTTTAATGTATAAGGAGTAGAAAAAGTACAAAATATGTAATCAGAATTCAGCTAAAAGAAAACAATAGTTTGAAATTCATAATAAGCAATTCTTGGCATGAAATTTTGGTACGAAGTTTTTTGAAAATTTAATTATTTTTTTTTTTGTGTAACTGAGTATTTAAAACCAGGCACAAATTTATATTTAGATTATTTATTTTTAAGTTACCTCTGATAACTGACCCCCATTCAATATTTAGTACTCAAAGCTCCTATTTGAGGCAATTAAATATTCTATATCTCTACAGTTTTAGAAGTATGTTTAGGGTAATCAAGCTTGAAAATTTTAACTGAAGTTTACAACCTTTAATTGTCATTGGAGAAGTGTTGACCGGTTTGGATGGTGTGCTTGGGTATTCTTTTCATTACAGAAAACAAACTTTGCTGTAATTTTGTATAATTTGAGTTTTATTCTTTATTTTTTTATTTGTTCATGTGTGAGACTCAATTTAACTTCAACACAGTGGGTTCTACTTTTTACAATCATTTTCAGAGTTGTGCGTGATTAAACACATCCTCATGTGAACTTTGTATTTCTTCTGACGGTGTTATTATTATGAGAAATGGGAAAGTCTATTTTACTACTCTAATTTAGGTATTGATTGTTACCACAGCAAAAAACACGAAAGAGGAAATAACTGCATGCTAATAGACAAAAAAAAAAAGAAAAAGAGTGTAAAGGATAGAAAAGATACTTTGGTTTTCTTTTAATGAAAAAGACATACTTTGTGACTGGCTATTCAGTAAGATTATAAATGTTTTTAAAACATTTCATAGAGTAACAGGGGTTTCTTTAGCCTCGCAAAAAAAAGCAGCAGTCAGGCAAAGTTCAAGTTCTGATAATACACAGTGAAAACATTATTGTGGAAGCTTCTCTGGAGAAGCTCGAGTTGGCAGGGGGGTTGGACTAGATGGTCTCTGAAGGTTCCTTCCAACCCCTACCATTCTGTGATTCTGATTCTGTGTATTTCTACCCTTTAGGTGGTTACTGAGTTTTGTCCTTTATACATACCAGAAAATAATACTTTTTGAAAGAAAATACTCATTAAGAGTACTCATTAAGAGCATTTCCTTATCATTGTTTGAAGCTTTCGAATGCATTTCCCCTGTAATTCTTAGCCCAAGGTTTAAACTGTCTGGAATCAGTACAGCATGGCTCAGTTTTACTAAGAAAACTGCCGTTGAAGTGTGAGAAAGTTGACAACAAAAGCCATGCACGATAGGAAAAGCAGAACTGCAGGAAGAAGAGTAATTTCTGATGGTTAGGAGCTGAAGGACTTAAGAGAATAAATACTGACATGGAAAGCAAATCAGCAGCTTCCAAAGAGCAACAGGAACTGGACCTGAGTGATAACTGCCTGATAACAAGGACTCTTTGGGTACCTCATTGGGTGTGAGGAGTATATTAACATATAGCCTCATAGCTCATTAGTCCTAGCTATCTATTTGTGCATTAGCTAACACGCAATCATTTTGTACTCTGAAGCTGTGAGCATCCTGTTTAGATGTAAAGAATTCAAAATGATCTGGAGAGGAAGGATGACACCTTTATAGCGTGAAATTTAAATTTCACATCTTGTGATGTTCAACACTTTTAAGAGCTGATCAATTTCAGTAAAGAACATGTATTTCATAGCCATTGATCTAATAAACCACAGATGCAAATTATTTATTCATATTTCATATTCTTGTCAATATTTGTTATCTCAATCTGGACAAGCTAAAAAAGTACTTTGAAAAAAAAAAAAAAAGAAGGGGAGAGAAGTGGGTCATTGCATTTCCCCAGAGGAGATAAATATAAGAAAATGATCATTTGGTGAAGCAAGTTTCTCTTCTTACAAAGCCACTTTTTCATACAATTTTAAAGGACAGACCAGATAGGAGTCAACAAAGACAAGATTTTAGAATAAGCATCTTCTAGAACTCTAGTGGTGAGGCACAGGCACTCAGCAATACAGAAAGTGAACACAGCCACAGACTTGCAGCCTTTAAAGACCAGGTTATTAAAAGATAACAAAACAAGCAAAAAGCCCCCAGCAATGATTGACTACTTGGCAAAACAGTTAAATTATTTGGTGTCACAACCTGGGCCTTAAGTATGCTCAGATACAGTTCTAATTTTTTTGGAGACTGATAACAGAGATCTTTTTGCCTTCTGGGTTATTCTATAAAGCTACAAGAAAACTTCTGAAAGAGGATAAACAGTACTTAGAAACAAAAGTACTTTGTGTTTTCTTGTCATTAAGTTCCAAGATTGGGCATATCCACTGAGCCTGGTCTTTCTCTCGTACTGTGTGATAGAGAATTCTTCATCAAAGAGCTCGGTCTTTCACACTTAACTAAGTATTTATCAGTAAAATCCATTTTTGACGTATGCTTGCAGGTGAAGAATTTCATATTACATGGTATATATGCACCAGTGCATACATAGTTTATGCATACTTCTGGCTTAGTGTAAGGCAGCAAATAATTTAACTTCCAGCAGAAATAGAAATATGTTAAGTCTTCAGCTGGAGGACATATGAGATCATCACCTCAGCAGAATATTCATGAACAGAATGGATTTTAAACACAAAGTTAACGCAAGTTACCCCTGAATATGAGAGGGTATGGACAATTATTATGACCTGTGTTGTCTGGAAATTCGTTGTTTCCTTTTAGCTGTAGGGTCTTCAATAAAAAACAACCAACCTATAGAAAATCAGTGCCTATTTAGGCAAAATATCCTAGAAGAGACAGTATCTGCATTTGTAGCAATCTCTCTGGTGAAATGCCAAAGGTGAAGACAAGAGGCCCTCAGCCTACAAATGCATGCGTAACTTAAACAGTTCAGCTCCTTACTAGCCTTGGGAATATACAAACTGAGCTTTTATATTGCAACTCTAATGGTGATATGGCCAATGTTTTCCACCAGCGGAGAATATACCCACTGGAGAATGCTGTGCTGCTGAATTGTCATTCTGCTTGTTCTTCATTTACCTCCATGAGTTACTCCTTTCACTGCTAAAACACATGGATCCAAACCTTTATTGGCTCGATGGCAAACCATGGATAACTTTTTTGGACTGTCTTAAGGAAAAAAAAAAACCAAACCACAGAAACATACCCACACCCCCAACCAAAACCAACAAACCATCCTCTCACTGCTTTGAAATTTCAAAGGCTGCTAAGCAAGACAAACACTTGAACAAATCTTGATGCTCTACTTTTACGTTGTACTTGTTGAAATCAGAAATGAAGAGTAGTTTAGGCCTGGAGGTATTTAAGAAACGTATCGACATGGTTCTTCAGGGCATGCTCTAGTGCCCAAGATTATTGGTTTGTCGTG
>JAOQGH010000023.1:93493282-93516658 GCA_025769975.1 Gallinago jamesoni | reverse complement strand
TTGTGGTTGGACTCGATGATCTCTGAGGTCCCTTCCAACCACCACAATTCTGTGATTTCTGTGATTTCTGTGATATTACAGTGATAACAATTACATGAAAGTACAGGCAGACAATCTGTCTCACACAACACTTTACCCTGAAGACTGAAATCGTATTTGGCTTCAGTAATTGGCAGTTCTTAAGCTGAGACGCTGAAGAGTAAGGTTTCTTGCCCTTGTGACTGAACATATATATCTGAGAACATATCTGAGAACTGGCCAAGACAAGAAAATCCATAGGGTAACTCCTATTACAGCAATTAACAGAGCAAAGAAATACAAGGGAGACTTGGCAGAACTTTAAAGGGCACTGGGTACAGCACCAATGAAGTTAACAGAACCAAGGCAATTTATAAAATGTAGATGCAGTCTGCTGTAGATATATTGTCTAGGCTGTCTCTTCTTCCTAGCCCATGCTTCGACCATTCTGCAGCCGTTCTGGGATCATGAAATGCAGTTGTCTATGTTTGGTATTTGCAAAAACTATTTTATGAATAAATATTTCATGAGTAAATGTTTTATTGGATTTTATAACAAAATTGGTTTACGAATAAAATAACTAGTGCTGGAGCACTTGGGTCCATAGGTGTAATATATACCTGTCACTCATTACATACATTTGACAATGAAGTAGAATTCTACCTAAACAGATATGCGTGAAACATCCATCAGCAGCAAGCACTCTCCAAAGGACACTATTAAAATCAGTGTTGATTCTGTCCTTTTAATTTCCTATATGATTCTGACAGCTATTTATATATTTGAGTGGAAAATATCTTTGCATTGCATGACACCCCTGTTACTTTCAAAAAGACATGCACAGAAAAGCAAGCGGTTGCAATGGCATTCTCTTTAAGAGCATCCTGTAGTCATCTTATTAGGTTGCTAACTAGAAAACATGAGATAGTTACATGTTAAGCAGAGTTAAATTGGGATTTGAACTGTGTATTTCAAATATGCCTATTTCACTGTATTTTTTATACCAATGGCATAAAAAAACCCCATGCCTACTTCAACTAGATAGCTGAATCATTTATTGAATTCGCTCTTGTAAGACACAAAAAGATTATACATATTAAGCTCTATGAATGCATTTACCTTGTCTTTGGAGCATAAATTTGCCAAAGTCTTTTCCATGTATATCACCTTGATAGGTAAAAACACCTCTTTCAAGCCCTGATGATACCTAGAATATGTTGAAACAGAAAAAAAGATTTCTGAAAAAAATAAATAAGAAAGTTTAGCCATTTGTTTTCCTGAATTAGAGTAGATATCTGGAGACCAAATTTTTACTTTTTTCCTTTGAAATATTAGTGAATTCTCTATGCTTATACAATATTTATAATTTTAAATTTGCAACAGTATTAAATAAAGTTTCAAAGAAACACCTGGATTGACTTTAAAATATCTGATGTGTATTTCTGGGTTTTAAAGTTCTTCAACTGGCATGCACGTAATTGAACTAGTATATAGATATAGCAGTCTGCTGAATTCTCAGCTTATAAATTATTTTTCAAAAAAAGTATCATAAGGCACAAAAGAGAACTACAAAGAGTAAAATAGCTCTTTTTCTTCAAGATTAAATGTAATTTTATGGCAATGAACTACATAACAAACCAAAAAAAACCAGTATTTCTAAAGGTAAAATTCCCACTCTAGTTTAAGAAAACAGGGCAAAAACATGGCAAGATATGCTGATTCACTCCGCCTTCCGTTTAGTAAACTAAAAATTCTAATGGGAGTGTGATAGGCAAAAGTTTGTATACATGTTTTTTAAAAGAAAAACAATATGTTTTCTACACTGACATCTAGAGTGCTGTATTCCATATTTGTAATGCAAAAAGTCAGATAGTTATACAGGAAGTAACAAATTATTTCAAAGTTTAAATTTAGTAAGTTTATGCAAAGTGGTTTGACTACTTACGTAACCATCGAGCGCCCAGTTGTCATTTTCAAACTTGCTTACAAAAATGTCACTAGGTCCCTTAATCTGAAAAACTTTCAAGAGCAAATGGGCTTCTTCTTTCTTGTAAACACCTATTAACATAAAGGAGGTACCACATGCCTTTAAAACAATTTTTCATTAAGTTTGTTCAAGTATCATTTCAATGCTAAATGTATCACTTTAGAACTAAAATATTTTGTCGAAAACCTTTTTAATAACCAAATTTTCTATCCTGGAAAAAAAGTGCGATAATAACAGGATCTTATTTTACTCATCCTTTGCCCACATCGTATTTGATAATAGGATGCAAAGATGGTTTTGTACTGTTTAATTTTATACATAAATAGGAAGTAATATTTGTCTTTACATACAGTATTTCAATAATTCTGAATGCAGATAAAAATCCTTACCTGAAATTTTCTTTAATTGGAAAAAATTGGATTGTACTCACATTACAACAGTCTATCGCTAGACTAAATATCAATAGTGCAGTGAAAGAAAATCTGCAGCAATGAGATTCTCTCTGGACTGTAAAAGGTACAGATAGCTGATAAATGCTCTTTTCAAATATAACTGTGATCAGAGCCTAAATCAGAACTTCAGAGTAAGATTTGCAAAAAGGAATGCCGATGTTGATTAAAAGGTATGCATAAATTATCAAGTTATTTAATTATCTATGCCTATTTTATGTTATGCCATTATCAAGACCACATTTTTATTTTTTTTTTAATATCTGGTTTTAAATCAGATATTAATCACTACTGAATGATGGAGATTTTCAATGGTAGAGTTCTTAATAATAATAAATAATAAATATAATAAACTGATACTATCAAATAGTTCAACATTAAAAAATACAACCTCAATATTTATTTCACATGTAAGGGGAAAATTATTTGGTTGACCACATATAAATTGACTATGCAGACCATTACATGAGGATATTCCCTTTTGCAAGATAAATAAAAAAAAGATCTTTAGTGAAAACCTAAAATTTTTGTTTCTTTTTGTGTTTGTTAGAAAATACAACAAAGCTGAGCAAATAAAAAAAATAAAATAACAGCTTTTTAAACACCAAATTCTGAACCTACCTGATAGTTTGAGTTGTATGTTGGATGCCTCAATGAATGTGGCATTCACTTTGCTGCTTGTAGTATTGAACCAATCAACAGTCAGAGTAGCAGGCTGTCTTTTTCCTAAATATTCATAAAACCCTTTCCAGAGTGAATTTATAAAAAACACATCTGAGGGAACTAATAGAAGTGGGAAAAAAACAAACAAACAAAAAAAAACAAAGAAAGGAGTAAACTACAATGAAGTAGAAATCTTTCCAGCCATAGTTATACTCTTCTTTTTTTCTGTTACAGCATCAATCTGCTGTTCTAAAGAGGTTTTACAGTAAAAATTTTACACCAGTGAAGACGATACATCTAATGACCTTTCCACACAGTTGCCTATAATATAGTACACCTGTCCATTACAATATATGTTCTTAAATAACCTCACACTTCATAGCTTATGTGCTTTGGTGAATGTCCCCAGGATTATGAAAAATATTGGACTCTTCCCCTAAAGCCTTTTAGTTTTAAAGTATGATTTAAAAAAGAAGAATAATATTCTGAAGTCAGCGATTCCTGAAAAGAGATACTGTCTTAGGCCATCCATTTTGTTTCATGACTCTATTAAAGAAGCACTACGTGTGATTTTCAACTGAATATCAACTGAATATTCAATTGAATTCACTGATTTCCAAATACAGTTTAGCACAAGTTTTTTATCAGTCATTTTTAGATTCCACATTTTCTCTCTATACAATATACTGCACCTGGGAACAGTGAAGTTGCCAGAGCAGGGAACTTTTTTGCTTTAAAATAAGGGGTTTTCCTCAGAAACTGCAGTTCGAATAATCTCAAGTAAAAAAACCTATAAAAGGAAGCATGAAGAAGTATATGTATTTGGGTCACTTATTTGATGCTATTGGTATTTTTCCTCTATAGAGAAAAAAAAAAAAGTTATTTACAGGTCACTAAATATTGTATTTTAAATATTTGGCTAAATCACCAACAGAGTAGAAAAAGTCTCACCTATTCAACAGTATCTGGAATATCCACATTAATTAAAAAGGAAACAGAAAAAAAAATCTTATGAGAAGAGATGTTCATTTTATGTCAGATACATTTACAGGGTACTACATGTCTTGAACATTCATTTCTCCCCTACACATTGCTGTGTTTCTCCCATATACGTTGCTGTTACAAAGGCTGGGGAAGACTTCCTTCAAACATGATGGTCAAGTTAAACAAACAGTTGGCCAAAAAAGACCAACCTTCCTCCTGGCCAGGCAGCACCCAGTGTTTCCTGGCAGCCTCTGACAAGGGAAAACAGACATTTTTCCTCTTAGTCTTAAGATTTTTCTAGCATTACAATTTGAGAAGTAAAGCTTTAAGAATTGAAATAAAATTTAATAAAGGTAACTGTGGGGGTTTTTTTTTGTTGTTGTTGTTTTTTTTTTTTTCATTTTATCAAATTCTGAGCACTTGTAAAGGCAGCTGTCAATATTAAAGGAAATTTACCAGTGTTGGTATCTGTGTATCAATTTTGAATAAATTCCATGGATATTTCCACCTCCACCTAATTACTGATCACAAAAATGCATCCAAAAGAAACCCAGCTCAATAATACCATATACTTTCAACAAAAAGTAACAAAAAGACGGGCAGTACATCTGAAAATCTGATGTCTGATTAGCTGTTGACTGTCTCTTAATTACATTATTACATTTCCCACCATGCATTTCATAAAGAGGAAGGATAATGACTTCTTCATCGCCCTTTGCCTTCAAATTGTGCAAAAGCCACAAGTGAACATTCAAGCTCAATGAGGCATGATTTGAGAAGATCATTAGTATGTTGTCTGTACTACCACTGGATTCCAAGTGAGTGGAGACTCACTATCTGGCTTTGAGTACAACACTTAACTGCTCCCTTTCCAAAGCAAAACTCCGTGAATGACTGGGATTTTACACAAGGTAACCTCAACTTAATACTAAAAATCTGAAGCATTAGAATTCAATTTGTATCTCACAGTCCTTAGAATTCATATATTTTCTGCAAATATATGAATTCTTTAAAGGGTCTTTCAGACTCTTTTTCCTATATGTTTCTCATTGCTTTGCTGCAGTACTGTCATACAGTATATTTGAAATCTGGCACCTGAAAAATACGTTAAAATTATTTGTATTTGTCTTTGCTTTTAATTAAAATTGTCCGAAATTATCCTCATGAAGGTGATCAACAAGTATTACTGCCATCAACCTGACAAGTAATATGTAAGGCTTTTATAAAGGAACAGACATCATACTTCTTTTGTCAGATTCGACATCTGCAGCACCTAGTTTCTCTAACCACTCTAACTGTCAATAATTGATGTAAATCTTTGCAAAATAGTACTATTGACTCGGTGTTTAGAGAATTTGCACTTGCTGCAGATGGACAGAATCAGCAGGGGAAGAAAACAGCAAAATATATTTCTGCTTCCCCAGTTACGTTTTTGTAAAAGGTTAAAATTCAAGTACTACAGTCCCATGGATGCTGCTGAGGAACTGGAGTGGCTCTGACATAATTCTGCTGAGCCCTTGCAGTGTCCCTGCCTTTCTTACCCACTGTGGAAAAATGCAGAATGAGAAAAACAAACTGGGTAGTATTATACTAATATTGCACCAACTGCAGCTTCTGCTCAGAATGTGACAAACAGGGAGTCCATGGCTACTCCTTAAAACAGCTTATGAACTATCTTTGCAAAGACTGTAAAAGCAGTGAGAACCGTGGCAACAAGAGTATTGTATTTCTTAAACTTCCCATGGGTATTGTGAGAATTCTTCAGTTGCAACTTATATTCAATTACAATTTACAGCACTGTAAAACTGACAGTTACTATTGCTTCCGAAAACATTAACTCCAGGGGAAAAAATAGCAATTCAAAAAACAATAATAAACATAATTTGTATTCAGCTATCCAAATGTGGGAAAAAAAGAAAGAACATGAATCTATTCTGTTAAAAAAAACCTCCAGTTTAGCAATATTAGCCTAATCCTATTTAAAATATAGATAGCAGCAAATGGAATTCTATCAAAAGTCAAGATAACAACAAAGCAAATGTGCCAAAGTACACTGTTCTACAATAAGGAGAATTCACAATTTAAAAAGACATAATAATAGATCAGGCTCGATTTTCAAAAACAGCTTAAAACTTTTCCTTGTTAATTACTGTCATTTGTTACACTGTTTTTGTTCTCTTCTTACCATTACTGGCATTTAATTCATAACATTTCATTTATTTTTTTTTTTAAAAAATGCCTTCCAAATAATACTTATTTATCAAACTTGTTACAAGGAACATGACATGGTGTGAATTGATACCGTTACTCTACATAGTGAATATGTTCAGAGACTTGCTCTGTATTTTAATTTGGCATTGAAACTTCAAAATCTGTGCAGTAGCAGATTAACGTATACTTTAGGTGTTGGGTGAAGTGAATCCTCCAATAAATGAAGACTGTATATTAATTATAATGAATGCATATTATATTCTGTTTTATAGTGAATCTGTAAAAGTAATGCATTTGAGAAAAACTCATTTATGGCTTCACCTGACACTCTCACTAATAAACTCACCAGGAAGGTTAATTATTAGCAGAAATACCTTTTTATCCCATCTACTCTACAGAGTCCTTCTGTGAACTGCCATGAGTGTGAACCATTAATCTTATTTTCCTTGCAGCTTGCTAAAATTCATAATACAAAGTTGCAAGCTCATTTATTTGGTGAGAACTCTGCTCATTATTACATAAGACAGTAAAAAAAATAAAATAAAATAAGCCTTTTATTTTCTGAAAATGATTGAACCTGAAAAGACCTACATCAAGGACTCTTCAGATGCATTTGTCTATTTTGTCACTACCAGGAGGAAAAGGTTAACTGCACCATGGTCATGAGGAGGCACAGAAAAGCAGCAGTAATGTTTGCCTGCTGCTGGTGGTCAGCACAGTTTGGGAAATCCTATCTTAGAGTACCTTGAGAGTTTCCATCAAGTGAAAGCCATCAAAATGTCCAAAACCAGTTTGGGGTTTTGGGGTTGTGTGTGTGTGTGTATTCTTAGATCATCTGCAATGTAAAGGGCAGAACTTCGACTGAACCCAACCCCTGCAATTAAGGTCTACACTCATTATAAGGCTCTCCATTATAGCAATCTCTCTGATATAAAACTACTTCAAATCTGGCTTTTGTGTATATATGCCTTACTTTTCGTCTTGACAGGGTTTTTTGTGCAATTCGCAAAATTGGTACAGTAGAAATTAAAAAAAAAGTTTGGAAAAGAATTTCATAGAATAGGTTTTACATGGCACTAGTTATAGTTATTAAGAAAGACCTAAACATTTATATTCCTTTGAAGAGCAATAAATACTGAAGTTAAATATTGGAAATAGTTTTATTACCCATAACAATCTAGGGTGTAAATCAATTTAATTTATTTAGATCTAAAACTCTTCTTGTATACAAACCTGGAGTTTTAGTTATTGTTTCATTAACTTCTCTCACTCCTTTACCTACAAGTAAAAAGACAAATTATCATTTTCATGAACATAGTTGTTGGTTGTTGTTTTCTTTTTAATAGAATGTTAAAACAATGCCTGATGGATGCAATCATCATTTATCCAATAGAGTCATATTTAAAACAGAAATAACTGGTCTTGAACACTTTGCATGATAAAACCTTACACAAAAACTATCAGAAAATACTTTAGGTTAACAGCATTTTTACTGTGGAAAGTTGTCTGGCTAGCCAAGTATTTCATAGATTTAGGCCTAAAATTTTTATATCAGTCCCAGTGCTATAAAAGAGAGCCTTATGGACGGAACAAATACTGTATCTAATTATGAATAATACTATATTAAATATAGCAAAAATTATGTTAATAAGGATTTACACATTTATGACACAAACCAGCAAAAACAAGAAAGCTGGATTAAGATGACAGGATCAGATATCATGGGAAAGGATCACAACTGGTGTCATTTTCTACATTTGTAAATACACTCAGCAGAGTTATGTCCATTGACCCCAGATCAAGTTCTAACCTCATATCATTAGCCACTTAAAAAAGGCAGGTATCCTGTAGGAAGATATGGTCTTTAGGAGTAAAAAATCACTGATTAGACTGATCAAGTACTAAGAAAGCACAGAAAGCATAGTGAATTATATGTAAAGACTTAAAGCCAATAAAAAAAAAAAAATCCTTGCTTATGGAAATCTTTCCTGTATTATGTCTTCAATTTAAAAAAAGTAGCAAAAAACATAGAAGATCAATTATTTTAAATTATTACTTATTAGTACCCATGAGAAATCCTCCTTTAGGGAACTAGAATAAGAAGATAAATTTTTATGTGTAGATCATGTATCTTGACATCATTGAAACAAAGACGTCTACCCATACATTAATGAAAAATCAAATATTGTTCAAACATCAAATCTATTTAACATTCTTTGACATGTCTGAATTAAAAATAATGTTGCAAACACCTTTCCCATGGCATCTGACTATTTTTCCTTTATTCACATTCTAAGTATAGATTTGGTTTATTTTTTCTGAATTGGGAAATTATAGCCATTATTATTCATATATAAAGACAAATACAAATCGAGGCCTCATAACGATGTACTTAGAGCTACTCTAGTAAAACTATATGTTTTAGTAAAACTAAAACTTTTACAACATGGATGTAAATAAAAGTGGGATCTGGTGCAAAGATTTAATATTTTTATTATTTTATTGTTCATTTTTATTTTAAATATTTTCTTAGACAAAAAGCATACCTGAATGAATCTAAATGCCAAGCTATGAAATACCTTTTTTTGTTCCTAATAGAAAATCATACAGTAAACACTGAATAAATTGAAATACACTTTAAAACTGTGACATAAAGATAAATACAGTTAAAAGTCATACTTTATATTGTTTAGGTCTTGTTTGCTGTTATTAGGGGTAAATTTATATATGTGTGCCAGTGCATTTGCACACACATATCCACGTTTTCCTCCGTGAGTTCTAGATGCTGTGTTCACTTTGATTTTTTTACTGTTTCTTTCATAACAGCTGTTGTGTCATACGTGTTTTTAAATAGTAAGTGGAAAAATTAATCCTACTATATAAAATAAAAATGTCAGTGCAAATAAAATCCAACCAAGTAGGGCCCAACATATCACTCGAGTAATGACTTACTTTTACAAACAGGTGATTTTCCTGTCCATTTCATATCTGGTTTACATGTCCGATGCTCTGATCCACCAGCAAGAAAAAATCCCGGCTGACAGGTATACACCAAAGTGTACCCTAAAGTAGGAAGATCTATTGCTTTCACATCTACGTGTGCTGGTGTCTCTGGCTGCCTGCAAGCATGAGCTGCAAAGGGTTTTTTAGAGTTAGAAAAAGTGTTGGTAAACAGTTTCCCTAGGATTAGAGTACATGATTTGAAATAAATGAATGCCAATTTATTCCTTTCCATTATATAAACTTTGTACACCCTTTTAGAAATGTCAAGTAGCTATTACTTGTAAAAATAACACTCTGAGTGTATAATTACATTATTGTGGGATGATGGAAATGATACCATTACATATTTTTTAAAAATACACCAAAATTAAATCGCGTTAGCCAAAAGAGTTAAAATAAAGGGAAGCACAGGCCATTGTACGTGGTGCAATGATTGGTTCTGTGAATTATTGTACTGTCAGAGCTTCAAGCATCGCTTCAACTCAGTGCTTTAAAGAGCCTTGAAAATTACAGAGTGGTTATTGTGCTAAATAAATTCATTATAAATTTCAATTGAAATAAAGGTTCCATAGGAAGGCTTTGTCATAGTACATTGATTATAACAGATATGGTTGCTCAGTATGCTTCTTTCCCTGTGCTCCATGGTGTTCATTTATAACAACCCAATGATAATTTGAAATTGGATAAGAATCTAAGGTCATTCTAGTGAATTACTTTTACCTTAGATCAGTGTATTTTAATACAATAGTTATTTGATGTCCTCCACCCCATACAGAGATATAAATACACTAATCATCTGCATACCCATGCATAGCCCAGAAACGATGAAAGTTGCTGAGTTCTAGTTTATGATTCACAAAACAATTGCCAACAAAATAGCCCCATGAATACTTCAGGCCACTTTTTGTTCTCTATTAATCCAACACACACACAAAAGCTAGATTAATTTAAAGCAACTAGTGCAGTGGGTTAATGAGGATGGACCTTTTTGAGTAAAATTGATAGAATTCACATGAACTTAATGAAAAAAAATCTGAAAGACTTTACTTCGAAATAATATCCCAAATACATCTCTGGTCTTAGAATAGGAAACAAAAAACATTTTAAAACACTGTTTTAAATAAATTTTACTTTTTTTTGTAGCATATAATTTACTACGAATTACCATGTGCATCACTTTTTAACTCTTTTAAAATTGCACAGTATTCTATCTCATTAGATAAGGAACCAGACTTACGAATACATTCAGACTGTATGCCACTCCAAGTTAAGTTAGCAAGACAAGACCGGGTGGTAGATCCCTGAATATGATAACCTTTTCTGCATCTGAAAAAGACTGTACTCCCAACCTAAAGATCAAACCAGAATGTTAGATAAAAGCAGTATCCATCACATGTAGTCATATATTAAGACATAACAAGCTACTTGATTTTTTCAAAAATAAAAATGTCCTATTTGTACAGTTTCTAGAGTTAAAGCTTTCTTTTAATGAGATGAAAAGTTTGAGCAATTGGTCTTTTGTAACCTTATTTGAAAGCAATAAGTGGAAAAATATTGACAAGGCTGTGCACAGGGAAAAGAAAGACACTCATACATTTCAGCTTATTTGTCAGTGTGACAGAAGCAAACTAAATGACTGAGATGTCTCTCTTTCCTGTACATCACTGCATATATTTCAATAGAACTTGACCATAAGGTCTGTTTCAAAGGTTTCTCATTGTGTGACTTGACTAAGAATGTTTATTAGAGCAAAAATAAAAAATTATGAACTCTCCCTACAGTCTACAAATCTATCTATTTGTACTACAAATCTACAAATAAATTCACTAGAGAAAACTCCAGGCCACAGTTCCTTACACTGCATTTTTTACTATAAACTACCTAAGTTTTACTTAAGATTTTCAACTAGCAGAGTGATGTTACGGAAAGCGTTCCTTTGGTCAACTGTGATACGATCTTTCTCATAAGAAAAGGTGAAGTAACTGAGAAAAATCTTTAGACTTCTGCTGAGAGAAAAAATCATGAAAAATGGATACAAAATTGAAAGTGATGAAGAATTTTCATAACATATGAGACAGAGATCGTGTGGAAAGTTCTAGGAAAATGGACTTGATAGTATTGACAAAAATAACCAGAATAAATATCCAGGTCAAGATAACTAAGGATGTGGGGCTGAGGAGTAATGCATTGCTTTCATTTTGGATAAAACATCTTGGCAATAATTATGATCAGATAAAATGAAAAAATCCCCACAAAAATTAGTAGTATTTGAAATTGTAAAATTTATTAGAAGAATCACCTTAGGCGTGAGGAGGAAATTGGGGAGAAGCGCCTTGGCATCTGTGAGCCAGGCAGGAGAAGAAGGTGAAGAGCAGAGCTGAGAGTCACACCAGTGACTGACAGCACAACTGCAGGAGAGGCAGGGAACCAACTACCAGAGGAACTTGCAGAAAGGACTTCCTGAAAAACAGTTCTTCTAACTTGATGCTAACACCATGTGGCACACTGCTCTAGGTTCAGAAATAAGCAGGAAACCCAAACAACGTATCTTAGATTCTAATCTCAAATACTTATAGCTGAAGAATCTATTCACATAAGGTTAATCAATCTGTATAATGACTGCTGATTGGTCATTGCTGCATCTACTTTTATTTCCTCAATCACTTTTCTGACTGTCACTTGGTAAACTAATAACCTGTGCGGAATTTGGAAATTATAGAAAGGACATTCATCACAGAGAACCTGGATCCAACACATAGAACAATTTTATCTTCTCTGACTGAATAAAATGTAACATGACTTGCTAATTTAGTAAAGCCACTTGCTGACTTTTTTTGTCAAGGACTACATGGCCTTTGGATCAGAGAGGCTTTTGGTTGTTAGGTATTTACTGACTATTCATCAATGTATGAAAGAATTATGATCATAAAGCAAAGTAATTATATCATGTCATATCATATTAGGTAATCAATTTATAAATAGTCCTGCCTACTGAAGGCTACTAAAGGATTGAACACATGATATATTGCAAGGTTAGAAGTTCTTTCTTTAAACTATATGTTCAAAAAAAAAAAAAAAAAAAAGCTTGGAATGAAGCATGAGTTTATATTAAAAAGGAGTGGAAATTTCCTAACATTTACATCAGATATTTAAGCCTGAAGATAATTAAATATATCTGCAATTATTAAATGCATCTTCATTTTATAAAGCTAATAAATAAAAGAAAGAATTACCTCATAACCTCTGGAACTGTTTTGTATTCCAAAATGTGGAGTACCAGGGTCTGTACATGTATTGTGAGCTGGATCTAATGTAAAATGTGAAACACAACAGGTATTATTATGGTATGGAAAGAATACTTTAAAGCTGTTTGCAAAGATTAAGTCATTTCATCAATGTCTAGTGGTGACAAAAATGGAATTTTTAATGGAATGTGTGTATTTCTACATATTACATTTGTATTCCAATTACATTTCTATGATAAATCACAGTGCTTCGTTTCAGTACATTGCCATTATTTCAGGAGATTTTTTGAGTGTATTTTTGGCAGCGTAGACTTTAGAGTTAAGATTGCATTAATTTTTGCTAAGCTTATCCTTTTGAATCTTTTTGAATATAAAGTATATTTACAATGCAGATGGAAAATACAGGGAAATATTTTTCTTTTCTTCTTTCCCAATGAACAGCTTAATGATTAAGATAGATTTCTAAAAAAATAACCAAGAACCCTAAAAAACCCCAACCCTAAACCAGCTGGTTTTTATAGCAACTAAAATACTTAATTTTTTTGATAGAAGGTATTTTTTGATGAAGGTATGCCAACAGATTATAATTAAATATTTGATGATCAGTTTAATGAGCGTGATTCAAAGCAGCCTGGAACTATTTTTGATTCAGCAATGTCCACTTCACATTCTGATGGTGTGTTTGCTTTGGGGTTTGCTCCACTCCAAAGTCACATCCACCAGGTAGACAGGACAGGGCTTGATCCAATGGATCTTTCTGTACTACAAGATTCCCTCTTGGCAACCAAGTCTGCTTCTGTGCTGACAGTGCATCACAAAGAACGAAACTTGGGACTGTATCTCATCTGTAACCATTTTTAGTTTTCTGTAGAGGAAAAATTTAACTTACCACATACAATAATGTGATACGTCATTTCACTCTTGGTCAACTTCCATTTTCAATGTTGACCATCAGTGCAACATAACAATTCATATGGACTAATATTTACCAAAGGCTTCAAAAGTTAGGTGGATGTTGACCTAATATGTGAGAATAAAACCGAAACACGCTCCTGACCTTGAGCTGCTTAAACAGCTCAAGAACTTTTTACAAATTATCTTCAGCTGGAATGCCATTACTAATAATAGACACATGAAGCTGCATTGATTTTTTTAAGTTATGTCTCATCTGAAGAAACAGTGGGGAAAAAAGGAAAACTTCTCAAGGTATTTTAAGTAAATTATAAATATCCAGAAATAGAAAAGCTTGCCATAATTTGCTATCTTATGGTACTTCTAGGCATACTGCTAGATATTGTTCACTGATCTTAATTTTCAAATTGCTTAACGGTATCTGTAAATATTTTACATGGTCTAATATTTTCCTTTTATGATAACAAAAAATCTATGATTTAAAACAAAAGCTTATGAGTTTGATGCAGTATTTTCCACGTACTTTTATATTATGCTATACAAAATATAAATAGAAATGTCATTACATTTTCAAATTTGATTCTTCACAATAGATCTGAGTTTTAGCTTTTGTAAACCTTCCTGCCTCTGTTACAAAACACAGATGTAAGATGGATTGCTCAGTTCATAAGAACTAAGGATAGCAGAAGTTTTGAATTCCTACAAAATATTGTACTGAGTGTTAATGTCTTAATTTACAAATACCGGCTGCTTTCAACAATCATGCCTGCCACATTCTCCTAGACTCCACCCCAGCTCTTCCACACAGCCAATATCTCAGTCACAGCAAAATGTATAAATGGGCTTGAGTCTACATCTGAATGTATTTATTTGGAAATATCCAAGAGGATTTTTCTATTACAACAGCAAAATCGTTTTCTCCGGCAAGTCCCTGGAAGTTGGATCAAATGCTGATGTCAGTGGGAGTTACAGGTGTCCAGCATTTCTCTCAGTTTGTCTGATTATGTAACAGGCAAAAAGCCTATCGGTCGCACATCAGTCAATGAGAAACTGATAATACTTGGCAGCTTTTCAGAATTTCAAAAAATCAGACCCAGCACGCTTCATCTTTTTGAACTGTACAAGCCACTTTCACAAAGTCCAAAAAGCTTTTTGATTTAGGACTGATCATGACAAATGCCTTTAACTCTCTGGTGATAGAATCTGGTCTTTAATCTGCCAAAGTCTTCTGCGTATCTAAAAGATTCTAAAAATAGATGGAACAAATTTATGCACTTACACTTATTGACATTCTGCATTTCCAGCAGATGAGCAATCATGTAAATTTACAAATTACTTCATATGTGATTGTGTTTATCCTAAAATTTTTATACTCGAAATATAACCCTATTTATCTAGTTCTTTTTATATTACACAGACGTTTTCTATATTTGGAAAGCTAACTGCTAGTTTTCACAGAATCATTGAATGATTAGAGTTGGACAGGACCTTAAAGACCATCTAGTTCCAACCCCCCTGCCTTGGGCAGGGACACCTCCCACTAGACCAGGTTGCTCAAAGCCCCATCCAACCTGGCTTTGAACACTTCCAGGGATGGGGCAGCCACAGCTTCTCTGGCCAACCTGTTCCAGTGTCTCTTCCTAATATCTGATCTAAATCTCCTCTCTTTCAGTTTCAAGCCTTTACCCCTGATCCTACTACTACACTCCCTGACAAAATGCCCTCTCCATTTTTACTGTAGGCCCCCTTTAGGTGCTGGAAGGTTGCTATAAGTTCTCCCTGAAGCCTTCTTTTCTCCAGGCTGAACAGCCCCAACTCTCTCAGCCTATCTTCAGAGGAGAGATGCTGCAGCCCTCTGATAATCTTCATGGCCCTTCTCTGGACTCACTCCAACAGGCCCATGTCCTTCTTATGTTGTGGTCCCCAGAGCTGGACACAGTACTCCCCATGTGGTCTCACCAGAGCAGAGCAGAGGGGCAGAATCATCTCCCTCAACCTGCTGACCACTATTTATGGTAGTGTAAGATTTTATCAAGAATATTCTCAGTAGAAATAGCATAAATAGTGGTAGTTATTACCAATGCATGTTGGCTGAATTCCACTCCAAGTACCATCTGCTTGACAGAACCTTCTTGAAGAGCCTATCAGAATAAAAGGGGATCTGCACTGAAAGCTAACTTCAGATCTGTAGGTGAAACTTTTTCCATTGAGGCGTCCTTCTGCTGGAGTACCAGGATCACCACAAAACACAGCTAATACATAGAAAAGGAGAGGAAAAAAACAGTTATTAAAAACCGCACATGCTTCAGTGAAGTATTCTATAGTTTTTTATGTGCAAGTCAGGTGTACTGAATAAGAGTGTAAAAGTTATGTTCATTTATCTGTTTAGGATTATAGCTCAGATGAATTCTTGACAGCAATTTAAAATTAATTGTCACCATTATAGTCACTGTAAGCATAAAACTTAACCTGGAAAAATCAACCTTTTAATTGAGACACTTAAATGCTTATTAGTTTTGGATGACAATCACAAAGTAGACAACACTATATTGTAATACTTCAAAATGTATCCAGTTTTCACATCAGTCACCCTCAGATGAGTAGGCTGGAAATTTTTGCTCTAATTAAATAAAATGAGAAATGTTTTTCATAGTCCTGACAAGATTTCAAGCACCTAGAGGAGTTGACAGATTTAGAAGAAGCTGAATAAAAAATACAAACAAGATATGAGGGTATGTACTTGTCTCCAGGAAAGAAAAAAAGAATTTAGAAGGGAGAACAAGACTATGAGCTTAAGGGTTAGGATCTGTTTTCACCTGCTAATGGAAATGGAAATATGGAAGAAAAAAGGAAAAGTGTAAGGGAAAATTTTAATCATGCTTGCTACAAGTCAAATTTAGAACATTCAAAAATAATTTTAGTAAGGCAAATGGCAATGAGTCCAATTAGGTAATAAGAGATGGAGGTGACTTTTGGGGAAAGGAAGAAGACCATGACCTCAAATGGGCACAACCACTCAATTTCATAATGAGGTATGCTTTTTGGAAGAGGAAGGGAGAAATCTGCAGTAATCTATATACTACCTGATCTAGGAGAGTCCTTTTTAAACTGAGAGAAACTGAGAGTAGCTCGAGACAACTGATTGAAGACCGAGACAACTAATTGAAGACCAAGACAACTGGTTGTAGTTTCAGTGAAGCAACCGTACCCTGAAAACTTACGCAAACATTGTGGGATGTCTCCCCGCCAAATTCCTCGACCCTCACAGGAGAGAATAGCTGTGTTGGATAGCTGGTAGCCTTCTGCACAGCTGTAACTCACACTGGCACCCCACCTATAATCAGATCCTTCCACTTTCCCATAGAGTACTGGTGGAGGGGGACCACAGGTAATAGCTGTGTCACAAAAAGAAGAGTTAATAATTTCATGACTTTGTAGGGTTTAGGAGAAGGCAACATAATATTTACTCATACTTTTGAAACTAAAATAATATTTCATGTTGTTCAGTTCTGACAAAGCATTCCTGTGTTGATAAAGCAGCCTGGAATAGACAGGAAACCAATTTAAATACAAAAATACTACCTTCTAGGTTAGGAAGTCTCTGAGCTCTAGGTCGCTGGAAGTAAGAAGAGTATATAGCTTATCTAGCTCTGAATTTCTTCCCTACAGATTCATTACTGATCATTATTGGCAACAGGCTACTGAGCTAGATAAAAGTTTTCAATTAAAATGATTTCTTTAAACAAATATGTTTCTATGATTGACAGTTTTAAATATTTGCATTTTATTTGAAATTAACTCTACAGCACTATTTAAAGCCCTTAATGTGATTTCGTTCATTCACCTGCTCATTTTCTAAAGCTTTCAGCACACAATGGGCATTGACTTGATTGGTAATTAGTGGCTTTAAAAATATTCTGATGTTTTCCAGCTTCTGAAAGAACGCCCAAAACAATGAAATCTGAAGTGACCGAGTTTACATTTTCACATCAGTTCTTTCAACAAAGAGCACAACCGTAAAATCACTCAGTGATTTTTACAACAGAAAATGTGGTCAGTTGACTAAATATGCCAAAATTTAATTAGTAGGCTAGACTTAGACATCGCTTTAAAGTGGTGCTAGATGAGCTGGAAGTCTAGGCCTTTTATAAGAAGAAGATGAGCTAGACTGAGCTTGTGTAGTAGTGCTAACAATTTTCACCAGCTTACCTTATTCGCCTTTCAGCCTCATCCTCACTATGACCTTTACATTAGCAATTGTAATTAGCAATCCCTTTACAGAATCTTGGCCATCTAATCCAAGATGAAAAGGGCCCCAAAAAGAAAATGGTACTTCATTTCTAGCAATTCAAACTGAGCATTCTGATAATCTTCATTGCAGAGTGATCTGTTTCTACTGTAGTCATTAATGTTGCTATTTGGACTGATATTATACCACAGCATATGTACAAAATAAATAAAAGTTTTACACAAGTACTTACGTAAATGTTTTATTAACTAAAAAATAATTAATAAATTAATTGTTCCAGAGAATGTTTTCACAATTTTTTATAGATAATGAGACTAATAAGTGAATTTCACATATAGTATCAAAACAGTGTTTGTAAACTATATAGGTTCAGAAGCACACCTTTGCAAATTGGTTTACTCTGGTTCCAAGTGCTGTCTTTTATACAACGCATGGTAGATGAACTGGCAGGCTCCATCAAGTATCCTGGATTGCACTGATAGCTGACTGTCTTATTAAAAGTAAAATCATTTCCAAACTGAATGCCATTTGCTAATGCACCTGGATCTCCACAGCTGATCACTAGTGAGGAAAAGAAGAGAAGTGATTCTTTTTTCAATAAACACATAATGAAACATTGAATTACGTATAGCTACTAACCTTTGTTTTAGTGTCCAAAAGAAGAAAAAGATTTTTCCAATGTATTTCACGCAAAACAAAAAAATGCAATCTTTAATTTTTAGCTAAAAGGTCATATTTTTGAGGCATTGCAATAGCAGGGGCCAAGGATTATGTTCCTTATATACACTAGTTGAAGCTGGTATGCTCTACTGCTACTTGTTATGTTGGTGGTAGTTTTACCAAGACTTTTCCTTCCTTCATACAGATATCTTTGTCACATTATGCCTAATGTTGATGGTGCAATGCAATTATTTTTTTTCCCCTATCAGTGTACTTATGTCCTGTGGGTCTGGCTGGTTATTGAGGTCACTGGCCCTGCTGGCCCTGTAGCATCCCTTCCTCCCTCCTTACTTTCCCTGATGAAGTGGCCCAATCTCATGGCTCCCTGATCCTTAGCAGAATGGTTATCAGTCAGATCGGACTCATTTGGCTCACATTAAAAACTGTAATGTATCCAATTAGGCAAAATCTGATTTAGAACTACCAGAACATCATCCTCTGTACATATGCCACATAATGAAAAAAAAAAAACAAAATAAGTAAAAGAAATTCTAGAGGAGCATGTGTTCCTAGGAATAGCATTATATTTTCAATGTTGACATTCATGTGGTAAACAAATACAGAAAAGTTACCTATGTATCCATCTTAAAAAGATACTTCTGGAAACATCTAGCATGTATTAAAGGGACACATAAATACATAAAATATTCATGTGTAACAATATAGATGAATTCAGAAAAAAATGTGTTATTTTATCTAACAAAATAATAATTGTCAGTGGGAAAGCTCAATGACTTACTACTTTAAAGGTTTAGAGAAAGAAACTTTATTTCTGACCTGTGCAGTCTGGGGCAGTGCCAGTCCACGTCCCATTAGCAGTACAATGTCTAGTAGTTAGCCCTGAAGTTCTGTAACCTTCCCAGCAGGCATAAATGACTGAACTGGAGAATAATATTCCATCAGTGTATACTATCATACCATTGGCTGGGGTGCCAGGATTCCCACAGGACACAGCTGTGAATAAAAGATTAAGAAAAATCGTATTTCAATTATAAGTGACTAACTTATTATTAGGTCAATAGCCCATCTTTTAAAAAAGCTATAGCAATTTTTACTAAGAAAATGTTTAATAGGTATATTCTTGAGTTAATTACTTATTTCTCTTTGTTAATATTATCACTTTACTTGCATTTCTTTTGTTTTGGTTTGGTTTTTTTTTTTTTTGCAATTGCTGTTTCAGGTAGTTGGCACTGCTTGTTCCACTCCACCCAATAAGGCCACTGGAGAGAAGAAAGCTCATTTGGGACTTTCTGACATACCTGTGCTTCTGTTTTGCCTTTTGGCACATTTTTCTATTCTCTTTCTGTTTTCCAGTATCTTCTCTTGCAATTGCAAACATGCATAAATAGCAAATTTCTGTCCATTTGTTTTTGGAATGAAGAAAAGAACAGGCATTCTGTATTGGCCTCCATATCTTTTTTGGCACCTGTAGCTACACATAAATTATTATGTTTCAGCTTCATACATCTGAGATTTGACAGTGGTTTACTCCGATTTACTCTAATTACACATCGTTTTTTTGGGAGGGTTTAGTTGCCTATAAAATAACCTTTACACTAATAACTACTCTATTTATTTATTTTACTTATTACATTTCTCATATTTACTTAATTCAATTTATTGCATCTTCCTATTTAGGTGAGTCACAGAATCAAAGAATCACAGAGTGGTTGAGACTGGAAGGAACCTCTGGAGGCAATTTGGTCAAGCAGGGCCACCTAGATCCTGTTGCCCAGGGCCATACCCAGATAATTTTTGACTCTCTCCAGAGATGGAGACTCCATCACCTCTCTGGGCCACCTGTGCCAGTGCTGAGCCAGCCTCACTGTAAAAAAAATGTTTTCTGATGTTCAGACAGACCTCCTGTGTTTCACTTTGCACCCATTGACTCTTGTACTCTCACTCAGCATCATTGAAAAAAGCCCAGCTCCATCTTCTGTGCATCCTGCCTTCAAATATTCATATATGTTGATAAGATGCCTTCTGAACCTTCTCTTCCCTAGGCTGGACAGTCCCAGTCCTTTCAGCCTTTCCTGAGAGGAGGGATGTTTTAGCCCCTTCATCATGTTAATCGTCCTTTGCTGGACTCTATCCAGTATTCCAGGGAAAAGGTATTCTCCTCCTAATCTCATTCTTATTTATACTAAACAGGAAACAATTGAAGGAGAACAGAAAAATAAACAAAAAGTGCTTTTTTCTTTGTTTGTGGGGATTTTTTTCTGAAAACAGAAGTTTGAAATAAAAAGATAAAGAAAAAACAGTGGTATTTCGAACACCACTAATTGCCACTGGGTGCTGTTGTCCTACAATACGTAATGTCTTCATGCAAGGGAAGAAGAAAGGACATTTCAAAACATCAATTTTCTGCTGAAAATACAGATGCTGTGTCCACTACCATTTTCATACAGTTATGGTGATATTCACTGACAGAAGCTTAAACTGTGCTGAAGAATACTGCAAAAGAACAATTGTTAGATGAGGATATAGTGATAAAATTCCCAGGTGAAAAAATATAACAAATTTGTTAAAAATATTTTGGCCTATCTTCCATTTTATCATTTAGTATACCAGAAAACAGATAGTACAGAATCCGTCAACTCCAATGAACTAGATAAAATAACTTTTCAAACATTCTGGAAATTAGGTAATTTTAAAATTAAATCTAAAGTCTTTCATTACTGCTTTACAATTCTGACAGTGCATAAAAAGTGTAAAAATTCATTTTCTTATACTCATATTCTAAAATGGGATTTCCAGAAATATTCTGTTGCATTTCTTCTGAAAGAGCTAGCATAAAAACAATAAATCTCACAAAAAAATATTAAAATCTGTGTAGAAATATACATTAATTTATACTTAGTTAAGAATACCATGTTAATGTGTCATTTGTTCAGTCCTTGATGAATAGACATTAAGTAGAAAGATCAGATGAAAATATGACCTTATTAGTATATGGATGACAGATTTATTTGTCACTCCATTTTCATATTTTCAATCAGAAGCATTTGTATAATTTTACATCTAACTTAGGTGTTTATTCTCTATTTTTAGGCCTAATATTTATTTAACTAGATTTATTTTCTTACAATCTTCTTATAAATATATATTCCAAAAATTTCTCAGTTTGCATTCATGGTTCCAAGCAAAACATGAACTGCTTGCCAATCTTTTTTGTATCAAAGTTCTGCAGAGCAATATGAAAGCATATTTCTGTCATGGAATTTCTTCTTAATTAAAGAATAAAATGTCATTCAATGGTGTCGTAAATGCCGATGGTATCAATACCTACCTTCACACACAGGCTGTATACCTGACCAGGAACCATTAAGCAGGCATGTTCGTTCTGCAGATCCTCTCAACTGATAACCCATTTCACATGAGAAACGTAGTAGACTTTTTATTTTGAACTCATCCCCTAGTCTAGACCCATGAGCTGGTACTCCTGGATCATCACAATAGCCAGGATTATTTCCTGTAACACACAACAGAGGAGAATTATTGGCAGAGACGTCATGTGCAGAGGTAGTGGCAGTGAAGATGCTCTCTTGTGAATAGTACTACTAACTGCATTGGGTCTCTTATAATTAATCACTTTTCTTTCAGTGCAAGGGTGTGAAACTGAACCAAAAATGAAAATAACATGTCTTTATCAGCCTACTTCTTATATCAGACTTATACAGACTTAAACCTAGAATTTGACATAAATAGATTATTTTGAATGCAGAAAGCACCCTGTCATTTTAACAAATTTGTTGTCTTTTTGACATAAATAAAGGTTTCTGCACATTGTATGTTATTGTTCAACTTCTCTGCTAGCAACAACTTGTAATAACAAAATCAGATAACAGCAATATTGAAGGGAACCATATTCAAGTACCGGGCCCTCTGTGGCTGTCGAGAATGGAAATGACACCTCGATTTTCCCTATACTTAAATGTCCTAAGCAAGTATTGATTAGAATTTTAGAAAAGAAAGAAGGTGCTGCAAACCAGATCTTTCAAACCTGTCCTCGTAGGTCCGATGAGCCAGTCAACTGTCTTGTCAGATAAAGTGGCTGCTACAGGAAATGCTGTCCAAGATGGTAAAGGAAGTATGGTCTCGGTATCAAAAATTTATTATAAATTTTGATATAAAATTGTATCTTTTAAATCCCTCTGCATCCAAATTGTGGTTCATAATAACGTAGTCCTTTGTTCACCACTTTTAAGTTATATGTCTAGACTGAATTTCTATTAAAACTACTGCTTAGGTTTTTTTCAAAAGATGTATAAATAATTCCATAGGTTGAAGTCTTAATCTTCTGACATAGGTTTTTCATTATAGGTACACCTCTCAGAAGAATGATAAAATCTTGAACAAAGGAATAACAACAGCAAAACATTGAAAAAACTCAAATTTCTATTTTAGAAATGAATACTTTCTAAAGTCAGAAAGTATGATTTCATGTGTGGCGTGAGATTTTCAGTAGAGCAAGTTTGAGATACACACTTGGACACAATCATGCTTTCTCATAAACGACCCGGTTCCTGATTGCAATCCTAACTTGTGGCCTTTGGTTGTGTCTGCTTTGTTTAGTCCCAGCTTCTTCTAGAATATATTCTCCTTGCCACCCCTGCCCTAAAGCATTTGGGCTTGGATTTCCTTGTCTAAGTGCATGCTTGTAAACAGTGTGAGTGTCTCAAAGCCAGCCAGTATATTTTGTCCACATCTATAATGTTAAACTCACTCTCCAAAACAGGGTGGCTGTATCCAAAGTGGCTGTTGAGAAGGATGCTCAGCACATACTAACTTGCAAAGTATTTGTGCCTTGTTTGCTTTTCAAAAAAACTATGTAATGTTTTATGGCTTCTTCTAAATTTCAGAATCACAGAATCACAGAATCTTAGTGGTTGGAAGGGACCTTTGAGATCATCGAGTCCAACCACATTAAAAAAA
>JAOQGH010000023.1:93438945-93482774 GCA_025769975.1 Gallinago jamesoni | reverse complement strand
AAAAAAAAAATCTAACTGAGCTTTCAAAGATCTATCAGTAATGAGATAAAAAAAGGGAAAACCTTTTGAATTAGAAGTTCCATACAAACCCAGGACAAACAGAGAGAGACCTGAATTCTTTATTACTAACAAATAGCATGCACTTACTGATACAGACTGCAGAATGTGAGCCTGCTCAAACCTCTCCAAATTTTTTTTTGTCATGGAAAAAAAAAAAAAAAAGTAATTTATTTGGTAAATTTCCTGCCAGTAACTTATTAGTTTACCTATTACAGACACAATAGATAGAAGCAATGTATCATTGCAAAAGTGTGCCTGAGAACTGCCTAACTTTATTTTCTGAAAATACCAGCGTCCATGCATAGGTTATAGCTCAGTGGCAAAATAAAATGAAATGAAATGAAATAAAAATAATAAAATAAAATAAAATAAAATAAAATAAAATAAAATAAAATTATATTCTTCAATAGCTTCAAGCCATAATCTATATTTTGTAGTAACTGCATGTAGAGTCTCAGCGAAGTGAAGCCAAGTTCATTATTGACTCTAGTGAACCCAACTGAGGTTTGAAAGAAAGGTCATACGTAAAATCTCTGTTGAATGAAATGATACAGGTTTGCCAGAAACATCAATCCCTTCCCAGCCGTATATTTAAGGAGCTGGAAGATTTACTTTCTTTGTACACAAATCTGTAATTCATCACTAACAATGAACTTTAATAAAAATGTTTTTCACCCATTAGATGAAAGGCAATTTTAGAAGGAAAGGCATAGCCAGAAGTGCTATCAGATACTTTAGTAAGTTCTAATCAATTCATTAAGAATAAATTTGATATAAGCCATTCATTTAGTAGAATTTTGATATTCTTTTTAAATCATGGATGTAAACTTATAATTTCAGCACTATTTAATCATCGAAATGAACTTTATTATTTCTTAAATCTAACCAATAGGGATATTTTTCTCTTCTTCCATGTAAATAGTATAACACAAGATTTATTTTATTTTAGCCTTTTGGACAAAAAGAATCTCTAATACTTTTGAACTATGCAGATTCATCTTTTAAATCAAAGTATTATAAATATAATAGTTTAAATATAAATCATAAAAAGCATAATTATAATATAAATATGTTACAGCAATTTTCACAGCATATGGTCCAAACCCATCATATTTATGGAAGTAAAAATCTTAGATGTTATATCAAATTCTGCTCTCAGTGAAATGATGTAAATGTAATTACGCTATAAGATTATAGGGGGGCAGCTTAGAGAACAGAAGACTCCGTTGCCCAGATATACAGATAGAATAAACTAGGTGGATGCACGCAGAGAATTGCTCTGTGGGAACATGCCTGGCTGATATGGAGTTCTGAACCAGACTGTGCTGTACTTCTTTTTTCATTCTTTAGAGAGAATACTGAAAATTTTTGTTTCACAGTGAATTCTTAAATTCATTGTGAGCAGTAGCTTATAGGCATCTTCAGCTAGGGTTCTTAACAGGGTCGAGTTAAGCATAAGCTTTGATGCTGCTAGGCTAGAAACAGTAGGGTTTCGAGATCTTGAGATTTAGATAATCTCTTATAGTTCAGTCAATATATGGAAGAAATTTTTACTCACTGAAATTCCTTTCCTTTTGATCTGTATTTATCTAATTTAAAACAGATGTATTTTCTTTACTTACACATATCTTTAAGGTTTTTTTGAGTGCTGGAGAGTCACACAAAGATGGTTAAGAAGTTATCTTAGTTACCCATGTAGTTACCCTAGAGCAGGTGATCTAGGTTACTGTCTCATAATTTGGTTCCATTTTACCTTAGTCTGTGAGACTGTGTTTTAATCTGAAAAGCTTGAGTCTGCCTATTTTTGTTAACTCTGTGTTATGCAGTAGCCTAAACCAGTGGGATCAGCAGACAAATGGAGATATCACATAGCACTTCAGTAAAATTCTTCAAACGCATCTGTCAGACTCTTTAGGCATAAATTATACACAATCACAGAATAGTTGAAGTCAGAAGGGACAGCTAAACCAGTCTGACCATGGATTTGTCCAGTCAGGTTTTGAATATCTCTAAGGATGGAGACTCCACAACTTCTCTGGGCAATCTGTTTAGGTGTCTGACAACCCTCACAGTTAAAAAGCTTCTTCTTATGTTTCATCTTGACTCCTTTGCCTCTTGTCCTTTGACTGGGCACTACTGAGAAGTCTGGCTGTCTTTTTTTCACACTCTTCTTCAGATAAGTATTTTTAAAATTTCTCTCTCTCTCTTTCCCTCTCTTCTCTAGGCTGAACAACTGCACCCCTCAGTCTCTCTTCAAATCACAGTTGAGACCATTAGGCAAGTTTAAGTTTCTGTGAAAATATATTTAGGAAAGGGCATAGAGTGCCACATTGAGAAAAGGAGGGGACAAATAATTAGTGAGAAACAATAGGAAGAACATCAAGGTCAGAGGAGAAGGTAGTCCATGGGGAAGCAGATATTCTCTGTAGCCAGTGGAGAACCCATGCCAGAGAAGAGGAAAAGTTTGAGAAAGGAAGAACAGCAGAGAAAGATCAGTTCATACTGACCACAAGGTCAACCCACCCCACTAACATAAAATAACAAACAATATAAATTCTGAAGACAATTAATAAAACATTTTAATCATTGATATAATTGAAATAAAATCTCCAAAAATTTCTAGATCAGAGATGCATGTAGTAGGTCAATGGTATAGAAATACTCTAACACTGATATGATTAAACTGAACTTAGTATTGAGTGCTCCTCTACTGCACAAATACATTTTCAAAAGTTATTGTTACTTTAGACAGTATATTCCTCTACAGAACCAAAAAGTAGGATTTCTTAAAGAAACTGCAAACTTTATGACCTATGTCTTTTTCAAACAGTTTAAATGTCAACATGGATTTCAAGATTGATCACCATGAATCTAGACAAACTGCTAACTTTATGACTTATTTGTTTTTCAAACAGTTTAAATGTCAACCTAGAGTTCAAGGTTGATCACACCTCAACACTTCTGTATTAGTCTGACCATCTCTTTTTCTCCCACTAATTCTGAGGTTTTTATGCTCAACCAAGCCTCTGAGAGTCACCTTTGGTTCTTTTCTTCTTGTACATCTTCATTTTGTAATTTCTAGTGGTGACATTTGAGTAATACCTCAGTTTTAATGTATATTAAAAAAAAAAAGTCTTGCTGATGCACAAGATAGAAAAGAATCTAGTTTCTTCTTTGATTTGGGGATTACATTCTCCCAAATTATACACTAACAAACTATCCAGTATAGAAAAGCAATTAATTATCCATTCCCTATACTGACCACTACTTCAAGAAGTAATTATGTGTTGTTATTAACTTAATATCATTTAAATCTTTGATATTAGAGTTCCTAAACAACTCTATGGTTTGTAATACAGACCTACCATTAGGCAACAGACAAGCACTAGCTGACAAGATTAGGTGGGTCCTCACAGCTCATGATGAAGAGATACAAGTAAATAAGTAATAGATAAAAGTAAGGGAAGAATGAAGTGAAGAAGCACTGAGTGAAAGGCAAAAGTCCAACTTTACACCACCTGCATGAAAATAGACAAAATGGCAGATACCCAACGGAGAGAACTCTGGAATGACTCCATTCTGATAGGAGTTTGCCATTCTTAAGTGAATGGCTCCTGGCAGAATTGTGCCTATGATACTCACTACTGTCAGAAAACCAACCTTCCTTAACAAGATTTCAGACCATAAAGTGGCCTGGAGCAAACACACATTCATCATATGTGATGAATTAAGGAAAATGAAAGTAGACAGGAGACACAAGTGATATAACGTTGGAGTAACTGTAAGGCTCCTATTTTTTATGTTCTTTTTTTTTAAAGTCCTCTCCCTTTGCATTATTTTTTCATAAATGTCCTCTTTCTTTCTCTTTCATTTTTTTTCCTTTTAATAAATGTACTTGAGTTCAATGTAAATAGCTGAGTAACTCAACCAGTAAATGAAGTTGAACTTCCATAAACACATAAAGTCTCTGCCTCTGACAGTCAAATAGAGCAGATCTGGACTGGATATACAGGATATGTGAAGAAGTGTATATTTTCAACAAGTAAAACCTTACTTAAATGCCTCACAGATGAGATAGAGGAGTTTGTTCACTGAAGTCTAGCAATACAATACAGTATAAAACAGATAAAAAAGTACATGAGCCTAAATAGGAACAGTTTGCTAATTCCTGCTTCTCTGTTCTAATAATTGTATTGCTATGGTAGTTAACTCACTTGAATAAATTCTGAAGGTAGTGACTGAGGGAATTGCTGTCTCTGTATTGTTTTAATGAGAATGAAAGATCTAATTCCACACACACAGAGCTTGAAATTGCATCAGCTATCTCTGAAACAATATGATGAGCTAATCACCAAAGATAATTATTATTCTTAGGAACAACCATTGTAATATAATATGATTTTTAATAAACCAACAGGTGGAGATAATGATGCTACCAGTAGCTCAAGTTAACTTCTTACTATGTGATTTTTAGTCTCAATGTTAGTACCCTTAGCGGAACTTCGCTGACTGCAATTTCCTTTAGTACATTAAAAACAAGTGACAAAGGACAAAAAGCACAGTACTCCCATTGATTTAACATGTAGGTGATCATTTTTCCAGTGCAAGAAACTATTCAAGAAAAGATTACAAGATGTTGCATATGTTGCATTTCTGGAGAAGTTATTTGATCTGCTTTAGTATTAACCCACTTTAAAAGAAGCTGTCTAACTTGGACCTGTCTAATCAGAGACAATAGAATTCAAGACTTGTATTCTCAATAGTGGAAAATTAAATGATTTTAAAAATCATGTCTGTGGTGTGTTTTTTTTTTTTAATTTATAAAGTTATCTTTATTTTCTTAATTTTGTAGTCAGTATTCAGGCATGAGATACAATCCATCCCAAAGAACTGAAATATTCATCAGCCTATGGGAAAACCTAAGTGACTTGTGTGATATTCCTTTAAGAGGATGCATGATTTAGTAAAGATCTGCCAAATTATGTCATAGAAGGGACATCTTTCCAGCCTTGACAATTCCAATTAAACACTCAAAAATTTCTCTTATGTATAATGTATATATTTGAATACATGTATAGAGAGATCAATTGATCAACTAATTGATTGATCTTTGTGTTCTATTTCTCTGCACGTTCCATCCCAGGCAAATTCATTAGGTTCTCTCTAGAGGCTAAGCACTTTTTATTTGGTTTTGGTTTACACATTTGGAAATTGGTACTGTTGTTGAAATTTATAAATGTTATTTAAAAATTTATAAAATTTATAAAAAATTATAAAATTAGACAATTCCAGTTTTGAAAAGTGAATATGGCCTGAAAGAACATTTTAAAATTAGATTCATTAAAATATATTTCCTTCTGGAGCCTTCACAAAAAGAGCATTGAAGTACATACAGTAACTCAAAAAACTTTTCTCCAGGCTTTTGTGATCTTTCATGGTATCTTACATGATTCATAGCATGTCCTGCCTTTCACCTCTGACAATTTGCATCTATTTTATAACCAGAAGATATTCAATCTGCCTTAGTGATGCAGAAGAAAATATTTCACAACATCATGAACTGTTATTGGTATTCAGCATTGAGAAAGCATGTACTACAGCAATACACGGTATTTCAGGGCATCAAACTTAACAAAAAACCCTAGATCAATGAACAGATTTTGGTGGTTTGATAAAGATAATAGTTGAATAGATCAAATATTTGGTATTAGCTCCATATTCTGCAACAACAACTGAAGACTGAGGAAAATAAATAAAAACAATGGCCATAAATGGAAAGAGTAACTATAGGGTAAATTTAGAGACTTGTTTCCCTTTTAGACTTAATTACGTTACTGGCATCTTGATAAATAAATGAGGAGGACACAACGAAATCTGAGAACTTTGGATTGTGATTTAAAAATGTTTTTTTTTTTTTTTTTTTGTCCTTTCCAAATTGTACATTTTATACACAGGTTTCTTCGTGACACAAACCTTTGCCTTATTCTCATCTCTCAAACATCTCTATCTTATATGCTGTGTGCTTATGCCAGCACATACTAGTAAGCAAATTAAGTTATGCCTTCACAAAAAGAAACCTAAACCTATCAGAATTAAATCTTTATCATTTTTTATTATTTTTATATGAAAAGTCAGCTTTCACATGTAAAAAAGTTATGAACATCTTTCGTGTGTTGCTAGGAATTACAGAAGAATTAATAGTGTTTTGATGAATGGGTATTCATTTGCATAACAATGTTTTAATAGGAGTAATAGACCATGTATGGAAAATGTACTCTAGTGTACCTAATTCAGGCTAGATAGCCAACTGTGATTTATTAACATAATATAACTTTTGTGATATAAAGTACACTTTATATGTCTATAAACTAAACACTAGGGATTGCAGACTGAGAAAAAGCTTCCCCATTACTCAGCCCTAACTCCACTTTCCAACATAGAAATGCAAAAACTGAAATAAATGGGGCAATAAGTTCCTGAAGGTCAGGTTACCTATCAGGAATTATAACCCCAAAATACTATACCAATATTTTGAAGTCAGGGTAAAGGATCATACCTAAAATAAGTCATTAGAGAGCAGAGAACATACAAGAAACTTTCTTACCTCGGCAGTTGGGTAAAGGACTGCTCCACTGCCCATTGCTTCGGCACTGTGCTCGAGAAGCACCCTGAAGTAAGTACCCAGTGTTGCAAGTAAAATTTACAACGTCATTTAAATTGAACTCACTGCCGTTAGTCATTCCATGAGCTGGATTCCCAGGATGTCCACATGTGATGGCTGTTAAAAAAAAAAAATAGGGAGGCTAGGATATAGCTGAAAGGTACCATGGAATCACTTGTAGGTTGGAGCTCTTTTGTTGTTTTTGGTTGGTTGGTTTATCCTTCTGAATTTGTCTTTTATATTTATACAAGACATCTAAGAAAAATTAGGAGATATTTATTCAGAAGTCTTACCTGCGAGGAGAAAAATCTTATTTTTTCAATAAAAAATTTAGAATCTACTTCTTACATTATATTGAAAGTTGTAATATAAATAAATAAATAGAAATAAATTTTGGCACCCATACGATACGTGTTAGACCTTTAAAAATCTAGAGAGTTTACAATATTTCCTACAAATGCAAATAAAAAAATATTTTTTCCCTGCAAGCTTCAAAACGTAATAGTCAAACAAATTGAATTTGAACATCCAGAGCATTCTGGAGTTCTAAAGCATTTCTATTTCCTTTTAATCTGATCCTTTTGTGGCAATAGAGAAATCATTGTTGGGAGTAAATCTTTTCCATTATGTTTAGTGCATGTGTTGATTATGCTTAAATGACACTTATAAAATACACTTGTTATGGTCAAGCTCTAGCATACCACACAATAAGACATTAAAATAATATAGAAAAATAGAGAAAAGCATAGGTACTAACAATATAAAATCAGAATGTATATACACACAACTTTTCAACATTGTGGTAGTGATCTTTATCATACTCAAATAAATACGCTAAGCATGAATTTATCTTTTGCTTTATTATTTTGTGGGGGGTTTGTTTGCAAGTGAAAAATAATTTAAATGTGTTTCTTTTCATTTCATCACAGAGTTCAGCTATGAAACAGTATTTTGAACAGTACCTGATCTTTGGGACTTAAATAAGATACCTTCCTCTATACAGACTTATGTATTTAGCCCTTAAATTATGTAAATGCATCTACTAAAATCACTTGAATCTTTTCTGCACCATCTCATTTGCAGCATTTGAATATGAAAAGCTAAAAATCAGAGTAAAGTCTTATTACAGGCATAACTTTATTCTGGTGCAATTGTATTTTAAACTGTTATAGATGACCAAGTTTCAAGAAATAAAGCAGTTTACAGGGTCATACTAAATCAGTTAACATAATTCTTATATTAAACCCTATTCCATTTTTTTAAAAAATGCGATTACCTTAAACTTTCTACAGTTTCCTGAACAAATTATATGTCATAGGTTTTAATAACACAAAATTTAAGTCTCTGGTAGAAGTTCTAATAATGAAAGATAATTCTGTTCAGTCGCCCCTTTCAACAAAAGCATACCCTGTCACTCAGGTCCTCTTTAGAACTCATTACTCTTGACAGGATGCTGGTTTTTGTAACACCTTGGACACTGAGGTCTTAATTACTGCATCTAGTTCTGCCACTACTCCATTATTGTTACTAGATATTGACCTGTTAACTGATCAGCACTGCAATAGATGGATTCACACAGCAGCCAGTACCTAAAAGCATGTGGTTTTCTAAAGAAAAAAGAAAAGCTTGTAGTTTTGGAATTACAGTGTTTTCAATCACTATTAAGCTTTTATGCAATCAATTGAATATTGTTCACCTAAGCAGTAGCCAAGACATTTCAAATAACCGTTGCTACTGTTGTTTTTATGTCGTCTAAATGGTGAATTACAAATTCCCTCCTCCTTCCTAATAGAAATAACTGCCCTATGCAGGCACACACATGTGTTCCGCACATGCACTTGGTCCTGAATATGTCATGGAAAAATAGATGGACTTGGCATGTCTGAAACAGATACTTGCTAAAGAATTACACGTCTCCCTATTATACGGCAAAGAGATCAACCCACTTAATGTAATAGAACTCTTAAATTCATACTCCAGTCTCTAACACAGTATCTTTCTTAGGCTCTTAAGACTAAGAAAGACCACAGAAAATACATAACTCAGAAGAAATAATGGTAGTACTGATAGGATTTGGACAAGAAAAAATATCCAGCCCGAGTACCCAGCTATACAACTAAGTCTGGTTTTGTCACCATTAATACTTTTAGCAAAGAAGGTTACTCTCCTGATTTTTGTTGTGCAGTTACTAGCAAGGAACTAATCAGACATCTTCCTTCACGTTTCTTGTTAACTCCCAATAACCAGTAACTGAAAATATCTTTTGGAAAATATTTGGAAAAAAGTGTGTTCCAACTGTTTATCCAATAAAGAGCTAGGGAAACAGCTGTGTATCACAAATTATGCAAGAGGAAGGAGGCTGACTTTCATATGAAACTAAGAAGCTCAAGTAGCCATGGATGGAGTACTCAGAGTACTCCAGAGTAGAGAGTATTTTTTGAAGATCACAATGTCTGGTTCATACAACTGTAAAATTTCTTTCAAAGCCAATCAGAAACATAAAAGGATGTGTGATTTTCTGTAAAAATCTCACAAAATATAGGCAACTTTATGGCAAATTTTCAGGGGTACATCCCATAACTTCTTTGGTACCTCTGCCATATTTCTAGTTCCTGATACCCACTGCTCAGTCAGAAGACCACGGCAGTATCGCATTAGGGAGCACACTTCTAGCATTGATAAACAGTATATTTTCAGTTTCCTCCTCAGAAATAACAGAGTAATTTTTATGAGAATTTTTAATTAATTAATTAATTAATTGATTGATTAAATGTAGGAAAATCATCTGAAGCTTGGATCGTGACATAAAAAGAACTTGTATGGTTTTTTAGTCTGGCAGAGTTATAAGTAAAAGAAAACCACATTGTAATGTACAAATATTAGGCCACTTGTAATGACAGAAATTGCTTCCAGTTCTTCTCATAACAGTAATGATAACATCAATTTAAGAAGATGTAGCCTCTCACCGTACCCCTCAGCTTTGCCCCTTTCTTTTGAAGGGATTTTATTCACTGCATGGTAAAATTAATCCACTAAAAGTAATAATGCTAGCTGCTGGCATTTCTCCTTTGATGAATACAAATCACTTAAAGATATAAATAGGATTTTAAAAGGACAATGACATTTGGCAGATATTTCCTGCAGCTGTATACAGGTAGGAAATTCCATTTTACCACTAAGAAAGAAAATACTGAACATTTTGAAATCAGTAACATATTTTCACAGAAATGAAACGAAGATACTAAAATGCTGAGTATCTCAATGACTCTGTGTAGACAAATAGATGTCTGTTTGAATTGCAGACATCTTAAAAAATAAAAGAAATAAATAATTTGTATAAATGCACCTGTAAAAATAACAAAAATTGTATAAAAAATGGGAATCCTTATTAAGACTGAAAAAGGATAATAAAATCAACTATACAACAAAGTAGTAGAATAAAAGCAGAGAGATAAGACTTGCATCTAATTAAAGGGCTGATGATTCAGGAAGTATCAGAAAACCTGGCATGCAAATGAAGAAAGAAGTAGAGTAGGAAAGATTCAACAATTCCAGTAATTAATTATGGAATTTTCAAAAATAGGTGAATTAAGACAAAAAAAAATCTCACTAAAGGGAATAAAAAAGTTCACATTTTTTCTAACAGATCCAATACCACGCCTGGGCTTGGACTGGTAAATGTTAGGAGGCCAACTTAGAAAAACAGACAGTCAGCATCAAAACAGCACAGATGAACTGTTCCAGCTTTACCTACCAAACAATGAAATTAGACCAAGAGGGTTTGGTATTCCTGGTGAAAAAATATGGGAGAGGCTTGGTAAGCCCACAGTTTACATAGAAATTATGCCTGGAGAGATAGATGAATTTACACAGTTGTAGCATGTTGCTCAACCCACTTCAATGCCTACGTCATCCTGGTTCCAAAACAGGAATCAGAAATTACTGGATGGTTATTCCATCCAGTATCAGAAATTACTGGATGCTTATTCAGTCTGTGCTAGTTTAAAAACTAGATTAAATTATCATAATGACCCTTGTAATTGAAAATAGGTCCAAAAAATAACTGAGCAACTCATTCAAACACCTTTGAAGATCTAATCCATTGTTAATGTTCAGTTACATTTAGAATAGTAGTAATAATTCAGTCAAAAACTAGTGATACTTACGGACACAAACAGGAGTTTGTCCAGACCATTTGTGATCCTGTAGGCAAATTCTGACAGATGTACCAACAAGTCGAAAGCCAGGATTACACTGATAGACTACAGTATCACGATAACTGAAACCATCTCCACTAATATGACCATTTACAATTGGATCCGGAGAACCACAGTGACCAGCTACAATAAAAGAAAAACCCATCAGAAACAAATATTCTTACAAAACTTGCCAACGTTTACAAGAATGCTGATGTGAAAACAAAATTTCCTCCTTGCTTTCAATAAACAATGTATTAGGGTCAAATACTGCAACGTACAGAAGTTCTCTGGTGTAAAAACTTCAGGTGATATTCCTTCTACTTTTTTTAGGGTGAAGTGACATTCAAATAGTTTTCATTTTCATATGTATAGATTTTGCAGATTTTGTTGCAGAAATGACAAATTTGTCAGAAGAATGTTTGGAAAATATACAATTGCAAATGTATGAAATTACAAATATTTCAGTTCAATTGCTAGAAAACTGACAATTTTAACACAGGTATTCTTTCCCCTTTTGCCTTAGTAAAGTTGCCCTTTTCCTCAGAAAGGTGTGAATTAAAAGGTATTTAACTCTCAAACCTATATGATTATTTTATCATAGACTTATGATTTCACTTAATGATCTGCCATGGAGTTTGCAAGTAGATCTCTGCTAATAAATTAAACACAGTTGGGACCATTCTCTGGCAGAAGCCAATCAGCACAGAAAAAACGAAAATCTCTTTCTCTCCAGACCATCACAGCTGCGAGCTGCCTACCAGGATCAGTACCAGTTTAACCTTCCTTCAACCATTCTTGAAAATTCTCTTGGAGAATCTTAGCCAGAAACATTAGAACAATAGCATTGTTCTAATGATTTAATAAGAGAGATGAGCAAGTTTCATGGTGTCCTGGTGGTGTTATTAGACCAAACATAGCTCTTCTTATATGTATACAACAAAAAACTGATTTCTCACTAGCAGGGCTTCAGACATCAGTAGACAGATCTTAAGACTAATCAAATTTAAAAACAAAACAAAAGAAAACACCCTCAGTTTTTAAAAAATAAAGAAAACATATCTGTGGGGTCACAGTCTGTTGCCTTCAAGAGAAGAAAAACTAAATTATTTCAGATATGCATATTTGTCCCACTTAGCTATATTAGTGCCTTTTCAATGCTATTTCAGTCTCTACTTATATTTTTATTTAATAGAAATCTTCTCCAGTCTGATTTAAAGCCTGCAACATAGAAACCAGGTTTCTACACAGACTTCTTCAAAAAAACCCAACCAGTCCCACGGTTAAGTATATTTTCTTATGTTCAAATATTTCCTAACATTCAGCTCCAGTTTCTACAATGAAGTTCATGTTTATTTATTACTGGCTTTTAGTAATGAATCATAAAAAGTGTTTTTATTTGTGTTTACTCTTTCCAAATAATAATCACCTTCATGTTACCTTCAGCTGATTCTTAGCTAAACTGACATATTTATTGCCTTTTCTGTGCTTATAAACTCATACTCATGTCAAAATCAAAATAAACCCTTCTTTATATTGCTTTTCAATTTGGGCAGTACACTTTGAAATAGCCACCTTCTCCAGCTGTATGAAGGCATGAAAAGGAAAGAACATCTACCAGCAATTCCTCCTTAGTTATATCAGCTGCTGTTAAACAATACAGAACACATTACTCCAGCGTAATAGCGCTCTCGGCACTAAGAAAGCCAAGTAACGATTTTATTCTCTGTGGATTCTTCATTCTGTTTGAAAACAGAGTAGCTGAGCAGGAAGCTATTTCTCTTTGCTGATTAAAGAGGAGAAAGAAAGTTCTTTTTTTTTTTTTTTTGGGGGGGGGTGTGTGGCACTGATTAATTACAATTGGCAACAATTTCATCTGAAACTATGGTAAATCCTCATTTTGAGATGTGAGGACAGGGAGTGAGGTTCATGCCTGCTGCGAGAACTGGGGGGGTGTGACGTGTTTCACGCGGTCTGCATCCATCGACAGCAGGCTTGTTTGTAACTTAGCTTCTTTGGGACTGGATCTCTTTTCTACTAAAGCTTCTTTAATAATGCTAGAGAATATATTTCATTTACACTTAATAGCTCTTCTAAAACCCTAGAAGAGTAAAACACATGCCACTTGATTATTATTTTTTTTCATATATATAAGATTATTGTAATAATCTTAATTGTTGGATGGCTGATGTCTTTAATGAGACATTCTGATATTCTGCAAATTTGTGGAAGTATGAATGTAAGCTTTTCATACCCACCTTGTTACCCAGCTACTCCTCCCCTGACAGGGAGTATGGCAAGAGAGTAGCAAGGACATTAAAAGTTTATTTTTCTCCTTGAAATGTCTCACAGAATAATATACCTTACTGTTCTCAGTCCGAATTATTATGATCCCCCTTACCATTTTTTCTCTTCCAGCCTCGCTCAGCCTCTCCTTGTCCACCACATACACCTCAGCCTCTGGCCCCACTGCTGGTCATACAGTCCAGTCTGTTATCTTCTTTACTGCAAAGCCACACTCTTCACTCTTTTTCAGTCTCTCTAGTAGGTCACCTGGGTTGCTTTCTGTAAAGCTGCTTTCTACCTAGTCGGTTCCAAGCCTGTACTCCTAAGTAGCATTATTCTCGGAAAAGTGCAGGGTTCTGCATTTGTCTTTGCTGAACTTTATGAGCTTCCCGATGGCCCATTCCTCCAGATTCTCAAGGTTCCTCTATCTAGCATTACTGCAATCCAGTATATCAACTGTTCTTCCATCATTTGGTGTCATTCTCAAACTGGTCAAGGCTGCACCCCAACCTGTTACCTAAGTTACAGACAGAGGCTTGATAGTGTTGTCCTCGGTATTTATCCTCAGCATCCTCTGGCTACTAGTCATACTTTGAAAAATGGAACATTACCCTCAGAGTTTGGTGGCTAAACTAGCTTTCCACCCATTTTGTAGTCCCCCAATCCAGTCCCTGTCTTCTCAATTTGGCTATTCTCTCCCCCACAACTGTACTACCAGAAGTAACAAATGCATGATCTGACAAATCTTCAGCCTAGATGAACCACACGCTAGAGCAGACGTATACCTCAGTTTTAATGATAATTTCCTCTCCTAAAAGAAACAATTCTGCATGGCCCTAAATATTCAGACATTGGGATAATTCTGAAAATTGTCATTCAGGCAATTGGGACAGTCCGAGATTTTGGAAAAGGAAACCTGTGAAACATAGAAGCCGTATGTATACAAAATAAAATGGAATACATTTGATTTCTGAATTATTTTTTTCTAGACCTAAATAATGAAGAATTGAAAAGTAGCTGCTGCACTGAAGCCAAACGCAGGGAGCCACAGTAAATTTCAAGAAGAAAGATAGCTGAGCCAACTGCCATAATGCAAACCACCAAGTATTAGGCACTTTCTCTTAAATGGGGATTTAACAAGTTGCTGGACTTATATGAGTCATTTCATTTACAGATAATTGCAGCTAGTGGATTTAATTTTTTTTTCTGGAAGTTTTGATTCATTATATTAAATATTCAAATAACTCAAGAACTGAGGGAGCACTGCAGTAACATAGATGTATGTAATTTTCCCACCAATTAAAATTAGATTAAAAGAATATTAAGGAGGCTGCTAGTCGATTTTTAAATAAAATATGCTATAAAGAATTAAGGAAGTTGTTCACATGGCTTAAGGTTGTTTCAGTAGTTTTAGTCTAAAACATCTGGAAAACGAGATACAAATAATTCTATTTTATTTTAATAAGAACTTGAAATATAAGCCAATATCACAATCCCATACTGCAGTTTAGCTATGAGATATCAATTACAGCATCAGATATTTTTACACAAACACAGTCAGTGTTTTCCCACACTAACAAATGTAGAGAACTATATATTTTATAGAATCACATAAGATATGGAATGCTTACTTTTTTGGAAAAAAAAAAGTTTAAAATGCATGAAAATGGAATAGAGTAGATTATATTTAAGTTTAGATTTTAAAAGATGTCCTTTACTTTTTTTTGTACAGTTTTGCACTTGAAATTCATAAAAAGCGAGGAGAAAAAAAAATCTGTCCATGAATAAATGCCACCAATAATAGAGATGGAGTTAAGCAAACTTTTAAATGCTTCGTATCTGATCTATGCCCTACAGGTATGTATGGTCCGTCACACATACAAAGCATGCACACAAACATGTTTTGTGACTCATATGTGCAATTATTCTTGGAAGGAAAAAAACGGGAGAGGAAATATCAGCAGTATGGTGATTGAGTTAAATAAAAAATAAATCTTGCCTAACAATTCATATTTATTCTTGTATAACTAATTAAAAAATCATATAATACTAACTACCTGAAGACTCAGGTCTTATATTTAACCTTGGACTCATTAACTACAGTCATTGGCTTTACCTTTCTTTTGAGACAAATAATAAGGATTTGACAAACCCTTTCCTGAGATATAGAAATTAGTGTACTCAGCTGGCCTGAAATCATAAATTGATTCTACACAGACCAGTGGGTAACATAAAGTAATACCTATTTTCATCTATAGCTGTCCTGAATTACATTCAGGCAGGTACAGTGTAGGTAAAAAGCATCTCATTATCATTCCTTTGAAATGGAAAGGCTTATTCAGAGCTCCCTGGGTGTTTGCTTCCTGATTTTCACAGACTTCACGTAACTCCTAAAGGCACCTCTGAAATAAATTTGGTGCATGCTGTCCTTGAAATTTAGGAATACACAACTGGCAGCATTCACATCATCTAGCTTTAAAATTCAAGAATTTACCTTTCCTGAATTGCTCTCTGGAGGAGCCTGCATAGTTCCACTGACCTTGTTGGGAATTTAGGATCTTAGATTGTACTCTAAATTTTATCTAAATGAGGTGCCTAAAGTATATGGTGTGAATATTTCTAATGTGAGAGAACATTGAGAGGCAGAAAGAGGTTTAGTAGCAGAAATACAATCTTCTGCCACATGCGTGTGATAACTCAAATTTCACACTCAGAGCTGTGCAGTATTTTTGGCACTATAGACCTTGCTTGATTTTGAAACCACAGGGACTAAATAATGATTAACAACCTTCAAGTTCTAAATGTGATCTTTTTTGCCTAGTGAAGTAGATCCATGCATTTAACAGTTCTAAGCATAGGGCTGCATTCAGCAATGCAATCAATCAGATACATCAACTAGAAATCAAAATCCATCCATATTTTAGAAAAATAATTGGGAGGTATCATAAGGCAAGCATTGCTCTTACTGCAGTAACTGTTCCTGTGCTTGTTACAAGTGGGAAGAGGAGAGGAGAGGTCCTATGCTTGTTACAAGTGGGAATAGATCTGTAGAAATAATTTAAAATGCAGATAATGAGGTGGAAGAAAAAATAATTATTGGTTGTGACCAAGGGGATAAGATAAGAGTAATGGATACCAATTTCAGTGTGGATTTGTAAAAAACTGAAACAGATAAAATCCAACAGCAAATCACTCCTGGAGAAGAAAACGATGAATTCATATAAATGAAATTCATGCTGTATACAGAGATATAGTCTTTCCTAACTATGAGATCTATTAAACTTATTAGGCCTTTCCCCTCTAACTCCCAAGAGATAAAAGCTTCACTGTGTGTAGTCTTCAAACTGATTTGGAAAATAAACTGGTAGCGTTTGTTATCTAAGTCCTGTACTGATCAGTTGTTCTCCATCCCTACACATATTTGAATCTAAATTTGTGGCTACCATAGACAGTCAATCTTCTGGGGTGTTCAGTGGTAAAATATATTTCTCAGTAGTCAGAATAGGAGAAAAAATATTTTCCAGCTTTCTGTGGGCAAGAGTTATTTATAATGCAAACAGAATTCACTGAGATTTGCATATTATTTAGTTTGTATATTTTAGCAACCAAATTATGCTATGTGTATAGCTTTTCAAAAAAGAAAAGCAGTACATAAGTTCTAAATACTATTATTATTGATCAGATAATGAAGTGTTTTTTCAGGTTAGTTAAAATTAATGAATGCTAACACATATCTTTATGCTTGAAATTATTATATACAGGTGTCAGGCACTACGCTGGCAATGAATTGTATAACACACTGCAAAAAACTGAGGGGTAATAGCTTTTTTTTTTTACAGTGCAGATTGCATGTTTTCAACAGAAGAAAAGACTGAGGAAAACACTCCTACATATACAAATTTGGGGCTGTTGGATCTTCACAGCTGCAGTTCCAGTATCTTGTTGGTCAGCCTCAGACCAGGCATAACCCTGCACCATCAGAAAGCTGATGTATCTTCACATACAAACCTCTTATACAGTTCCATTGTGGAACTGATGAACCTATGTATGTGAAAAGGTAATGCTGAAGCACAGCATTCCCCTAACCAGCACCTCAGTGGAACTCTTTTTCTTAGGTGAAAAAATAGTTATTTTACTCCTTTAGCACTCTAAGTATCAAAAGAAGTAGTAACTAAAGTACACATCATTTATGCCATTATTTCCTACATCAAAATGAGAGCATATTTTAAATTGAAAGATAAATGGAATTGAAAAATATATCAAGCCAGATAAGTGTTTTTCCTTTTCACAGAATTTGCCAGAAACAACTCCATCTTCCTGGGAAACACTAGTAATGAACTGCCATTTAGAAGCGTGGTTATTTCTAAAAGACAACAGTCACTATTTTTGACCACTTTGTATCTTAAGAGATGACATAATGCAACAGTATCTTCACAAAAATTGTACTTCACAAAAACTGTGCTACAAACATTACTGTTGAAGGAATCAATCAGGAATACATGATCAAAGGTCACAAAATCTTAATTCAGATATGCATTACATGGTCTCAGGCTATTTTTTCCTGAAAAGACTCCATCATCATTTTCCTTGCTGATGCAGCCCAGTATCTGAATTGAAAAAATAAAAGGCAATCAAAATGGCAAGTAGGACACAAAGACTGGGGTTTGATCCCTGTCACTGAGAGAAGATTCCTGCATTTTTGTATTTCACCTATATCCCATCAAATTGTTGATTCTACACTGATGAAGAATAGAGCTAATATGCAGATAATAACTCCACATGCTTTTTCGTCAAGGTAAGATTATTATGCTTTTGCCTGTTAGTCCATTACTGTCTTGTGGCTTGCAACCTGTTTCAAAATATTTTCTCCAGAAGTATTTTCAGGCATCTCCAGAAATGCAGGATGTACTCTGTTAAAAAGAATGTTTATATAATTATATTTGATATTCTTTTTTCTTAATAACCTGCTAAGATAAAACATGATACTTGAAAATTGTTTTTCTGAAGATATGATTGACTTGGTATGTGGTGCCATCACACCTGGCTGTTGTGATGCAGATGTTCTTCTTTTCTTTTATTATATTCTAAGAGGGGAATGTTGCTGTATTTTCCACTGCAGCTCTGATTTTCTGTGTTTTGCTCAGGGGAAGTCTAGCCATTTCTTTCAGTTTTGCATGTTGGTGAGAGCATGAACTCAAAGCTCAATAACTGTAAAATACCCCTTAAGGTGGTATATGAAGTAACTTTGCTTAGAAACAAGGCAAAACATCATAGACTACCTACTTATCACTTATATCTATAAAGTAATGAACACCAGCAACCTGATATACCAAAGGTCATATGTATGTTTACCTGAACACAGAAAGACAGTAACACTGTTGTTGTGTAGAAAGTTAAGAATGGATTCAAGAGTCTAAGAAAGCTCAGCCTTTTGTTATCAGTTCCTTAGGTGTAAGCAAAACTTCTTTCTGACACATCCATATTTACACTACAGGTAGATGTCAGGTTTAATTTGAGTTGGTTCATGGAATTGACAACATCAGGGATTCTTCAGACAGTATGAAGGTTTGAAGAAGTGAGGCTTAGAAAAAGCTTTTTTTTTTAGATTTGATTTGAATTAATTTCTTCAGATAGGACAAAGCATGTTGCTGTTCATGACACTGCAAAACATACCTGTGCACATTCTTTTAATGGGATGTTTTGAAGAAACCAAGATCAGAAGAAGATAACCAGAATGTTATTTTTCATAGGCAAAATTTTCATGTTAATATACTTTTTTAAAAATTTAATGTTTCTACAGAGTAGGAGCACAAGGAATTTTGTAATTTAGAAATTAATCAGCATAATTTATTTAAAAGTTTAAAGTCAAATGTTACTGCTAAACATGCATCAAATTAGTCAAACATTGCTCTAGAATACCTGAAAATTTTACAAGTGAATTCTGGATAGAGAATAATTTCTGACAATCCATGTTACAGATACTACCATTTTCTTATAAAACAATGCTTTTACTGTTTCATTACTGAAAAAAAAAACAGTAATACAGATTAATAATGTAATGTAGTAACTAATTAATTAGTTACTCTAGTTGTTTTGTTTTGTTTTTAAATGAATTAATTATTTCTTCTGCACAACAATTAAATTCTTGCATATGACAGATGGTCAAACTGTCTTATTTAAAATGTACTAGACAGGCATAGAATACCATGTGTTCTGCTAAAAAGATGTTGCTATGCAGCAGAGAAATAATCTGCTTTTTAAGAGAGGTTGAACTCTGGAGAAAAAAGAGATTCCTCCTTTCCTGAGAGCAACTGAGTACAGTCAGCTGCGGGCCAAGAAGAAAATCTGCAAAATGACAGTAGATAAAGTGAATAAAAGACTAGAAATAAATATACAGTCTGTCCACTACCAGGAACACAACCACTGCTGAGCCTCAAAGATGACTGAAAAATAAAATAGTTTTCTTATGTCTGTACTAGAGTGCAAACAAATATGAGAATGAAAGATTTGAGATGAAAACTTAAGGTCTGAACTATATACACCTCAGGGTTTGTAAGGCCGTTTGTTTTGCTTTACTTTGGACTGTCTCTTGTCTTCTTCCCTTAATGGAATGCTAAATATGCTGAAAGCTCATTTGTAATTGGAATGCATCAGCAATACTCCTGAACTCTAGGAACACTCATCTTCAAGCTTAGTTTCATCATATACCCTGTGACTGCTCCACAAAGCAAATCAAACTGTAATTGTGAACAATCGAGTCACTTAAAAAACCCTCCTGGTCCAAAAAGCAGTCCGACAACATTAAATACAATTTAATTTCTAATAAAAAGCTATATGCTAGTAGAGTAGTGTAAAAATATATGCAGTACACAATATTTCTGTATTTAAGAAATCTTTATTTTTCATTGACTTAAAAATATTGTTGCTTGGTAAGATCTGAATTCTAGTACTTGATACTGTATTTGATTAAAAGAAAATAAAACAAAACATAAGTAAAGCCAGAAATTTGTTTTTTTACCTAGGCATTGGGTTTCAGTACCACTCCAAAGGCCGTTTGCCAAGCATTCTCTCACATGAGAACCAACTAATGTGTATCCTGTGTTACAGGTGAAAATTGCAGTAGCTCCATACACTGTTAAGGTTCCAATCTTATTTCCATTTGGTGGAGATGGAAGACCACCACAGGAGATAACTAGGAAAAAACCCAAACAACAGAAAAAAAATTGAAATATGAAAATATTTTTCATAATTTCTTAGACTGGAAAACAATATATCACCTCTCATTTCCTGAAAAAGTAAATGTAATAGAGTTGTATTCCACAGTAAGACCTTAAAATTATGCTTGATTTGGCAACATATGTTCTAAGTCTGAAAATCCATTGGGATATCTTCACCTTGACAGCAGTTTAAACACAATCCATATTTCCAGTTCTGAAACAGGAGAATGACTATATGAATGACTGGGAAGGCTGTGGTTATATTCCCATCCACTCCTCAAACATACTTTCCCCAGCCATTTAAGTGTTATGTCTGTTAAAGATATTCTTTTTTTTTTTAACAGGCAGTACTTAAAATTGTTATGAACTCTCTTCTTTCTTATTGCTCACTGCTGTTGATGATCATATAACATATATGGTAGTCTAACTGCTAAAAATATACATCTTCTGTTTTTACTGAAGGCTAGACTTGAGCCATTATCACAGAACCCTCTGTAGCATCAGCTGCAACCCACAGCTATTACAGTACCACATAAAAAATTACCTTTTAAGAATGTATCAAACTAATTTAATCCGTTCTCTCTCTTGTTTTTAGAAAAATATATTCATAATATTGTAATTTAAGATGCAGACCAATGCCTTCAAGAGCTTCAACTGTATTTTATTATAGGTTAGCGTAAGTCATGGATTTACTTTCAAAAGCATGTTAAAGACAACTAAACTTCCTACCTGAAACCTCAGGGCGACATTCTTCTATATTTTAAAAGGTTCACTACAGAAAGCAGTATGGAATTGGGTAGATAAAATGAAGTACAAAGAACTGTGCAATCATAATCAGAATACATGTGATCAAAGTCTTTTATGCACACAAGGTTTCTTGAGGTGGATGAGACTCCTTTCAGCTACAATCAAGTCACATTACTGTAATTTTTGGAGTAGTGTATCATTGTAACTTGTACTACTAGTACTGAGTATTAATTATACTTATGCTTATACTAAGAAATATTTTCTAAAATGCAATAGAATGAATTGTTCTAAATATATTACATATGCTTTATTACTTTTAATTACAGTGATTCCAGTCAAAAATAAGTAAACTACATGAATAATGAGCCACCTCATAATTTGCTATGCAGCTGTTCTGTATATTCTCAAATAAATAAAAGATTTACCAGCTAGGTCTCTCTTAATCCAAAACCCACTTAAACTGGTGTTTCACAATTCCTTTAGTGATACTATTCACAAGATAGATATTGATAAATATGATATAAATGACTTATCATCAGTGTTTCAGTTAGCTTTCCTGTTGCTTCGGAAATATAAACAGCTAGATCTATATTTATATAACCTACCCCTAGCATTTGAATGACAGACAGAAAGTAGACTTCTCAAAATACTCTAGAGTGTATTTCTGGATCTTAATGATCTATATCCAATGAAAGTATTACTGAACATCTCTTGGGGGATGAAGTTTGCCATAATTAAATCCTAATCAGTCCTCTATCAGAGGGTAAAATAATGTACCTGTCTTATAAATAAACTAATGTATCTTCAATGAGCAACTCACTGGGTTTCTGTATCTACCTAATACTTTGCTTTTGGTTAACTGCATCCCATATGGGTCGCTTCATATTCTGCTTACTTAAAAATTCTATAATTGTAAAGGTTGGTCAAGAACCAGGTTTTCAAAGACTTCTCAGCAGCTGAACAGTAGCTGCATACTAGGCAGCAAATACAAACCCAGGTTATTTAGTATGTGTGCACAAAAGAAAAAGGGCACAATTGCAGTCAATAGAATAAAAAAACTCACTAGTTTCAAATTAAAATAAAATTGGTATAGCTATTACTGGTTTATAAGAGATATAGAAGAGTCACCTTATCTTTCTAATTAAATATTTTTAAAAGGAAATTTTCCCAAAACAATACCAATGGAATAAAACAAACAACATAATTCCACAGCCCATCATCATTTAGATAAGATCAAATATATTGCTTTCATGTATGCATGTACTGGATTGCTGTTACAGACAGCTCTCTCAGCCTTGTTCTAAAATATCCTAAATAATTTTTTTTCTTTTCTAGAAAATAAATTTTGACATATATTATTTTTAGTTCAACGGTGTACATCCCTCTCTTCTCTTTTCTTTGTTCTTCTTTTTGTATACTAACATCACTCTCTAATACTGTCTTTATAAATTTCATGTCTTATTTACAGCCACACAATTCCCAGTACTGGGAATTTATACTTATACTGGAATTTATACTTGAATCACCCTCGGGAGTGATGCAGTACAATCTGAGATGACTTTGGGTGCTCTTTCTTGCCTCCAGCTACTATTGAAGATGGTTGAGAATCTCTCCCAAGTCCTCTTTACTGTCTACCATCTTAGATACTGTAATTTGTCTCATACGGTGTCAGGAGGTTGTATTTAGGCAAATTAATTGTCTCTTCTGTTTGTCACAATATGTACACCATACTGATGATTTTACTCAACATTTTAATTTGCAATATGAAAAGCTTTCTGATGTTTATGTTCATTCTGTTATCATTATCACAGAATCATATGAAATACTTTTGGTACCGTTTCTCATAAGGTATTGTTGACACGTTTGCAGATTTAATGGAGTTTGACAAAGCAGAATGATTCTGTTCCCTTTGCTTAAATAACAGAAGGTACAATATAGTAACTAGTTCCCCTGATCCCAAAAATTCTTTCCTACAGTGCTGCCATAAAAAATTTCTTATTGAATTAGTTTGTTTCAGAATAGCCATTTAAATATCTTCTAATATTAGAAACTGAATTGAAAAAAATAGTCACTTTCAAAAAAGAAAATAGAGCATCTCTTTCAGGATGAAACAGTAAATTTGAATAATTCACTGAAATGACATACTACCCTGAAAAACTGAATGCCTATATTTTATTTCCAGTTCTGCTGAGTGTAGGCCTGTTAGTTGGCCATTTCCCCTCAGATACTGGGATCTTGTGTGCTGCCCTGGCATTGAAAGAGAACTTGTAAGTATTAGCATAATGCAGTAAAAGTTTCTGCTTTAAGGATAGCAGAACTAGCTGATGTGCCAAATATCCCCTCCAACCAAAGCAAATAACATCTTGGAAAAAGAAGAAATGAGGTTTGGGTGGGATTCATTAAGATTTTGATGGTCTCACCCTTGGCAACTGTATGGTCCCACTGAGAATATCAAGATTCTCCAAATTTTTAAACATCTGAAGTTAGGCGGATGTAATTTATGAAACTGTTGTATGAAGACACTATAAAAGCTCATATATACATTTCTCCAACAGTGCAGTTTTCATGCTTCACCCAAGAGGTCAAGGCAATATCACCTTCTAATCTAATTCTAATCTGTAATCTTCTAAAGGAATAACATTATCTCCACGGTATTCTCTAAATAATTATGTGCTATCTAGATGAATAAATCCATAGTCAGACATAGATCATCATCCAGATTGATCTTCTGATGCTACTTTATTGACTCTTGTATGAAATATATTGTACTTTACACATACAGTTTGAATCAGTTGATTTCAACAAGCTAAAGGAAATGTCATATTTGCTTACTTATAGAAGACTGATATCAAAGCATTTTTTTTTAAAAAAAACTGTATTTATAAAATAAAATATATGTATTAAAAAGCACAGGATATTCTGTAAACAAGTATGTTCCTTACCCTTACAACTTGGCCTTTCATTGCCTACACTCCAGGTTCCATTAGTCCTGCACTGTATGAGTCTTCGACCCAATAAATAGTATCCAGGACTGCAGCTGAGCATGACTTGCGCTCCATACTCATTCAGTGACCCAGAAATAAGTCTCCAGACAACATGTTCTGAGAGCAGAGTCTCTATGCTGGGGCAAGTTACAGCTGTGAAGAAAGGACACTGAAATATTAGCAATGTACCCCTAAATTTCTTCACAGAATATATGTCTTGCCTTACTGGCAGAAGTTTTGCAATGTAAAATTGAGCATACCACAAGCATTTTTGAAATACATGTTCCAGGAAAAATAAACGACGTCACACAGAGAGTATTACAAATTGAGCAGGAGTTTGTAGTACGTTTTCCTTTAGTGAGATGCAGTGGAACAATAACATACTGTTATGCTCTCTAATGCGATTTATTTTAAAATTGCAGAAACAAAACACATCACAGACTACAGGGGATGTAAAAGGGAAAACAAATAATGCTACGTAATTTTTGCAAATGCTCAAATGATGCTTTATTCTTCTGTCCCTGATATTCACTTGAGGAAAGCTCTAAGAAGTTCTTAAAACAGGTTGCCATAAAAGCTGCTAACACACATTCAAATGCTAAGTACTATCAAATATTATACTTTGGGTATTCAGGAAAAAAAAAGAAAGATAACATTTAAAGAGATTTTTAGTGTGATTTCAGCTCTGCTGCTTTTAGCGTTTCAGATTTTGTAAGAAAATACAGTTACTGCCAATAGACAAGAACTGTAGTTTATGTTTTTCATAAGGCTTAATATAGCTACCAATCATAGATAGAATACTTAAATATTTTTCAATTTAAAACTGATGCTCTGCAATTTAAGATAAAGTACACAGAATATTTACAATATTTAGGATATTGACATGAATTCTATATCAAGGTGCCCATGCCTCTGTAAAGATTAGACTAGTTTATGAAAATATTTATGATTGTTTTAAAATAGCTGTTTGGTATCTTATGCCAAGTTGTTCAGAATTTCCCTGCTATAGAAAAAGTCTTAATGAATCAGTGATTGTTCATATCCTAAAGAATACTTTATAAAAAAATACTACCCTAAGAACACTTCAGAAAAGCTATACTTTCCAAGAAAAACCAAACAAATAAAAAACTATGTAACAGAAATTTAGTTTGTCTTCTTTTGTTTCCCTTACATGTTGCTAAACAAAAGATGACAAATTTTATATATATATTGTATACTTAGGAATCATTACGTCTTGTCTTCTGTACTATATACTCAAGTAAGACAAAAGCATTAGGAAGAAGTGTGTAAAAGCTGTAAAATATTCTGAAGAAATAAAAAGATTCTTGTTTATGCTATTATAAATTTACACCATTCTAGCAGGGAAAGGACTAATAACACAGAAAAAATAATTACATATTCTGTAACCTTTACACTGTCTGAGAGGTATAAAGTGGTTTTATCACGAGTATGAATGTGTGATGAAAGAGCGGAGTCCAGGCAATCACAGAAATGCAGGGAAGGGCATAGAAAAATAATTCTTTCAAGATATATTTCCACCACTTTTCAGAATATCTTTGATAATGCTAGAATTACACATCTATCCTTTCCAGTAGTTACTTTACCCATGGTACCATCTAGGAAGTACAGAGCTGACACAGTAGCATATCTATGAAGATGTGTAAGAATTTATGAAGGGGAAATCATCTGAAGAGCTTCCAAAAAAAAAGGTACATCTCATGCTATTCCAGGAATATGTTGAATTTTGTGACTCTGAGCATAATTATTTTTTCATGGAAAAAAAAAGTGCAAGTACAATATATACATGATGGAAAAATATCTCAGTTACAGAAACTTGTCACTATTATTTGCAAGTGTAATGGCATCTGATATTGGTTGCCATTCTTCAGCAGGTAGTTAACAACTGCAAGGAAAGGGAAAGTCTTACACGGTACAATCTTACTGTACTGTGAATTTATTATACAATAACTAGAACTATATTGTTCAAATATACCCCTTTGACTATATTCACTATTATCTTAAAAAAGTAAGATTAAGGTCAAGTCATGTATTGTGCTTGAGAAACTAGTGTTTCATTAGTATTAGTAAAATAAGAAGACAGTAGGAAGCCAAATTATCCCATACACCACAGAATCTTAGAATAAAGACCTAAGAACAAAATACGATCACTTGAGAAAGTTGGTAATTTCATTACACTAGCAGCAAAAAAGCCTCAGAGCAAACCTTGTGCTTGGAATTGTCCTCACCCACATGCAGGACCTTGCACTTGTTGAACTTCATGAGGTTTGCATGGGCCCACCTCTCAAGCCTGTCCAGTTCCCTCTGGATGACATCCCCTCTCTCCAGCATATCTACCTACCGCACCACACAGCTTGGTGTCATCAGTAAAATTGCTGAGGGTGCACTCTATCCCCCTGCCCAGGACTCCAACAAAAATGTTAAACTGTCATCGGGACAGTGTCAAATACCTTGCACAAGTCCAGGTAGATGACGTCAGTTACTCTCCCCTTAGCCACCTATGCTCTAACACTGTTGTAGAAGGCCACCAAATTTTTCAGACATGATTTGCCCTTGGTGAAGCCATGCTGGCTGTCACCAATCACCTCCTTATTTTCCATGTGCCTTAGCAGAGTTTCCAGGATTATTTTCTCCACAATCTTGCTGGGCACAAAGGTGAGACTGATCTGTCTGTAGTTCTCCAGGTCTTCCTTTTTTCCCCTTTTTAAAAATGGGGTTATATTTCACCTTTTTCAGTCAGGAACTTCACTGGACTGCTATGACTTCTCAAATATGATGGATAGTGGCTTAGTAACTTCATCTGTGAGTTCCTTCAGGACCTGTGGATGTACCTCAGCAGGTCCCATGGACTTGTGCACTTTCAGGTTCCTTAGATGGTCTCTAGCCTGTTCTTCTACAGTGGGCAGCTTTTCATTCTCCCAGTCCCTGTTAATGCCTTCTATTACTTGGGTGGTGTGGCTGGAGAACTTGCCAGTGAGGACTGAGACAAAAAAGACATCCTAGCTAAGGTCTTAGCTAATAAAAACTCCAGCAATTGCACAATAGCTATGATGAGTTGGTGGTGAATCTTTGCCTGTTTATATTAACAAATTCTTTTTGCATACATAATATAACTGATGCTTTATTCCAGAACTACTTATGATTCATAGTTCTATAACTAGACATCGTACAAACATATTTCTAATTATTTTCTAATTAATTTCTAGATAAAAATCAATGTCTGAACCATCATAGTTATAGCTCAGCGCACCATAGCTTCCAAAATATCTATAGTGAAATCTGCAATATGCAGATTATGCAAAGGTAACATTAGCTGTTCTTTGAAATGTTTGATATTAGAGAAATTAGCATAAACCAATAAAAGACCTGATTTAAATCTTTGAGTATATTAAAGGAGTCATGGAAAAGAGCAATAAATTTATGCTGTTACAGGGAACCATCCCAGGCAATTAAAATGTTTGAAAAATTAATTAACCATAAAGTCAATTTCCTAGGTTATGCATCCACTTGCTTCTATGGAAAAGAAAGTAAGAACAGAGGTTAACAAGCTATTCTATTTCAGCATTTTGTTAATAAACAAATGCTGGTCCAGATCTCAGTACCAACACACCTGGATTACAATCTATATGGGTACGTTTTATATTGTACTTCCATAGAAATATAGTAGAATATTGTATGCAGTCATATTATTTGTTTACAAGTTATGGTGATTTGCTTTAGAAAACCGGTAGGGTATGTGGCATAAGCAGAAAAAAAATCTGACATCGTGATCTTACAATAAGTGAACAGATTCAGCTTTCCGATCTTGTGAAGAGAAACATGGAAGTGAATCATAACGTTTGCTGTCATTATTGTTTCACCTTCTGTCACAATATTTTAAAGCAGTTCCCTAGATCTGGTCAAAAAAACACAGCGCACAGAACTGAAAGTTCTGCTTTGCATTAATGCTCTTTTCCATATATCTTTTAAAGCAGATTTAGGCCTGCAGATTTCCCATGGAAAAAAAAAGGTTATACTTCCATTAGTTTCAAGTGGTCATGTATCTGTACATCTTTTTACTACATGTCTAGCAAAACTAAAACGACATTAACCATAATTTCCTTAAGAACTTGCATTAGACATTTTCTAGCAGGCAAAAATGTCTGTATTAAAAAAAAAAAAAAAGTTTTCTGCTGGCCCAGAGAACATTTCTTCTTGTGTGTTGCTTTGTCATGAAAAAAGTGATGCTTGATTTGTAAAAAAGTATGTGTTAGCGTTCACCCTAGTTCTTCTAAAAGTATCATACGTATTTAAACTTTCTGGGAGCAAACACTGAGAGTGTACCACATCTCAAATTAGCAGAAGTTTCTAGTATTGGAATACACAAAGCAAACTTGTTACTGAGATTTCTTTTCATGAAACATGAATTTAGGAACAAGGAAATGCAAACTTTCAAATATTATTAAAGTATACATACTAAAAAGAGAAAGAAATTCTCTTTTGCTTCAGAACAGGCTTAGTATGGCCTCTTCTTCGATTCAGATCTCATATCCTTTTTTTCAGTAGTTTCCCTGTATCACATCATGCAATTTCTACTGCTGACACACTGAGGCACGACTCATTCTTTCTAGTTCTTTCAATTCTTAAGAATTCTAAACCACCTGTCTCTCTATACTATTCAGAGAAAACATAAACAACACATTCAGTCTCTGAACAGACTTTAATGACATCAACTACTACGTTCAATTGCTGTGGAGGGAGAACCTAAGATTTAGATCAATATTTGTTTTATGAGCAGTGTCAAGTGACCACAAAATCAAAAAAAACCTATTAAAATATATTTAGTGGCTCCTCAAAAAGATAACTATTCTTATCTGTCATCTTTAGCACATAAGATGTCTAGACATAGTCCAAGTCACAAGGATATTCAGAAAAAGACGTATACTACTTCTGCTTCATTTCTATGAGTTTTGAAATTTTGTAGCCAAACCAAAAAACACCATACAAGATGAAAAAGGAAAATAACTTCTATAGCACTGAAAAATATAGATTTCTAAATCAGAGGAAATTCTCAGGAGAAGGAGAAAGCTAAGCACATGGTGAAAAATATTTAAAAATATAAATAAAAGTGTAAAACAAAAGAATTGTCTCAGAAGAATGGACTGACCCTCACCAACATGTTTACATGACTTTGTTTCTGTAGACAATAGATAGAGATACTATTTCAAGAATGAATCTCTCTATCAGTAAGTAACATATATTTGAGTGCAGCTCTGGATTGAATTTAGGGAGCAGCACATCTAAATTTTGCATTGACGGCTGTTCTTTTCTGTTTCCATCTTTCAGTCTCTGCTTTGGAAGACCTTATTTCTCTACAATTGGTGATATATATTATGAAGAAACTGAGGCACTAAAAAAGAAGAATGTTCACTAAGTAGTAACAAACAAAATTATGCTGTAATGATGCAATTTTATACAATAATAGCAAAAGATTATATCATCCAAAATAGAGGAAGGAAATTTCATTTGTGTTCTTTTTCGTTTTTAACTTGTCACTGCAAGGATCGGCATCTGTATTTCCATAGTAGCAGCCAAAATTCAAATCATATCTGATTAAATAGACAAAAAATTCCTGAAAGATTGTTCTAGGGTTTTCTTGGGTTTTTTCTTTGTTTGTTTTAATCTTAGAAAGATGGAGATTTATGACTTTTCACAAGAGTAGTTAAGAGGTGTCTAAAAATGCTGATGGTAAGTAAATCAGTGTTTCTCAGTTAACTATAGTTGCAGCTTAAAATCTTGAATTTGTAATCATGCCTACACATTCTGTTTGAGCATTATCCAAATGATATTAGTTGGCAAAAAAGGTATAGGGTAAGTTTATGTGACATATGGTAAGGAAAGATTCATGCAAATACCAGTGCTCATCTACAGTTGTTTGATTTATTCATATTTCTTCAATATATCTACACCTTTTGGACGGGATGTTTTTTGGACCTGTATATCACTCTTTCTTCTCTGATGGACACTAATGCACTAATTTACAAGTTTCAGAAGAAAGTTTTTGCACACAACCATGTTGTGTGTTCATGCACAAAGTTACTACTCTATTATCAATCTCTACAGAGACCTGATTTAAACTGGCCTGATTTAAAGTATTGCCTGATAAAGGCTTTAAATAAAATACAGAGAAACATCTCTATTTGCCTTCACCATGTGCTAGAGATCGCTATGTAGAATAACTGAAGCAGGTTACTTATTTGTCATAGTTAAGCTTTCTTAATAAGCATCTCATGCAATTAAATTCAGTGGTCTACTGTCCATGATCCATCTGTGTCTTGCTGTATGAACTGCACAAATCATATTTCTCATGATTCAAATCTGATGTAAATACTTCCAATGAAAAGAACGGAGTTCCAAACATCTGCCTTAGGCACTGCAATATCAGAGATACTTTGCAAAACAAACTGCACTGATTTTAACCTTCATTTTAATGGACCTGGGGATAAAATTAATTCATTTATTTACCACTTACCTTTTTGTGCTGCATTTCCTGCTCATCAAGTCTGAGATATTTCTACCTCTGGAGACTAAATGCATTTATCCTTACACCAGTAATACTATAAAAACAGGTTGTTATGCAGATTTTCTAAGCTTTTCTGTGCTTTGCAAGTAAAAAATCTTGGGTAAAGCATGCCTGCCTCTGAATAGCAATCCATTTGGAAAATATTGACTTCAATATTGTCATGTAGGTCACTAGCATTTTAATTTAGCACTTCTGGGTTTAGAAGTAATGGGATTCTTTTTCAATATGAATACATTTTTAGAAAAGGAAAAATGAAGATTAAAAGTTTTTTATATATGTTGTTAGGCTAACATATATATTTGACAATCAATGTTGAAAGTTGTGCTAAAGGTTAATAATTAAGCTTTGTTTTACAGAGGAGTCATTGTCTTGTTAAGTTTGTTTCAATAATACAAGCTTTTTTTTTTTTCCTTTTTTTTTTCCACTATGTATATATTTTTAAACCCCAGTTAGTTTAACTTGCCTCTTTCGTCCAAAAAAATCTATTGATATTTCTGCCAATTAATCATTGCAGTTATAGTCTTTGTACCTTGCCATTTTTTTCTAAGAGAGTGAAGTGCAGTTCAACACACTGGAGCACTGCCTTTCTTCCACACACGGCTCTGAATTCCGAGCACCTCTGTGTGATCACAGCTGGTTTTGAATAACCCTTCTTATATACTCGGTGGAACTGCTGTGTTCAGTTTTAGGCACTTTCCTTCAAGGAAGGTGTAGGTCACTTGGAGATTGTCCAGAGGACAACAATGAGAATCACCAGTACAACAAGTGTGAAGGAAGAGTGAGAAGGGATCACGGCAAGACCGTTATCTCTATGGTAGAGGTAACTACGTGTATCGGGTAGAGGAGTCAAAGAGTTGGTGGAGGGAGGTTGGGGGTAGTGGGCCTGCAGGGGTGGCTTCTGTGAGGAAAAGCTTGAGCTGCTGGACACAGTTGGTTCCAAACAACCCACCACAGGACACAGGTGAGCCCATCAGCCAAGATGGTGGCACCTCTGGGAAAGCATATATAAGAAAGGGTAAAACACTGCATAGGCAGAGGAGGAGGAAACAAAAAGAGTGAGAAGAAGCAGAGGGAACAGAAAGGTCACAGAAAGAGGAGGAGGTGCTCCAGGCACCAGAGCTGGTATTCTGCTGCACCTCACAGAGAAAACCATGCCAGAGCAGATATCCACACTGCAGCCTGTGGTGGAGCAGGGGGATATTTTCTGAAGGAACTGCAGCCAATGGAGGACCCATGCTAGAGCAAGTTTATCCTGAAGGACAACAGCCCATGGAGAAGACCCATGCTGGAGGTTATATATATTAGGAAAAACTTTGCAAGGGGAAAAAGAAGCAAAATATGAAATACAGGAAGTAACCAGGAAGGTCTTCAAGATTAGGTTAAATGACCACCTGTCAGGAATGCTTAGCAGATCTTTGGCAGCAGCTTTCAGCAATATTTTCTAACATTTTCTGCTGTCAATTAAATCAAATAAATGAAAACCATTCCACAATCACATATAACTTCACAATTCTTATATTTGCAGCATTTTACTCTGTCTTTGAAAACAAGCTGAATTTTACTTGTTTGAAAAACAAAAGTGCTTTTCAACTTCAGAATCCGGAAAACATGTATGTATGCTGTAGATCAGTTCAAGATTCTCAATTAACTGTTAAAAAATTTAAGTATAGTATTACAGCAATTACTAATTTTAAGATGGTGTCCTAATTGTTATTTCAAGCCATGTATTCAAAGTCAGGCTCAGTTAATTATTGCTTTGATCCAGTAAATGAAGACAGGCAGTGGTAGCCCACTGCAAACGAGAGGCCATGTCACACGGTAGAGGAGTCTGCATTATATTGGCTAGTTCTGAGAGGAGGCAAAAATGAAGACTAAGGGACTCATCCAGCTTTACTATCTACACTAGAGGTATTTTAGAAATAGCTTTTGCTTTTGTTACTATAGGAGCTATATTAAAAAAAATTACTATTGGTGGTTGTAACTTTACACAGTGAAAATGGAGAAGAGCACACTATTCATAATAAGAAAATATAAATGAAACTGAATTATCTAATAATTAAAATTCAGGGTTTGTTTAAGAAGATAAATCAGGGTTTTTTAATTAAACTAATTTGTAGTCCTCTTCTACTTTTCTAAATGCCAAATGACTATCACAGAATCACAGAACCTTAAGAATCTTAGTGGTTGGAAGGGACCTCTGAGATCATCGAGTCCAACCACATTAAAAATAAAAAATAAAAAAAAAAACCACAAAAAACCCCAAACCCAACCCCCCCCCCAACCCCACCCAAACAAACACAAAAACACGCCCACGACCCAAAACAAACAAACAAAAAGAAACCAAAACAAAAACCCACAAAACCCAGAAAAAACACACAAAAAAAGCACCCACCATTATATGTTCCTGAATGGCCAGTTGAGAGGCCATGTTTACATAAATCACCAGTGAAGATTTTCCTGAGAAAGTTTAAGGGAAATATGTTTGAGAAATACATGCCCACTTACATTTGCAAACAGGTGGCCTCCCTTTGTTGCTCCATAATCCATCTTCTTGACACACTGCTGTTGCGTGTTGACTAGATTCTAGCTTGAAGCCCTCATTACATTCATATATCAATCTACTGCCCAAAGTGAATTCATTACCTATAACTGAACCATTCCCAGGGGATTCAGGAATACCACAAGATACAGCTGAAAAGAAAGGAAAGAAAAAAATAAAGAACAGGCATTTTCTCATATATTTTTTAAAAATATTGTCTCACCACTGAAATGAGAAACATAGAGTAGTAATTTTGACATATCACATTCATAACAACTGAAATTAATTTTCCATTGTATTTAAAACATTCTGATAAATTTAACAGTATTTAAAATATTGATAAATGCTTAGAAGTGCATCTAATGTAGACAAACATTTCATATATCATCATTTTGTTTAATCCAATCACTGTAGAGACAGAAATTTCAATATAGGCTCAGGGCAATGGTCTATTTGCTAGGGAAAAAATCAAGAAAGTGTCCAAAGTGATTTGGTCCAAGAAGCAATGAACTGGAAAATTCTTAAATGCTTTCTAATAGTCTGCTTCCATTCTCTTGGGGCTTCTTTCATTCCTGCACTACTATAAACAAAACTTTGCATTTATTTGTTCTATGCATAAAAGCCAACTTTATTTAAGAATTCAATTTAACATTTTTGTTTGATGAGAAAAGCACCTAAATATCTGTCTAGACAGGGAAGAGTTCCACTGAAGTTAAGGACATTATTCAAATATTTCAACCCTTATTTACATACTTGAGTAACTCACTTCAGAATGCTAAATATTATGTAAGCTCAGGCTTATTCATTTTCCATATCATGAAGGAAATTACTTATTGAATTATTTTCACTTTTTTTTTTCCTCCTCTCCAGGCAAGCAGTTATTCCTTCAAGCTCATGAAGTTTAATTTGCTGTCAACATAGTGAAGTTAGAGTAGCACCTATATTTTTCAGCTTATTTATTTATTTTTACAGGAGCTCAGTTCAGTTCATTTAATAGTATCTCATAATGTACAATTTTAGGGCACAGTATAATTACAAAAATATTTATTTCAGTCACTTTTGGGAGAGAACTCCAAGGCAGGATTGTTTTCTGCCATTGGGCTTCTCAGCTCCCTTGATTTTGATAATGAAAAGAAGAAAAGCAACTCTTCAGTATCTTTTTTTTTAAATTTCTTTTAATGCTATGCTTTATTTTAAAATAGTTATTTACAGACAGAGATTAACTTCAGGTGCTTGAATAAGTCAGTGATGCTGGTAAAGTTTTTATACTTCCCTCTTGGAACTTCTGAAGGGAAAGTCATAGTGTTGTTTTCTCTGAAAGGATATTATTTTCTGCAAAACAGTAACTTGGAGTAGATACCCTATCACATTATTAGAATGAATCTATTTAAAGAGTTTATATACACCAATGTATCCACAGAATCACTACCTGCTTTGAGTTTGGCATCCAGCTTATTGCTCTTCAGTAAATACACTGAATAAAACATAGTTTTGAAGCTTTCATTTCTAAATATTTACCAATAAATAGTGGAGTTTTGCAAATGAAAATGTATTTTCCAGATACACAGTCAATGGTAAGAAGCTATTCAATATTTTGACAGCTAAAATGTCCTTTGAGTATTTGTTCTTTTCCCCTTGACACTGTGAAGTTTTATTATTTTAATAAAGTCAATAGACTTCAAAAGAAGACATGACAGTCTTTTGTCTGAAATCTGTTAAACAGAGGTGAAAATAGTTATTTTTAAAAATCTAATTTTTATTATCATTCACCCAATTCAATGTAAATGATTAATTTCACAACACATTGTCATGGTACCATAAACACAACTCTCAAATTTGTTTTTAATATTCCCAAGTTGTCACATTTGATGCATTTAAATTAAATACAACACAGTACTTTGCATATTATTATAAGGAAGAGAGATAAGCATTATAAAATGATGAATGGTTAGTTCATTTCAGTCATTTGCTTCTATCTGGAATCTGTCAAATTGCTAATAGAAGTAGAACTGCAGGAATGTTCTGAAATAAGCAGCTTCCTTTGTAACGCAACTTCTGGGCCCTTTTTGCACCCTGAGCAGTGCTGCTCTGGTCTTCTCAAAACTGAGTACTTCTCTCTCAGCGGATAAGGGCTGAGACTCCTGCCACTAGAAGGAATAGCAGCAGGACAGAGAATGGAGAGAGTGGTGATAAGGAAGGGGATCTGGAAGTTAACACTTACTGCTTTTAATTGTGAAAGTGGAGAAAGTGAAGAATAAAACCAAGTTCTGCTGCTTCTGGGAGCAGGTCTATATATTAGGAGTCATTCCCCAAAAGATGACCACAGTAGGAATGATGGCTTTTCAGGGCTCTGGTATGCTCAAAATAAGCAGTAGAGCTGCATCTGGTTCAAGGTTCTATCTACTCCCCTAATTATCAACTTAATCCTTTACCTCCAACTAAGAACCAACTCTGACCCTCTATCAAATAAGCAGAATTTTAAATTTACAAAATCTTTTTTTGCATGCTGAATTGACAGAAAATGGAATGGTTACTACATCCTAAAAATGCCCACGCATTCTCCATTTCCAGTCACGCTTACTGTGAAATGTTTCAGTGTCTCCAGAGCCTTGCACTATGTTCCTCCCTGTCCTAACAAGCCACTCGGTTCTCTTCTGTCTTGGGGCAATGTGTCTGAATGCTTGATGTAGAGTGTAATTGGCTTAAGATTGAACTTCTTGCCAACTTCTTTTTCAGGTCTCCTTTTTGATATCAAAACAACAATCTTCGTGTTAAGTGTGCATACATTTAATTGTATAAAACCAAAAGTCAGAACTATCACTCTATCCACCCATCCATGCATGTGTACGTCTGTACATACAGGGGGATCTTATTCTAGTTCCCTCTAAATAATTCAAACATTTTAAATTATTTAGTGGTTTCTATGCAGCAAGAAGAATTTATTATGTCATTTGAAAATAAACTAATAAGCAGATCTCTTTAGTTCACATTAGAAGCAAATACTTCTGGTAACATCTGCTCTTCATCTCTAGCAATAACCTTTTTAGAAACTACTGAGAAGTCCAAGTGTGAATAGCTTTTATGTGCAAGTTAGTTCAAAGAATACAAGATGTACAATGCCCAGCTCATACCCAGGCAGGCCTATCCATTCTGCCAGGTCTGATGCAACGGCCAGTGTGCTAAAGCACCTCAAAATCTATGCTTACTGTCACACTTCATCACTTCTGTTCTTAGTGTTGTACCGCAGTCCTCTACCATCTCTCTCCTTTCCTCAGCAGCTGCTGAATCTTGCCCTGCTACATTGTGAGGTTATTCTCACTGCTGCTTTAGCTACTAATCATAAAAGCAGTTTTGGCATTCTGGCACTGCTCCTGTTACAGTTTATCTGTTTGTTTATTGTTTGCTTCTCCCCAAGAAACTGGGATTGAAAAGAAATATTCCTGCTGCTAGTAATTTCTTAAGGCTGCTAACATCTTTTAGAACAGTAGTGTCCAAACAGCACAGCAAGTTTCACTAATTAGCAAATACTTTGATCTTTGAAGTAAAGTTACCTGAAGCAAACAGACCGAAATGGCATACCATCTTTGGACAGTGGAAACAATATCACTACTGGCTCACATCCAACTATTTTGAATTTCCCAGCTTCCCACATGATTGCAAAATGGTCAAGAATGGTGTCAGGAAATCTTCTGACTTGAGAAATTGTCAACGTGCTTCTTAGGTCAATGATTAGCTGAGACTGCCAGGTTCCAGCTGGGAGATGTGTATTCAGAGTGCGAAAAGTACATAACTCAAGCTTATTTTTTTCTATTGTCTTGCACAGCAGAAAAATATACTTCTTCCAAAGAACAGGTAATCAATGCAAGTGGGAAAGCCTTTAAATGCCTAGCAACTAAGAAGCAGCTTTAGGTACTCTTTAATGTTCCACATGTGTTACTGGAATTTATTTTTTACCATAAATACCAGAAATTTAAAGTTTATCGCAATCCTTTAAAATAACTATACACCTATATACTTTTAAGATACTTATGTATTATTCATATTTAGAATCCCAGAGTCATTTTGGTTGGAAAAGACCATTAAGATCATTGAATCAAATGAGTAACCTAGTACTGCCAAGTCTACCACTGAAACTTGTCCCTCAGCATCACACATCTATCTACATATTGTTTAAATGCTTCCAGAGATGGTGACTCAACCACTTCCCTGGGCAGCCTGTCCCGATACTTGATAACCCTTTTGGCGAAGAAATTTTTCCAAATATCTAATCTAAACCTCCCCTGGCACAACATGAGCCTGTTTCCTCTTGGTCTATCACGTCTCACTTGGGAGAAGAGACCAACCCCCACCTCTCAGCAGCTCCTCACAAAACTTGTGCTCTAGACCCCTCACCAGCTTCATTGCCCTCCTTTGGGCACACTCCAGCACCTCAATGTCTTTCTTGTAGTGAGGGGCACAAAACTGAACACACTGCTCAAGGTGCAGTCTCACCAGTGCTGAGTACAGGGGGACAATTATTTCCCTAGTCCTTTCTGGCCACACTTACTTCAGGATACAAGCCAGGATGCTCTTGATTTTCTTGGCCACCTGGGCTCACTGCTGGCTCATATTCAGTTGTTGTCGACCAACACCCCCAGGTCCTTTTCTGCCGGGCAGTTTTCCAGCCACTCTTCCCCAAGCCTGTAGCGCTGCCTGGGGTTGTTGCGACTCAAGTACAGGACCTGGCACTTGGCCTTGATGAACCTTATACTATTGGTCTTGGCTCATCAATCCAGCCTGTCCAGATCCCTCTGTAGAGCCTTCCTACCCTCAAGCAGATCAACACTCCCAACCTAACTTGGTGTTATCTGCAAACTTACTGAGGGCACACTTGATCCCTTCCTCCAGACCATTGATAAAGATTTTAAACAGGATTGGCCCTAATACTGAGCCCTGGAGAATACCACTTGTGACCAGCTGTCAACTGGATTTAACTGGATTTAAAGCATACAAATTGCCTGCATACAGTAAAGCAGCTGGAGACAGTATTAATCAGACAATGAGGTTTTCTTCCATACACTGGAAAATCCCTAAATTCAATGCACAAGCATTTATCATTTAGTGATCTGTTTCTAGCATTGAACATAGTGCTGAGAAAAGCATTTAAATAACCTAAAATTAAAGGTAGCAATAGAGAAGTCTCTAAAAGTGGGATTTGTAACAAAAAAAAATGCTGAGTAGCTTATGTCTATGATATCCAAATGGAAACATCAGGGAGAGACATACCACAGAAATCCCAATTCTCAGACTTGGAAACGTGAAGAAATAACAAAAAAAACCAAAACAGAGCTGTGTGGTCTAAGGCTGTGGATATAAAAAGAGGTCATGAATGGTCATCTAGTTTATTCTCCTATCACAAGCCAAAATTATACTTGACTGAGGTTCATCTAATTTATTCCTGAAAGACCTCCAATGATGAAATTCCACACTCTCCACAGGCAATCTATTCCAGTGTTTCTTTAGCCTCTGAGAAAAGAAGAAAAAAAATAAAGTCTAACTTAAGATTCTGTTGAAGTAAATTTAGTTGAAATTCCTCTATCTACAAAGGATATAGATAATTATTTAATTCCTCTTTAGAGTTATTTTTAGCATATTATAAGATTGTTACCAAATTCTCCCTCAACCTTACATTTTTTTTTTTAGTCTAAAGTACTATAATTCTCTTATTGTTTTATATTTTGAAATATTATTATAAGTTTACAATATGATATAAGAGGAAACTGGGATTTGGAACTCCTTAACTGTGTCACCTAGCTCACATTTTAATTTAAAGACTGAGTGCCAAGAGGGACATTTTTTGCATAATAACATTTATCAAAAAGGTAAAAGGCCCAAGTTTAATTCCAAGCTCAGACACACATAACGGCTACTTTTATGAAGAAGCAGATTGGTGATCCCAGACTCGTGGCTCTTGGGCAAACTGCAAATGGATGTTTTCAAGTCAGTTCCCTAAAAAAATTTAATCAGTTTTCTACCTCAGGGCAGACATGGAACCCAGTTATGGTCCCAGAATAACCTTCATTCAGCACAGCAAAAAGTACAAGGATCTCTAGCTCAGCAATGCAGTTCTATCCACTTCAGCAAGCATGAAGGAATCAATAGTGACAGCACATGGAATCAGGATTTTAAGCTGGAAATGATGGCATCAGCTATACTTCTATCATGACTCAGTCATAGGTTTTCAGCCTTTCCAAGTACCCATGATCCAGACAAAAGAGCTACTTCCTTAAAACCGGTGTTTGGTTTTTTTATAAACCCACTATAAAGTAACGTAAATGGTGAAGAGCAGCAATATGTTCTTCAAGACTCTTTAAATTATTTTTAATTTATTATTTTTAACTCTTTTAAGAATGAGTATGAAAACAAACTAGGAAGAACAATGCCAAAGGCTGGGACCTGTATTTGAAGAACAGCTGGGATAAGTGGGGTATTTGGTCATGCCTCTCAGAGGAACACCGGTACACTCCCACTGACACCATGTCTCAGTCACCAGCATGGGGATCTGGACATGAGCTAAACAGTGGTACGATGACATATATGTCGTTGCCAGGATCATTACTGGGGCCTATACTATTTCCTCTCAGTGGTTATCTACTGCTGTTGTATAAGAATTGCTATTTTCTCTGCTTATAAATACTTTGAATATAGAATGACTCACATTTCTCTTTTTCCTTCACAAACGAAGTAAAAGCAATAAGAACTTCTAATTTCCTAGATAGAAGTCAAGTTCTTTATATATTGTCCAAGACATTATTCCATGTGTCTGCACTTGGTAAAACTGGAATTGAAAAATATCTTTTGACCCTACCAGATTAACCCATTAGAGATATATTCATGTTAAAATTGATACTGTTATATTAAGTATGCAAAAAAGAACTCACCTTTTTAATAATACAATCAAATTTGATTTTGAACATTAATTCTGACACAATCAAGTCATTAATTACAAATGTTACCCTGTAGGAGTGGTTTTACAGGAATTTCAGTCTTAATCAAAAGCATTTTCATTTGGAGATATCCTCTAATGAAATCCATGAGCTGAACCAAATGTGTAATTTTAATTAATTTTCAAAGAGAATGTATGTATTTGGATAACAGATGCTTAATAAATTTCAAAACATACTTTCCATTTCAGAACTTATTGAAAAATATATGCTTCATCCAGACACACAAGTTGGAATAATTGTGAAAGAGCTGTAAAAGTGACATATTAAAATTGAGGAATCCTACATTAATAAGAAATTTCTAGTAAAGATTAAACTCACTCCCTGTCTCACAAATCCTTTTTTCTCCTACTGCTAAGAGAAATTCATATACCCACAGAAGCATATATTGCTGAAATTATTAAAATTAAAATGTAAATTAAAAAATGTATTGTGAGCATGCTGCATTGCTAAAATTTCGCAGCTATTTCTTGCCCGTAGTGATAAAATAACAAGGACATACACAGTGTCTGAAGTATTTTATGACTTTTTTGAATCTGCTTAATTTTTTTTCAGAATGTATTACTTTCTGGGACTCTTTGTTCCCTGGTTATCCATGATCAAGTCCTAGGACCTCCTGTTGAGTCCTACATATATCTGCACATTTTTCTTCCCACTTTCTGGGAATTATTCCATTCTGCCCTTAAAATTGGGAGCTTTTTCCTTCAGTTGTTCAAAGAACTGTTCTCATTATTCAGAACTCCTCACACACCTCATTACATGTAGATACAGCTGTCAAAGTTAGAATGGCAAATTGGCAAGCCTTTCCCTACCATTGCTATTAAAATGTTAACATGAAATGCAAAAACCAGAAATGTAGAAGAAGACCACCATTCTAAAAAAAGGGGGAAAGCTAGGAAAAAAAGGGATAACACCGTTTTTTAAAGAAATCTGAAGAGCTGGAATGGCCTTACACACCTCTGCTGTTTGGTTGAACAATACTGGTAGTAGTACTAGCAGGTTACTATAGTTTGGATGGATAAGCAGTAGAAAGTTATGGGCTAAATTTGCATATAATTCCTGACAGCTGAGGAATCATAAGGTCTTAAATTCTGGAGAAAAGTATGATCTAGAGGCTCCATCTCCTCCAGCCTAACATGCATGCATGGAATATTGTCTCTATCCTCACACACTCCAAGGATGCCAAAATCTCATTGCCTTTTTTTAAAAGATACCTACTGGCTAGCCAGCACAATATATCCCAAGGTTTCACTGACAGTATTAACTACATTAACTACATCAGAGTTTAGGCAGATAGGTCTTGATTTGCTTCTTTCTTCCCATTGTCTAGACCTACCTGAGACATTCTTAGGCTTCCAAGACAACTGAAAAGTCCAGCAGATATAACATAGGAGCTTTTGCTCCTTTTGGAAGACAGATAAAATACATCTGGACTGGTAGTTTGAGGACAGGACACTAAATTTCTGTGCTTAAGCAAATTAATACAGACTTCATCTCACATACAGATGTTTAAATCTAGTCTAAATATTGAAGAAAACTGCATCCTCCACTTCCCCAATGTTCTGGTCAAGTTGTAGGCCCAGTCATCATTTGAAGTGCAAAATGTCTCTGAGCTTTCAGTTCCTATACCAGCATGGCCTGTTGCACCTAAAACACGTTCCAAGCAACCTCAAAAACAGCGCTGGTCCCTAAACTTACCTCAGGCCTAGCCCACATACAGATTCTCCTGTGACTTGGAGACCTTCAGGAAGGTCAAACAGCGTCATATGCCATAACATGCTATAATATAGATATTATAATATATATAATATGTTATAATGTCATAATATGTTATGGCATATGGGATTAGAAGACATCCTGGAGTCTGGAAGCACAGGTACACAGATTCTGCTTGTGGCCCACTGATCTCCCTGGACTGGTAGGGGTGTAGCCACATGGCCCATTTAGGCATGGAAATGCTCATGCTGAAGAAATATTTAGCTACCAAATGACTCTGTGTAAAAGATGTGAACTGTACTCCTTCACGTTCTTCATCTGTAGTTAAATTTCTGCAGCTTTTTATTCTTTCAAATAACACACCTTCAACAGAAGAGTAAGCATTATGCCAAATTTCAGTTGACCTTTTTCTTTTTTTTCTTTTTTTTTAAGATGCAAAATAGAACTTCCATCTTATGTTGTTTTTAGAAATAGCTGTATCATTCTTCATGGAACCTTAAGCAAAACAGTTGTCCTGAAGAAGACATGAAGCACTGCTGTTAATGTCTTCAAAGTTAGGAACAAATAAACATATGTTTTAATCAAAGAAGTTCCATCAAGTTTCAAATATGGATGTTAATATCATTTCTTCCTATAAAAAAAGCAGTGTAGAAGAGGACACAAATGAAAATATGATAGAATAGGCCATATATTATATGGATAGCATTTGCAGCCTCTCTCCTCTCACCCACATTCCTGATATTATCTGCCATACAACTCCTTAGTCTCCACTAACTGTTTACTGAATAATAGGTGAAAAAGTATTTGTAACTAAACCCAACTTTTTTAAACTGTTTTGTACTACTTTATGTTACTCCCTGTCTCTGTATCTTGTGTGGCTTTTCACACAGTAAAAGTTATAAACATTTCACAAATAATAACTACTCTTAACAGATGTCTGGAACAAGCTAAAGTGGACTCTGGCTAACTCCCTAGAAGTTACAAATTATGTCTTCAAAGCACTGCTCATATAGTGATTTTCTAAAATAATCAAATTAATGGCTGAAAACTAATGAATTTTTATAAAATGTTCTGTAATTCAACAATACCATGAACTATGGACTCTTCAGAGATATGCATATTACTAAATAAAAAAGTACTGAAAAGGTATTTTTCATTTGGTCTGTATTTGACTGCATTAATCCATTTCATAATACTTCAGCTCTGAACACATTAAGTACACAATTCAATATGTTTGGATAACTTCAGTGCATCTCTCAGCATGCAGCAGCACCGATACTGCCCTATCTTTGTTTTGTGAATTATTCTTTACAATGAAATTGTAGAAGCATACTCAACAAGAAAACATTATCTCACCTTGGCAGATTGGCACAGGAGAATCCCACTGATACATGCCATTTTGGTGACGTCTACATGTGGCATTATTGTGACCAATCATTCTGTACCCAGGTTTGCAGTAATAGCGAACTTTACTTCCAGCGGGGCCACCTGTTTTATTTACGATTCCACCGTTCCTCAAGATAGGGTTTAAGCTGCAATAGGGAGCTAAACACCAAAAAAAAGGGGACATTATTAAAAACACGTAAAACATTATTTACAAAGTTCACATTATTTATGACAAGGTGCAAACCTTGAATACCATTAAAATTAGTACAGAATCCTTTACATTACTTCTGGAACCCTCAGTGAAGATTCAGACTTATGCAGAAATATCATGAAGTTCAAAAACATAGTTTATAATAAAAAATCAGTTTATGCTATTGTACACGAAAAAGCTGTAATCAGGAAACATACAGATTGTTCAGTATGTTCACTCACACTCAGTAAACAAATTCTATTTTAATTTGATATATTTATAAA
>JAOQGH010000023.1:93374350-93433753 GCA_025769975.1 Gallinago jamesoni | reverse complement strand
TGGAAGAGGGGAGATTTAGATTAGACACCAGAAAGAAATTCTTTACAGTGAGGGTGGTGAGGCACTGGAACAGGTTGTCGAGGGAAGTTGTGGATGCCCCACCCCTGGAAGTGTTCAAGGCCAGGCTGGATAGGGGAAGTATGATACGAAAAAATCTTATTCCAATTTCTGAGTACTTCATTTTGTGAAATGAATAATAAATGTTTGGGTAATATGTTTAAAATAATTATTTAAGATAGATCGGATCTGCTTCCTAATATTACAGAAATGTTTGTTAATGACAACATTTTGAAGTAGTGGCAGCAGGAAGTCAGTCCGTTAGAAACCAGCAACAGTGCTGGAGTCAAGCAGTGCCTGTAGTCCTCATCACAAAAAAGCCTTACCAAAACTCATAGTACTTTGTGTAGCAAAGGCAGTGAAATATGAACAGAGAAGGCTGATGCTTAAACAATTTATTATGTCTCAACTATACCTGAAAAGAAGGTAAGCACTTGAGGTAAATTACTTAAAATTCTGAAGAAGGATTTTTATTTTATACCTCTGAAAAATCTTGAAGACACAATGCTTACTGAGACAGCAAAGGAATACTGGTAAGACTCCATACAATTCCCTTCTTAAACTACAGTTTAGTAATTTTTAATCTGTTCTTTAAAGTGAACTCTCTTCAGAGTCCAGGATGAGGACTACATAACATCTTCTAGGATCAGCAACTGACATATTAACTGAAGAATCACTTACAAGGCAATAAATAAAAAATGTCTGAAGATCTGGAGGGTAAGCAAATGCTTGAAGAATGTCAGACTGAAACCTGCAGCCACTGTCAACTGCGTGAAAATTGTGGGCTTAAGCAGGATTTTTTACAGAGTGCTCATAAAATATTGCAGTCTTGTATCAAGGACCACTGGGAGAAAATGTCGTTTTTCTCTCAGCCAGTTTCTGAGAGGGAGTATGTCCTGGAATTTCATGAGGCTTAGCTCATACAGGTGCAATGATACAGGAGTGCTGTCATCTAGGAATGACAATGGATCACGAAATGTGACAAACTTCTACGAAACCTTTCCAGTGACCTGAAGTAGCTTTACATTTACAGATTTAATTTACTTTTCCAAGTGACATAGCATCCACATTCTTTCAAGGCCTCTAAAACATCAGCGTTTTTTGCAAGGCAACATCCTGAACGTTTTCAGCTCACTTATAATCACAGCGTCCATTTGTCACTTGCAACTGAAGACCAACAGGGTAATAACTGCCTGGCTAAATCACACATCATTAGTCAACTGATGTGTCAACAGCAGCACAGATAAACACCAATTTTGCATTTGCAGGACCATGTTCTTCCTTTCACAAAGCATATTCTTTTAGGAGCTGGAACATTGAAACATTTTTGCTGAAAGTTTTCAAAGCTGTCTGAAGTATTCTGTCTAAGGGAAGCTCAATTAAATAATCCCCAAATCCAAAGCAAAATTATTTGAAACTGATGATTTTGTAAATCTCAGTCTTACAGTGAATCATGTGACATTTTCTCTAAGGATTTATCTTAGCAAAGGACTTAATTTCCCAGCAATGTCTTTAAACAATAGTCTAAAAGATTATATGAAAAAGATACTTTTTACCATCCACTGAAACACTGCCCTGTGTTCAAAATTATAAATAAACAAAAAGCTTTCCTTGAAATCCCATGTTGCCTTTGTTTAGCTTACATGATAGATTTTTTGTTGACAAATAAAAAGTCACAGCTTTTTGTGTTTGTGTTTCCTTCTAACTTTCCCTTTGTATATTTACTTGTCATCATCACCATACTACCGGGGCATCTTTTGTCCTTTGTGCTGCTATTCTTGAAATTGTGAGCAGAGTGAGGCAGAGTTTTACTATAATTGTCACTTTAGACATTCTCACTTTATACATAAGAAATCAGATGCTGGCTTAAGTGATTACGTAAGGTCACACAAGAAAACTAAACATACCTTTTCTGATTACGAAAACATTTCCTTAATTAATTGCCCATCCATTCCCTATGTTATTTTTCACTTTAGCATGTACAAAATAAAAAAGGAGAATAAAGGTAAAACACAGAGCTATAGTGGGGTTATTAATATATACATATATCTACAGTTCTCCTGGCAGTAGCCACTTGCCTAATTTACTCTTGAATGACTAACCCAAAGTTAAACAGAAGCCTGTAAATACTATAGAGGCAATGTGAACTTGCAAAGCAGCAAACCAAGTACTCCTCTGCTTCCCAAGCCAGCATGCCTCCAGCAGGTGTGCCAAGTACTGTAGTGCACTTTCACTCCTTCCACCACTGCTTTTTTTAAAAAAAAAATTCATCCCCCTTTTCTTTGTTATGCACTTGCACTAGCTTGCTTGGGTAGGAATGTGCATGCAGGTTTATAAATTATTGAGGGGAAAAAAACCCAAGAAGTAGATTCTGCAGGTATCTTTCAAAGCAATTTCCAGGTTTCATTTCTTAGAGCGTGAGTTTTTTAGTCTGGGCTCAGCAAGTTCCGCTTTCTGCACTCACAGATTTTCCCCATTTGTAATAAACTGCATAGTTTTGGTGGAACCCAGCTGCACTGGGAAGTCAAGTTCAAGCCCTACAAAACAACAAGCAAGCATTACAGCACACAATACCTTTTTCTTATATTTTTGGTACCCATTTTTGTGATTATGCCATACTACATACCTTTCAAATAAAAAAGGGATTACTTCCCTAGGGCTACAAGAAATTTTAACTGCTGCTTCCCCTCCTAGTTTCACTATACTATACAGATACTCACTAGATTAAGGAAGAGATCATTTAATAACTAAGTGTTAGTGCTGTCAGGAAATTTGTTATATAGATTAAAATTATGCTAGTGCCTCTATAATATTCAAAGTCTTTAAACGAATACCCCTGTGCTGTAACACTAGAGCTCTTTTCTAAGATTTAGCAAAAAGCCTTAAACCACAAGGCAGAAAAAATACACGTAACATTAGACAAATAGCTTACACAAGTAAGCTTGTACGCTAAAGGCAACATCAAGCATTCCTACAAAAGCTTCTAGCACTTTTAAAAAGTGAAGAAAATTTGTATCTACAAATGAAATCTGGTTCTGACAAAACTACCATTTGCAAAATTTTGTGCACAGGCATAGCTGGAGAAGAAGGGGAGGGTTGTGGGAGGGCAGCAATTCATTTCAGTAGGGTCTTCATTATGAGGAAGCCTGCTGGCTCAGTCACAGCTGCCACAGTATCAATAGCCTTTTTGGGATCTTGTATTTTTCCTACTTTCACGATGTTGCTTTCCCTCATTAAGATTCAAATCCAATTGTTTATGCTGCTGCTCACTGTTACTCTTCTTTCATGCTGATTATTTCCATTGAATCTCATGTAAAATGCACAGAAGTTTAGAGAAAAATGCAGGCACTGACTGTTAGTGAAGCGGAAAAAGCAAAACAGTTGTTTGTTCCTAAAACATAGCCATAAGGATTGCATATCTCCTTCCAGTCCCCCAATTTTATTATTAGTTGCAGCTAGTGCCATAATAATTGATGAACTGAGCCTAGCAATTAGACAGACCACTTCTTCACTACTGCAAAACGTGTTTTGTGTACACACAAAGGTATCTAATAACTCCTCATTCCTCAAAAATCATTTTCCTTAATAATTTGATACTTAGAAAACAATTGCTTTACATGAACTCCATCTTTGTCACCACGATACCAATTCCTCACTTTAAATTCATGACAGAAAACCCGCTCCCTTCAGTGTCACACATCTGAGGGTTTTCACATGACCAATTCTTTTTGTTCCTTTTGCCACATTCTCAATCCATCTATTAGGTCTTGCAATTGACTTTTCCTATGAAAAACTAAATGAATCTCCAGTATGCTTGAAAACAACTTCTCTTTCCCCCCATTTCTCAGATTCAGTTTGTCTGCAGTAATACTCCAAAGGCTGCTTGCAAGGTGGAGATAATGCTTTTATTATGTGGGGTTTTTTTCCCTGCCTGCGCATAGCTCATAGTTCTTAATTCCCAAAACAATGATCATTATTATGCTCTGAGCTCAGCCTGGATCTCCTGTTCCAGTTACAAAAGAAACTTTCCAGAGATGCATGGATGGTACAGGAAAGGCATGAGCTCTGTGAAAATTATCTCCCTAAATGGCATTTTGCATTAATAAATGGGAGATACCTGGTGCTTGATAAAACATTCTTCTAAAACATTCTTAGGATTCCTTTCTCAATTTATATTGACATTAGCCACCAAAATTAACACACACAACCTTTACATTGCTAATCAAGTCCAAACACAGAAAAAGCAAATGTTAACAACAGACAGCAATTATCACTTCTCTCTCTCACTATTTACATCATGTAAATGATCCCTAAGCCAAGCCTTTTAGGAGCAATGTGTCTGCAATGCATAAAAACATACTAAATAGGCTGCTGAGTAAGAGTCAGTATGTCTGCACATAAAGTATAATTCAGTATTGCAATACCGGTAACTGATTTTTTTTTTTTCTTAATAAAGGACATAATTTTAAATACTATTTAGGTTATTTAGGTAGAGTATTTACATATTTCCATGTCACCACAACACCAGATTCACACGTAGCCATTGAAGAAATATATTTTCCCCTGTTTTCCATTTATTTGTACATAAAGAAGAGCACAGCAATAAGAATTGTGAACTGCAACTCAAGGAAATTGTAAACCTAATAAATTTGCACTGAATTGCTGGTGGAGTAGCACATACCATTTCAGGATCAAAAAATCTCATTCTTGAATACTTCTGTGTAAACCTAAGGGCTATCCCTCCCACTACATTCCAAAGGCCTTGCCTCAGGTCTGGTAAAACAAGATAGCAGGTTGCAGACAGAAACAATTGTTGGGAAAGTATTAATCTGGAGATCTTCGGCAAACTGGGAGAAAACAGTGTCATAGTCCTTTGTTTACCTTGAACTTGCAATAGAATGATCGTTCATCAAATCATCATCATCAAAATGTACATTATCATAAATTATCTTCAGAGAAACAGACATTATATTACAAGTCCTAATTTGATGCTAAATAGTATATGTAACCACAAAGTATAATCTAATGGAAACCATTAATAATTATAAAATACCTGAGTAACGAATCTTGAATCCTTTCTTGCTGGTTGCATGATCAGTTGACCAGCGAAGATAGAGTTGATTCATTTTGCTTGTAAAATTCAGTTGTCCAGTATGATTTCCACTTAAAGCAACCAGTAAAGGGCTTTGTCCAGAAGAACCTTTGGAGATGAATAAAGAAACTATTGAAGTTTTAAAGTACTACCAGTTTAAGTAACCCTTTCCATATTTCAACTCAGCTGTCAATGTGAACATACAAAGAAAGAATAGGAAATATCATGGCACATCGTTGGCAGTGAAATAATTCACAGGAGTCTATTTAAACTATCCATCCAGCCTTAGGTTTTCACTAGAGGGCATAATAAAAAATCTTGGTACAAACAAACTGAAATATAAAACAATTAGTGGTTTTGCCATAAACATGAAGAAAGTGGATTTTTTTTCTTTAAATTAATTTCCATTTGAGACAATTACTTTTAATGAGGTTATGCTTCTGCTTCTTGTCCTTTTATATCTATTATTTATTTAAGCTCTTTTCCAACTAGTGGGTGGTAGCTAATCTATACATTCTTTGACATCATACAGCTCATGTACTTTTAAACACTACCATATTACATAGTGAACACATTAGTTAAAAAATGCTGTCACACATAAGATCATCATAGTTTCACCGTGGAATACACTTATGTACAAGTGCTATGAATTCACAATACCTACTTCGCTAGATGTCCGTTCTGTTAAAAGATAGGGTGTTTATTATAGTATCATTTTTGTGTAAAAAAGAAAAAAGCAGTTGTGGTAAATACAGGATGTTGAAAAAACATGTCGTGGCACTAGACCAGTATTTTCATCACAATAAAACCCTAGAAGCACAACTAATGATTTGGAGGCTAGCTATATAAGGAAACAACAGATATGCACAAGAAAAAAATAATATCTATATATCAAGCCAATCTCCAACTGAAAGCTTTCTAAAATATGAAATGGCGTCTTCTTCCTCCATATTAATTCCAGGTGAACTCCTCCCTTTCATATGCTCACTATCTCTTTTGCTCCACATTTTTCAAGTTTAGGAAAGCCATGTTCAACCACCATTATCTTGGCCACAGCAGCTATTTGAAATAAAAAGGCTGCTTCATTATTTTTGCTGAATTTGAGCAGCTGCAGCCTGATCAGCTCTTCTTATGTTGCATGAAAACACAAAAATAAAGCAGAATCAAAGAACACCTAAAAATTGAATACAATTGTTGTCAGCCTTCTCCCTCTCCAGACCAACAGAAAAATAAGTATATTTTCTGATCTAGACATTTCAGGTACCAAAGGGAGGCTAAAGAAGCCACAGCAAACCATAAAGGTTAAAAAAACCTCCCAGTTCTTAGAAACTGCAGTTGGGTCACCATAATGATAACACTACAAATAAAGGAGTATTAATAAATGTCTAATACATATACCAAATAAGAACAAATAAACATAGCTTTAGGCACACATGGCCCAGCAGGCCCTCATCAATATGCTTTGAGGCTTTTTTGTTTTTCACATTAGGCAGTTAGTGTTCGATGCTTACAGTGTAGGATAACTGATGAGGAATGCTAAGATCAATTCCTATTTTTCCTTGAAAAAATAATTTAGAACATGACAATTTATTTGGTTTTTGCTGTGCTTCACCCTGGTCTTGCAAAATGTGTTTAATAAAATTTATTTGTTACAGTTTAGAATGTATATGTTCTTTTGAAATTCTCAAATAAAGGGGATAAAAGAGTAGAATTACAACTAAAGATCTACTACCTACAAAAAGATTAGAATCTTTCCTTGTTACTGATCATGAATTAGTTTGCAGCACCACATGTCACACTGCATTTTTTAGTCATTGGGAGATCAGAGGAATGATTCAACTTATTTTAGTTTCCTCTGCTTTTCCTGAAGTTGAGCTTCAGTTTCTGTACCTTACCTAGCAGGCAGCTCTTCAGATGATATTCAGAAAAGTCAGCAGCATGACCTAGGTGTTCTTGAGTGTGATTTTTTTTATTATTATTTCAGAGTTTTTCTATATAAGGAAATATATACCAAACTTCTGGTATGCTGAACCTGCCATATGATGCTTTCCTGATTAGTAGGTAAAAATTGACTTCATATATTTTCAATGACACAATGTCGTTGGTTTATTTCAAGGAAAAGAATAATCAAAGAACAATTGCTGCATTAAATGAATGCTCTTCAGTGTAAGTAGCCTGAATACAGTGTTTTGAAGTTCAAAAGGCTTTAATCATTATATTCATGGTACATTTATGGCTTCTCTGGTTTAGAATACAAATAGGGTTTTGTAAGGCTCTGACTGATAAGTGGGAATGGCTAATGGGCTTATTGTTTCCAGCTGACTAAGCTGGCCTCATTGACTGGATGCCTCTACTGATCATCATCCAGCTGCACCATAATTTACAGTGTAGTCAGTTAGGTGTAGTCACTATTTTGTTTTGCATTCCGAAGTTGCCTTATAAAATAATCAAAGACCCGTGCCTTAGCAAATACTCTCTCTCTAAAAGTTGTCTTGCCAATCTTCATCTAGTTTCTGCATAAGGTTTGGTGACCTACCTGTGTACATATCTATGGTGCAGTTTTATTACTGTAATCAAAGGTATGCTGTTTAAGGTCCCAGGATACGACATATATTAATTGCAAAATGCACCAATACAGGAAAATACCTAAGATGGCTCTGAGTTAGCTAGTCTGAGTTATATCCATCACTGGAAACAGGATAGCCACATCAGCACTGCCTTCTGCCCCAACAAACTCGTCATGCTGAGATGTAGAACTAATTAGCTCAGCAAAGCACATTGCTAATGTGGCCACAGGGACACAAGCAAGTATCTCTGCAAGGCAGTGCAATGTGCCATATTTAAATATCAACTTGTTGAGAGCTAGCTCAGGAATCTCAACATGGCACTATATTGAGAGGTTATAAATATGCTATTATCTTTCTCATTTAAGTTTGCTGGTAGGTGGTAGAAAAAATGACTTCAGTACAGCTGCACTAGAGATGAATTTGTAAGAATGTGATTTCATGTCATAAAATGACAATGGTTAAAAATGTAGTAACTATGATAATCCTTCTCTCAGATCTATTATTGATAATCTGCTTTCATTAAATTTAAATGGGTAAGAAAACAAAAATCTTCATCAGGAACATTAAGCAATTTCAATAGAATTTTCCAAATGTAAACAAACAAAATAATCAGACCACTAAAAAAGTTCCATGCACACTACATATTGTGTTGGTGTTAAATACAGAATAGAGTCATACAATTTTAATTTTTCAGAATATTTTCTCCACTAACCTGGCAAGGACAAACACACACATTATAAAGAAAAGAAATTCTAATGAACTGACTTTTTTTTTTTTAAAGAATGAAAAATGTGGTGTTTTCTTCTGAGAATGCTGCTATCAAAAATGGAAAATTTTAGACATTAAAAAACTACTACTTAAGAAAAATACTACTACTAAAGAAAAATAAGACAAAGATATCTCAAAACATATAACCTTTTAAATATTTTTCATGTTATGAAACTCCCATAGAGAATATTAATAAGTTCTATAGTTATCATATATTCTTGGTTAATGAGGGAAGAGATGATAATGGTCTCCGAATGAATAAAAATATATTAAAGAACAATTTGGGACTAGTTATTCTCATCAATCAAGGAGAACAGAACAAGTGATAATAAGATTAGAATTCAGTAGAATATAAGAATAGCCTGTTAATTAAATAGGGCCCTTTGAGAGATTGCTGCTGTGAGTAACACTCTAGGAATTGTTTTTGTACTCAATTTCTGTACTCTTTGTCCCAAAACAGATGGTCAAATTCTTTAACAGGGGCATATTCAACCATGGTACAGCACTGGCTCTCCTATGCTATGGAGAAAGTAGACTGGATATTTGGACTCAAATTTGAGTATTTAGCCTCAAATAATTTTATTAAATCAGATAAAATGAAATATACCCTCAAAATATTTCCTCACCAGAATTGATCAATTACAAAACAGCACGTTAAATTCTCCTTTCAGACACCTTCATATATTTCCCAGGAAACAGAAAAGGGTATGACTTTCATAGAAATGCTGCAGCTGCTGCTGCTTCTCCTTTAACAATACCTAAGAAAATTTAATCATAGAATCATAGAATGGTTAGAGTTGGAAGGGACCTTAAAGATCATCAAGTTCCAACCCGTCTGCCATGGGCAGGGACACCTCCCAGTAGAGCAGGTTGCTCAAAGCCCCATCCAGCCTGGTCTTGAACATCTCCAGGGATGGGGCATCCACAACTTCCCTGGGCAACATGTTCCAGTGTCTCACGACCTTCACAGTAAAGAATTTCTTCCTAATATCTAATGTAAAACTACCCTCTTCCAGTTTAAAACCATTACCCCTTGTCCTATCACTAAATTCCCTGATAAAGAGTCCCTCCCCATCTCTCCTGTAGGCCCCCCTTCAGGTACTGGAAGGCCATTCTAAGGTCTCCCCGGAGCCTTCTCTTCTCCAGGCTGAACAAACCCCCTCTCCCAGTCAGGGGGCCTCTGATCATTTTTGTGGCCCTCCTCTGGACACATTCCAACAGGTCCATGTCTTTCTTGTGTTGAGGACTCTAAAGCTGGGCACAGTACTCCAGATGGGGTCTCATAAGAGTAGAGTAGTAGAATCACCTCCCTCAACCTGCTGTCCACTCTTTTGATGTAGCCCAGGATGCAGTTGGCTTTCTGGGCCGCCAGTGCCCTTTGTCTTGAATGCATTTATAAAAACTAACAGATTTAGATTCAAGGAAAAAGCAATAGAAATACTGGACTATTCTTTCAGATGTATCAACGCATTACAAAACCGATAACTTGAAATCAAGCTCTGGTTTACCCAATACATTTTCTTTTCTGGTTAGATAGAATTTAAATCTCTCTTACCATCAAATACCTCCAGCTCATCAAACTGCTTTTCACTTTGAAACATTTCTACAAAGATGGAGATGTTATATCCTGGCTCAACCTTTATAGTCCAAGAACAGGTCTGAGAGTTGGGATAGGTGCCTGGGTAACCCGGACTAAGGATCACTCCTGACGATTCTGTACGGATTTCATTTGCTGGACATTGTGCTAAAAAGGACACAACAAGAAGAACAAGAATAGCATTGAAATAAGGTGTTTCCTTCCCATGGAAAAAAAAACCAAAACCAAACAACTAAAAAACCAACAGTATTATTTTTCAGAGATATGCATGCTTCAGGTTAATGTTTCCAAATGAAAACATATTAAAATCATATTCTAGATGGAAGGAACAGTAAAGTTCCCTTTAGCATAAACAGAAACCAGAGCACCTTTATAAGCCTTGCATTTATGAAACAGAATATTAATTGCAGTAAAAATTCATCCAGGAGTACGTCACAGTCCAAAGGGTTTATTGTCAAAGGATTCACATATGCTGGTGTGATCATTCACATAGTTGAAGTAGAAGTTCTGGTAAAACTTTTTATTTGGAAACCTAATAGCTACTATCTTCTATTTGAATTTAAAAGAAAAAAAAAAAAAAGTCCACCTTTAAGAATGAAGTCTGTTACATGAACACAAAAACATATTGGAGCTTCGAGGCACACCAGATCATGAGAAAACATACAAGTTTCAGACAGACAAAGGGTGTGTTTTCGATACAGAATACTCCAAGTCATCCAAGTAAGGCTTTCTTAGCAACTACTTCCCCTTTTATTTATAATCTGAGCTTTCTACATTTTACAGTATCAACTGGTATTCACAGCCATTTATGATCTCTGCATATGACAAGGAGTATACTATACTAAAATGCTGTAAATTTTATATACTAAATACCAGATTTGATTAAAAAATTATTTAGTTGGTCACTGGTTTTATATATACATTTTGCCTCTCATGCAGGACTGATTTTTTTCATATCTGTCTGCTGCTGAAGTCCAATACATTTCTGCCACAGTTTCATAACATATGTGCATTTTAACAATTTTTTTTGTGTAAGATTCACAATCATATCTTGACAGAAATGCATTCCTGGAAAGTGACTGGCACAGTAGCCAAGTACAGTGCCCAAATTAAAGGTTATAGGAAAGGTGAGAAAACGTAACAACAACGGATAAATGATCAGGTAAACAAATAACTATCAGAAACAAATGTTAAATACCGGACCATTTGCCTTAGTTGGTCTTTTACAAGAAGTGAAATTTAGGTTCAGTTGTAGCTGTGAAGAATTTTGCCATAAACTTCTGGAAAACAGTGTCAGGATTTTAATTGTCCTCTGGTAGAGAAGGACATTATATTTTATAAAAGATGTCCAGTCTTTACATTCTGTTCCATATACTCAGGACAAATCTGAACCCTCCACCGGAAGTACAATGCAAACAAAATATGAATTTCATCAATTAATTCACAAATAAATTATCCATCACTTTCCTACGTAGTGCATTAATCTCTACCTTTGAGAAACTGGCTTATTTCTGTCCTTTCTCTGATCTAGATGCAGTTTTCCAGACTTGTGTCTGGAAGGTAAGAGAAAGTGTACATGCCTGAGTTGGACAATATAATGTTCTATTCACCATCCCAGATTCTTTAGAAGATTTTAAATAATGATACATTAAATGAGAAAAATAGTGAGCGTCAAACAACTTACAAATTCATCTTCTGAGGACTGCCAATTTCTTACTGGCACCAAAGTATAGAAAAAAAGAAAATAAAAATAAAACCAGTTCTTTCTGACTGTTTCAACACATCCCTAGATTGGTCTTATAGGTTGAACCTTCAGCACAATTTCTCTTCAGTTGTGATTTTTTTATGCTATAGCATAAAATATAAATCACTTATCTAAAAGTCACTCTGATTATTTAGGGATATAAGAAGAGGGTAAAGCATGAAAAAGTAAAAACTACTTATTACTCATTACTCATAGCTTTTTCTTCTACAGTCTGCTCTAACAGACTGAAGAATAAGTAACATTATCATGCCAATAACTGCAAGAAGAAATATTAGATTTTTGAAAGCCTCTCCTCTTCTCCTCCCCCCCATCTTGTTTAGCTAAAAAATTTCTTCAGTCAGAGAGAAAAATTTCAGCTTGTGAAAAGGAGGAAGGAGGGATGTAATGTGCAAGTGAGAATATACTGACAAGCAGGGAGAACATGGTGTGGGCTGGGGGAAAAAAATGGTAAGCAAATATTTTTTTCTTGGCACATGTCACTTTCTGCCATCATTTGACAGCACTAGCTCTAGCAGACTGTGTCTCTAAGAGGTAAAGCCATTTTTCATGCAAGACAAGCTAGGAGAAGGAAAGCCTGTGAGGCAATGGTATATAAAGTAGTAAAAATCCTTTTGACAGTTTTAATTCAAGGAATGACTCTTGAGATAGAAACGCATATAGCCAAGTTACACCCAGAAATTTCACACAAGCTTCTGTGTAAGAATGTAGCATCGCACGTATTTAAGACAGTAGCTTCTCATTCTCATTATCTCAAAAATAAAACACATTGTTACTTTGACTTCCTATATTCTTCAGAATAAGAGAAGAATAACTTGAGAAAATACAGTCAACAAATACTCTGGCTCCTGAACCTGCAGCAAGTACAAGTAAATCAGTAAATTATCATAGAACAAAATTGGGCAGAAGAAATATATTTTCAGATAAATAACAATAACCATTTTCCCTTAGTTAAATACATGAGACTTATTCCTGAGTAGAAGCGTGACCAGCTATATGGCATTTCCTCTCAGACACACAGTAAAAGTGCTCATCAGTTATGAAGAGGAGCTGACGTGACACCGTTCTACAACCTGCTTTACGCTGCATTATCCTTTTCTTATGTTACAAGACTATTTTTAGGAAAAGAAGATGTCTTTTCCTGATCAAATATTGGCTTCATTGGAATTCTTGTTATAATGTTAATATCTGCTAGAGCAACTTGTGGATTAAGGACTGGTCTTCAAAGTAGTAAATTACAAGAATCCTGGAGAAATCAGTAATGCTGTCAGACTTTTCACTGCGAGGGAGACACAATGATTCTTTTTAACACTGGAAAAATATGACTTCTCTGGATAAATCATGCTTTAAGAAATAGCTACGAACAGTTAATCATGACAAAAAAGAAGATGCAAAGAACAGGACATTTGGAAGGAAGATATGGGACTGTAACAAGTACCTCTGGAGTGCTTATTAGTAAACATGTACATCCAAAAACTTGTAGCAGAGATGGTAAGTTTACAAATGCCTTTTGTTGCTTTTCCTCAGCATTTTAAGGAGTTATGGAAGCAATCATTGGTCACATTACTCGTGAAACAAACTGTCTACTGGTCATTCAGATTTGGGGCCTGCAAACAAAATCTGGATGCTACACAGATAGAGTCCTGACAAATCTAAAGCAAGATGATCTCATAAAGATGGTAATTTCATCCAGAAAAGTTTACAGTTGGCTTAATCTAAGAGGTTATTACCACAGCTCTTTATATAGCTGTTCCTTCAGCTAAGTTCCCACAGGTATCATTTCCAAAAAGGTGCACTATAAGTATCTTCTTAAGAACAGGCTGCATGAACTTGTGTTTACTTACTGTAGAGTATTAAGTTTTGGGACTCTGGGATGGAGGATTTCCAAGTAAGAATAAGATTCAAAATTACAGTTTGAAAAGCCTGGGATCAGTTTACAGTGATCCACAGATCATTGTCATCAAGTGTTCAGATATTCTTCAGTAACTTAAAAAAACTCACTGCAATTATATGAAAGAAATGGAGCCAGGGAAGAACATGCAGTAAAAAAGTGGAAAATCACCAATCCAGAGAAGTGAAAATTGCTAGTTTTCTTTGGGAAAAAGAAGTGTCATAGAACAGGAAGAAAGACAATCACATTCAAGAAAGCGCAGGCACCTTGGCTGTGAGCATCTCGGAAACCTCTGAAAATGCTCCAGAATGAGAACTGGTCATTGTAAAAATGGTGTGCAAAAAGAAAAAGAGATAGGATAGGAAATTGCAGGGAGAAAAAAAGAAAAGAGACTAAAAATAGACAGAAAATTACTTTTTCAGCCTATTTCTTTTACCTGCTTTGCTCTTAGATCATCTATTTTTTCTTGTATAGGACATCAGAGACAAAAAGAGAAGCAAAAAAAAAAAAAAAAGGCCAGGAGATAGCTTGTTTGGTAGTTTTGAAAAAGTAACTATAAAAATATATTTTTCAAAAAAGCTAAAAGTTATCAATAACAAAGAAAGACTCCAGCTAACGTTCTTTTTCCTCACAGCTGTTTCTTGAGAAGGGACCTGAAACTAATTATTTACCACAAGGGAAAATGTGCCTTTTGCAGATGTTTCCTCATGCCCTTCTCTCATAATTAAGGAAAAGTATGATGTTGTTTTGTAATTAAGAACATTTCTTTGGTGGGTGAATATTAAAAATCAACAGCTTAAAGGTCAGAGAATTTCTTTGAAAAAATCATCACATGTATGCAATGCAAGAAACAGATCAATGCAGAATTGCTGTAGGAATTCTTTCCTCTGCATATTCTATTGCATTCGCTTAGCGGACTTCAAAACTTTACTAACAGAACAATTTCCAAAAGGAAGAAGTGCTGTTTATGTGAAAAAAAAATGCTCATCTCTAATACAAATCGGCGCAAATAGTAATGAAAAAGGTGAAAGAAGATATGCAATATTCTTCTGAGACAAAAATAGTGTCCTGTGAAGTGTCCCTCAGAATATTCTTAGGGCAGAAAATTCAAGTAAAAATGGAACTCTGATGTCTTTCTAAGCTTTAAATAGCTCAGTACGTTTCCTGTGTTAGAGCAGAAGCAGCCAAATCTTACAGAGCAAGCTATAGGTCTAACTCTTCCTATGGCCACGAGTCATTGGACAAGAGGTCCCTTCCAACCTCAACCATTCCCAGGAGACACACCACAGGGATTTATGAGAGGAACAGTGCTACAGCATTTCAGGGACACGGGCACATAGACAGTGTATTGCTGCTGTGCTGCTTGGAAGGCTGGCTGTACCGTTGTGATATGTGCCAAACTGGCAACATTCATCTTGCCAGACTTTGCTGGCTCTCTTTCTCCACCATAATCAGTTACCCACCAACTAAGTGCCCCACAATGTACCTTAGCTGCTGATTACATGACTTCATCTCTATGGTGGCAGCTAGACTTGAACATTTTACAAGAATAGTTGAGATACTGAGACAGTGAGATTGCTTCACCTTGCTTTATAAAACAAAAGAAAACAAAGTATATCCACTTTCCAATAACACTAATAATATTTATCAATTGAATAAAAATAAATTTCACAGTGCACACATCATGCACACATCAGGTGAAACCAAAAACCTGCAATTTGAACCCCTTTGTTCTATAATATTAGCTATCACCTTTAGTATAGTATTTCAAAATAGAATGCTCCTAAATACAAAGCCACACAAATGGCTTCAGTTGAGGCTTATGTATTCCACTGTTAACACCTTTTCTTTTATTTGTCAATCAATTAACACATTAAAATTATATTCTTCAGTATTATATTTGATACGATCTGGACTCTCTTCTGACACCTCAGTTACGGGGTGATTCAACTCCCTAAACATTTAAAAGTTTATGAAATCATGTGAAATTTACCAATCAAGAAAATCTGAGCTGCAAAACACAGAGTTAGACAGTTGAGCACCAGAAAACAATTAATTATCATTTATTTGTAGGTATATCCCATGTATTTTAATGGTTGTAAAATGGTTTGGAATGATGACAGGAATACATATAAAAAAAAACTTCTTTAGGCATATTGGAGGACATAAGCAATCTATTTTATATTCATTTTTAATGATATTTTTGCACATGTAAATTCCGAGCACTGTTATTTGCTGGTTTGCATAAATTCATACATGCAGGCAATGCTTACAGAAAAACAACAGCAAATAACAAAGATCTTTATGTTACACAGTCCCATGTAATTGAGTGCGCTGAAGCAGTATCACAAGAAATTCTGCAGGACAGCATAACACTCTCACCATATCCTAGTTTTGAGAAACAGATTATTTAACCTGGCTCTTGGACCAATCTGGTGGAATTGCTTTGGGAAAGGCCTGAGTAAGCTTTTTGACTTAACTCTAATATTACTTCTGATGTTGCCATGTTTGATTTGATGAGTTGACATGGTGCTCGGGGTATGGATTAGTGTTGGGCGGTGTTTTGTGTGGTGTGGATGTGGTAGTTGTTTTTGGTTTGGGGTTTTTTTGTTTTTGTTTTTTTTTTTATGGTTGGACTAGATGATCTTAAAAGGTCCCTTCCAACCTAGGTCATTCTGTGATTCTGTGATTTCTCTTTTTATTCAGAAATATCATCACCACACTAACACAATATTATCACGCCACCTCTTTAATGTAAGTGTTTTGAGTAGCCAGATTAGAGATCTCTAACTTACACTAAATTCCAACAAGCTGTTTTAATAGCACACCAAATTTTGTGACCGATACTGGAGTATTTCTTGCTGTTGCAATGCTGTTCATGCTTTAATTTACATCCCTGTCTCCCTAACAGCAATTTAAAAACAAAAGAAATTTGTAACAAGAGGATATAAGGGTAGGATGAGAGCAGAGGTTCTAAGTGTGTAAACACAAATCACAAATGTGTTTTGGTTTATATTTACCAGCTACTGGTAAATATAAATTCATGCACGTTGAGATCATGTTCTGCAGAGTGCCTCGGGCTCTCCATGTTAGCCAGTAGCGGCTGAGTTACCATGGTACCAAGCATCATGAGAAACTCTGTCCTGAGACAGACCAGACAGGAAGGGAAAGGGAGCTCTAAGAAAAGTATGGTGTGGTGCAATTACAACTGCATGGAGGCCATTCATTCAGAATGATGCAGAAGTGGTCACTGAGACTGATTTTCCTGTCAGATATGTCAGCAGACTTTGTATAGTATCCTAGAAATATATAGATAAAATTCTTGCCTACTACAATATAGTGGCACAGCTCAGGAGAATGAAAAGTTTTCTTACATTTCTTTAAAAAATGTAAAGCTGATCCAAATCAGAACAATGTAAACAATTATAGACTACAGGTAAAATGCAGAAATATAAAGCAGTCCAAAAATTAGTTTGAAATATAATATGCAAATTACATAGCAAGTAGCATTTTTTTCCCCAGTCTATCTGCATCAGATAGTACTGTATAAATGTAGACCTATACTGCATCATCTCAAAAGAAATAGAGTAGAATCAGAAAAGTTATTGAGAAGGATGACTAGAATGATTAAAGGTATGAAATATCTTCTGGTCTATAGAATCATGTCATAAATATGGTGAATAGAGAACAATTTGTTACTGTTTCTTCCCCCATAAGAATTAGAGGACATGAAGTGAAAACTGCAGGTGTCGAGTTCAAAGCAGAGAAATAGAGGAACATCTTCACATATTACATAAATTGTGCAACTTCTTGCATGAAACTTTTAGATTTAAAGCATTTACATGGATTCAAAATGGGACTGAATAATTCCATTGAAGAAATAGCCCTACAAATTTCAAAATACAAAGAACACTGATAGTTTGAGAGTGGGTTAGCTAGAGTTGGATGAAGGCCTTAATTAACTGCATGCTTCCAATGATGTTCTTCTTTAGAAAATCATTATTGGCCAGTGCCAGAGATAGAACATTTGGTATATGGTCTGGTGTCTCTATTATTTAATCCATTTCATGAAAAAAAAAATATAGTGAAGATGTTCCTAATAATCAGGAACAACCGATAAAATAGTAATATTCTATTAACTTGAATATATAGGGTAGTTTTGAAAAATAATGAATAATAAATACAAGGAAGGGGAGAAAATCACATTTACAAAGCCTGTGAGAGAGGTACAGAGCTGCTAGCATTCATCCACTACATCTCAAATGACTGCAAAGAAACAAGCCTACCTACCATCAGAGAAAGCAACTAGTTTCCACGCCATCTGAAAGAACTGTTGGAAATAAACTACACCCCTGTGCTTAACAAATGGCTAATCATTATCAGAAGCTGCTAATATTTCTGTAGTTTTTATAAGAATTTTTTGGTTTACTTTAGACTTTCATTTTTTATTTACACTCCAATTGACACAGTCAAGAGTTAAGTTACTGCTGTTACCATTAAAATTGAAAGCTGTATTTGCGGTACAATTGTCTTATTAAAATACATTAATTGGAAAAAAAAATAAAACATCAATAAGTATTGAGTTATCTGATCAGAAATATACAGAAATGCACAATTCTCTCATTAGTTTTCCATATTTTATGGTGAGGGACATGAAAGGAATACTGAATCTTTTCCACCTAAAACAGGGATGTGGAGTCCCTGTCTCATTCTATGACAGATCCCAGATTATTGTAGGTACAAGGTAAGAAAGGGGACGAATAAAAACTTTACTTGGGGATGGACAGTCACATGGACAAATTACTTACAGATGCATCAAATACATTATGGCATCAAGAAACTCATGCAGCTTGTACTACAAGTCCCTTATTAATTTTTAAATAATGGAAGTAGAGAACCAGGGTAACAGGAACAAAGTTATGCGCACAGCTATTAATAAAGTGTCACCATAATTGCTGTGATTCCAGTGTTACCTGTTGTGCATACGGATATTGTTACCTCATGATATAGAAGATGCTCCACCCATAATTATAAATTATAGATCAAAGCTATAATGAATGTGGGAACTTCTGATCACTTTTTGATCTCCTTAAAGTTTTAATGATGGCGTCTCATCAGTAACTTTTTTCTCAAAAAAAAATTGAGGTACTTCAAGAACAAAATCTACAGATGCTTTCTCAATCTCTTTTTCAACATTTCAAAATCTTTTTGCCATCTGTACTAAAAAAATTAAACCATACTGAAGAAAAATAACCAACAGCATCTGTTGAAAAAATTTGGAGGACTGAGTACAAATTTCCAAGATGCACTTGTTTTCCATGAAGATGAGCAAATCGGATACGAATGCGCAGCTAAACTTTATTCATATTAAACTTTTAAATTCCTTGTTTGAAATAATGTAATAATAAACATAGAATGAATACCTGAAAGATTTTTAGTGCTTCCATGAATTTAAATTTGCCACATATTATTTTAGAACACATCTTTCATGTGACTATGTCATATAATGTCCTCATATTTGTGGAAGTAGAGAGAATAATTTCTTATTTTATTTTTAAAGCTTAATTTAAATACATATTTTAAAAAATCTTCAGGGGTGAAAAGAAATCTTTGGTTTGATATGATACAATGTTAAACAATTTAAATTAAATTTAGAAATCAGTGTTTCACATATGGTGTAGTTAGATAAAGCCACTTGTCTTTTGAGTCTGAAGAACTGAATGTGTGTGCAAAAGTTTTAGGGAACAACTTCAGGGAACTTCTCAGATATTGAAGAAATAAATGGAAACTTTTCTTTTAAACATTAATGAAAATACAGTGCCCCAAAATTTGATGCTTAATGTAAAGGAAGATAAAAAAGGATGCAAACTAATGCATGCAAGCACACATTTACCTTCACAAAATGGAGAGGATCCTTCAAACTGCAACTGCGCATTCAGTTTGCAGGTTAATATATCTTGTCCAACAAGGGTGAAACCAGGATGGCACTTATACTTCACAAAATCTCCTGAAAAAATTATTGAAAAAAATGTTAAACCCAAAAAAACCCCTGAAACAGAAGTAAGAAAATCTCAGGTGGAAGAAGAAGAAATATATTGACAGTTTAGTTTAATGAGAATTCAAGTGAAAACATAAGAAAGAAAAGGAGATACTATTTTTTTACCTATTTCAAAGTCATCATCTTCTGTAAACAAATCTGCATTTGGAACTGTAGGTGGAGGCTGGCACTTCTTCAACTGATAAGCTGAAAATTTAAGTGAAAAAAATTAAATACTGGTGCGTTAAGTATTATTTTACAGAAAGTTCATTTCTTATTCACTCTTCCCAAATTACCAAAGCTGCACTGAACTTCATGGGCTCTCAGTTACAACATTTTACAAATTAAATGTCATGACATAATATATTATCTTTTAAAAATTGGGTTTTTTTAATCGGTATAGATAGTGTATTACACTGCCTAGGTAGATATAGATCCATTGTAGAATTGGATGCAGTTGTGATATTTATGAGGAGATTTTTGAAGCTACAAGGCTGCAGTTTCATGTGACTGCCTTTGCATCTTGTGATAGGGCTAATGGTTATAAATGACAGATTACTTAGATTTCCTGGAAAATTTATAATTACCTGTCACATACCTGGCATGCCACATTCATTCTTAATTTAAGCATACTTGGAGTAAATCTTTCTCAGGATACAGGTATACATATTTACTTTAAGAAGAAACAATAATAGTAATAATAATACTACTAGTAGTAATAACAACAACAATTAGTTGTAGTAGTATTACTATTATTATTGTTATTTTATAAGTTACACAAAAAATCACCACCATGCCTTTAAAAAAAATAATCTCTTCTCTACTATTCAAATCTGCTTCAGTAGATTGTGAGCAATCTCACAATGAAGTTGACTGATACAATGTCTGATGTGTTTCTAAAATGGAGTAGAATGCCTGCAACAGCTGAAGAAGCCATTTCTGGATAAAAAATTCCAAACCAGAGATTTAAGACTGTGATCAGAGCGCACATACAATAGAAAAACCCTCCTCTTCATGGAACTAAATCACAGTCAAGAACACAAATTCTCCTGGTAGTTGACAGTCTGATCCACTTAATGTTTTCGAGACATTAAAGAAGCACAAAATATTGGGAATCAGCCCTTATCTTCCACATAAGCTTCTCTAACCCATCACTGTAAAGCAATTGTATAAGCGGAAAAATCAATCATGGAAAGTTTCGCATCCATAGAGAATTTCCAGTTGTTTCATCCATAGAGAGCATCCAAGGACAGGGAAGAGAAAGCATATATGTTTTCCTGTGTACTTATGCATTTTTTCTGCTATATATATGCAAACACATACATGAAATTATTGTTACATATACCTAATAGCACCAATTTTTTCTGGAGAACACCTGAGAAAGAAAGCTTCGCAACATCCTTAGACACTTGTAGTAGCAAGTATCTAAGCAAAAAACCTAAGCAGGTTTCCAGCAATAACATTTTCCAAGAACTTAAAATTGTACTTATCTCCATGCCCAGTAAGGCCCTTGATTTCACTTAACTAAGATATCTCCCAGAGTTTGTGGGCTCACAATATGGGTATCTCTTCAATTTAGTCTCTAGGAAGCCTGGTTTGCAGGGGTTTCTCAGCAGTAGCCTATGTCATTGCTTTGAATTAAATTAAAAGCATGGACACTCTTCACTTTGTACACCATTTCCACCCATGGGGCATTATGGAAAATATCATTATGCAAAATAAAGAAACAGCGCAGAGAAAAAGAAGCAGATTCATTCCTGTTTTCCCACTACATACTGTGGTAGAGGATGTATCTTGCCTTTTTATCATCTGAAGACATCAGCCCTGACATACTGACTCCATGCCTCTGTACCTTCAACTTAAGGCTGGAAAATGCTCTCACTGATCGTTCCTGCTTCTCAGGCACTGTCTTGTTACGTGTGAGCTGTATGTTCCCTGCATGATGACTAAAGCCAGGAACCTTAGTTTTTGCTTCTCAGATAAGTGCTGTAGCTTACTGTGCATCTTGTCCTTCTTTTAGGAGCAAACCACAAACAAGAAAAACATTTCAGTCTCTGCATACTAGTTCTCCACACAAATAGAAACTTTTTGGTAGTTTCTGTGGCATTTCCTCCTGTCCTTGTGAATTAATTCACCCTAACTTTTTGAATTATAATCCAGAAAACAATCAATCTTCCATTTAATATACATAATTTGGGTGAACTAAGACTAGAACTAGAATTCAGCATTTCACTTTTGAGTTAGGTGCCTGTTTGGCATGTCCTGTGGCCCTGGTTGTAACTTCGAACAAAGTATTTTGCTGGATATCAGACAAAGCTGTTCAACTCTCCCGCAAGATCCCATCAACCTTTCTGACTGTAGGCCCTAGGATTAGTTATCTGATGAAGGATTTTATTACCAAAGATTAAAAGTAAGTTAACTAATAAATGGGCCAAAATAATTCAAAAAGTAAAAGCTCAATATTAGATAACATTAAAGAGAGAACAGAGTTTATTCAAAGATACAAATGAATGTTCTTAAGACTTTTTTAAAGCATGATTTTAAAAACTAATTCAGCACATCACAAAGTTAAGAAATATTTTTAAAATTCATTAATCATTTGTGGTAGTTAGATGTTAATGATATAAAGCAAACTGACCATGAAAATTGAGGACAAAGAATCCTCCCGTTGAAAAATCACTGTGAAATTTGAGGAGGACTTGATTGGTGGAACTGTAGGCTGTTTCCAGAGCTGTGTTCCCACTGAAAACTCCCAATTGAGGTGAATTATGGTCAGGACCATCCCTATGAAGGAGAATGTGGAAAAAAAAGTCTGCTTCAGAAATATTGTACCTAGCATTTAAATTAACAGTCTTTTTTCTCTGGAGAGCAGGTAAAATTTTTGCAAAAAATATTTTTCCTAATGATTCAAAATGAATGTATTTTCTTTTTATTTCTAGCAACACAGAATACTCTAACTTCAAAGCCTAACATTTTTTGATGGACCAGAAGTACTTTACAGTAGCTTTTATATTTCCATGGGTAAGAAATTTACTTGCTGAGTGAAATCTTCTCTGCCTTTTCCTGCCAAAAATTCTCATGTACACATCAACTGGAAAAAAAATAATCTAGAAAACTCTTGTAAACTTATCATATTTCCAACATTTTTGACCAAGATCTTACAAGCCCTTACTCATGCCTAACACAAACAGAGGTGTGGAAGTTGCAAGTTACTCTTGCCATTTAAATTCATTCCAAAGACTCAAAGATATCTCCTAAGGAGAAAAAAAAAAAACTGAAACAGTATAGTAGACACCCAAAGATAAATATACTCCAGTAACATCCAGCTGCTTTCATTTTAAGTATCACCATGGAGAACATTCAGGCCTGAACAGCAGGATAAATAAATAAACCAAGCCCCCTGCTTCTATCACTGAAGAATTTTTTGAGCTCTGCAACACTTGTTTCTGGTCTTTTTGTATAATATAGTTAACTGAACAAAAAGGCTTTTGTGATATACATTTTAGAAGGCTGGGGATTATCGAGACTATCTATGAAATTTTGACTTTTTATTTTCTTTAAATCACAGGGATATTTGTCCATCTCATTTGTATTGTTAAAAAGTCAAATATTTTTGTCTGTCTCAAGCCTATCAAGATAATCTGTTCATAAAAAGAAAAATGCACCATATGGACAAATGCTAGTTCAAGTTTTAAAGGAATGCATGCCATGTGCATAAATTATACATACAACCTCTCTTTTTAAAAATGCAATTTAATTATTTTTCTCCTGTAAAGTTTTTTCAGGATTATTCAGGCTTCCAATTTCCACTGTGGTATTAGTGACAACAAGAAAAAATAAACTATAGGTGACATGGCATAAAAATATATTTTCTTCTTTCTGCTGCCTTGAAAACAAGAGTGAAAGTAATGAGTATTGAATAGGAACTTGACAATTTACTTACGTTTTCATTTTAAAAGTCTGGTTCTCAGGGGGACAAAAAGGAAAACAAAAAAGCTCTGATATTAAGATTTGACTTTTTGTACAGAAGTGAAGGGCATATATGTGAATGACTTAAAATTACACTAAACAGCCGCCTCACAGCAAATTCAGGAGCTGATAATTCAGAAAATAACTCTAAAGAAAGTGTGCTTGCAATTCACAGGCAATTGGGAACTGAAAGAAATAAACTGTAAAACAGTTATTGAAAAATGTAACAATTCAGGAACTCAGAACATACTTAGGCAAAAAGAAAACTCATTCATATAAGTAGATCTTTACTAGTGAAGGCTTTTAACTTAACATGCCAGAGAGGACACAGATGTATTTTAGACTTGGATTTATAGGTAATGCAAATACCAGAGGTAGCCAAAAGGCAGTTCATAAACAGTTACGTGTTTTTATAAACTGACTGGATTTTCCCTGTATTATATGTTTAGTGTAATTTTGTTTAAGTCATTCATGTATATGCCATTCACATCTATGCTGACTCCTCAGTGCAGTAAGTTCTTCTGCAAGAATTTGGACGACCCTGAGACCTCTTCCTCCAACTGACAATAAACAGTTGAGATGGGTTTAGGGGGTAAGAAATATAAGTTCAGAGAAGTGGAACATGCAATATAAAACTTAAAGACAGAGGTACAAGGGCTGAAATCCTGGATTGAGAAATATAGAGAATATGTCTGTCAGCCATATAAAAATGCTAGGAAAGTTTAAGAAAATCTTAATCAATGCCTAAATTAGATAATGCCTGAATAGGTTAAAAAGTTTTGCCACAACTAACATATATTGCCTCCTATGTTCACAGAACATATAATTCAACATAATACAGATTATTACAGCACTTTGACCTCACACTTAGAAAACAGAGCTCAAAGAAGATCTGATTGATAACTGAGTTTGAGTTTCAAAGTACTTTTGGAACAATATTCCTAAAGAGTTCATACAGTGATATATAATACTTTTTTTTAAAAAAAACATAATTGTATAACTTGCTTTATGCTGTTCTTCAGTGCATATGACAACCTAAAGAGCCATAATAAGCAAAAGCTGTAGCTTGGGACAGTGAGATCTGATAAATCAATCAGAAAAAAAAGTCACTTTTCTTCTGCATACCAAACTGCAATGTAGTCATTCACAGGTTCAGTTTGGAGTAAGGTAAAGTTGATATAAATCCCATGGCCTGGAGGTACAATAATTAACCAAGTACAGTCCTTGGAATTTGGGTATTCATCTGGAAATCCTGGGGAATAAACTGTACCATTCTGAGCAGTTACATTGTAGCCACAAGGAGCTGAAAACAAAATAAACGAAAAATTAGTAGGAGAAACATACTTTTTCATGTTACAAATGCAATATCAAAATGCTCCCAAATTCTAAGAGCTCTAGAGGATAAAACAATCTAGGTCTTAAAGACATTGTTTTTCCCTTGGTTCATTGCTTCTCAGAGACAGAAACTATTGATATTTCTAAGAAAGAATTTATCCTCATATCTTGCAGATTTTATTTCTTAAAATCCATCAAAATCTTCCAGGGACATTGCTTTTATGCAGAATTCTTAAAGCTAAGCTAGCACACACTTAAAAGGGGCAGCTTTTCCTTGCATTGAAGACTAGGAAACAAATAAGCAAAGCCAGCTTGCATGTTTCCATGCAACTGAACCCTAACTGAACTGGAACGCAGTTCTCAAAACCAAAAAAATACTTTGTTTCTGAAGCTTTTTAGCCATGCTTAATGGTATTTCAATTGCAGTTTGCATGCTAATTATTCTTATGACAAGTAAAATGAAGATAGAGACAAATTAGCATACACTTGCTGAATGAAAACTGTAGGCAAATCGATGACATAAAAAGGTGGTTGATGTAATACAAGGGTAGCGTAATAATGTGCTCTCATTTGTGTCTCAGTTTGGGGGAATTGACTGATTATGGATGCAAGCATGGATCTGAGTAGACATATGGTCACTGGTGCTAACTAGTGAGTCGCACTCATTAGAGTGAGACCTTAATCTCTTCTGTGGGCGCTCAGTCTAGCTTTGGGACCTTTCTCTTTAGGTCTTATTAGGTCATAAAGGAAAAGAAAAAGGGAACAGGGAAAAAAGAATAAGAAATGAGAAATGCAGAAGGATGTCATGTTTTCCATATGGTGTAAAGCTGCTATATTATTGGGGTAGAAGGATCATCTGGCTAGTTGACAAGTAGACCTTTTTGGAGGAATCTAGTAATCACTGGATTTCTAGGACAGTTAGAGAGGCTTTAACCACTTCACCTTCTTCATCCATATCAGTACTAGCTGGTATGATGCTTTTAGCATATCTTCCCATCTTAAAAGAGATGGGCATCTGCTCCAGAACTACAACCTTTTAGTGTCCAACAAAGGAAATGAGCTAAACAAAATGGAGGGTTGGTTCTGTATGATTCCTGATTGCAAGTACTGGCCAAGGCAGCTGACAATGGGTATTAGCTCTGTCAGTTCTATGATGAAATTGTGACTTCATTTTTTTAAAAAAAGAAATGAACAAAAATTAGTTTTTTACTGTTTCCTGATCACCTATATTTATTCCATGCTCAGATTGCCTAGTCTCAAAAATCTAGTCTGTTCTCTTCATAATAGTCCATGTTTACAGCTAAAAGACTGCTTTGACAAGTATGCTTCCTACATTGAAATACACATTCTAACACCAATATAGTGACTAATGGAAAATCCTTTAAGTTCTAGCTAAGACATAGAATTTTTTCTAACAGAAGTTTTATGATTAAAACATACTTGGATTTTATTATAATTTAGACAGAGTTATTAATGTTGACAATGTTTGCATTCAGTTTTATTTTCCCTTCATTATTCTCTAATAGTCTACAAAGAATGCAGATTGATCGTGTCTCTGTAAAGATAATCTAATTCTTCTTATATCCTTTTTAGCCATGACAGATCAATAAATTATCTCAGGAAAAAAAAAGTGCCACAGATAACAAGACTCTAATAGAATAAGCAATACACACAGCTGATACTAGGCTTTCTCAGAAGATACTTAAAAATCACAGGAGACACAAAATGAAACATAAATAACAGGCTATATTTCACACAAGGTAAAAATAGCTTTTGTTTGAATAAACAAATCACTCTAAATTAAGGGAGTTATGGCACTTTGAATGATAGATGTGAAGAAACAAAAATTTTTGAAATGGAAAAGCAAATAATAAAGTCTTCTAAACTTTCAAATGCTAACAGTAGACCACATACTGATTTACAAATGCATGAGTATCAAACCATGTGCTCTCATGCCTAATTCATACCTAATTCCAGTTACAACATTGTGTGTGGAAGGCCAGTAAACGCTTTTAAGTTTCCACCCAAAGGTGTCCAAATCTTGTTAGTCATTTATTGACAGCTACATGTGTTATGCAAAGAGATATTGCATACCATTAGGGCAATCTGATTGCACAGGAGTGAAGTCTTAGAGTATGACTACATGACAAGCTTCTACTATGATCTCATGAACAGAAATTAATCTAATTTTCTCCCACATACAGATTAAGCTCTTCAATATATCTCAAAACACCTGCTGCACAGTAAAGGGTATGATTTAGAATGGGGATGGCTTCCAGAAGCATGTATATCTTTGCTCTGTTTGGACAATCCTCCAGTGCCAGACTACAGTTTTGTATCTGTACGTTCTGCTCACCTGCTCTTGGTTCAACACACCTTTACTAGAATCTGCTTGATAACTATTTGACCCCTTTGTTGTATGAATTTCCAAAACTGCTCATGGTATATATATACACCAAGCCCTGTTTGGTGTAACGGTTTGGCTTAGAGAGGTAGGGACGGCTGACTTCAAGTACCATATCCAAAATGAAGCAGTGAAAATCTGTATGGGGATGAAAATACCTGAACATTCATTTGTTACTACTATGGATCCAATGAAACACAGAAAAGATATGGAAAGGATAAAAAGCCCTTAGTAAGTAAAACTTTAGCCATGTAGTCCAGCAAATATAATGGTGCACTGCTAATAACAGGCCACAGACTTTGTGTTAAACTAACAAAACAAGCCACTGTCAGTTTTTTTCTGGACTTCTTCTGGCAGTTTGGAGACTTGTTTTAACTTGTACCATCAATTATCTACTTACTACTTCATTTTAGTTTGTACAGTTATGTGATGTAACACAACATTTTATATGTCTATAATTGAATAAAAGACAGTGATAGCAAACAGATTTTCTGTACAGAATGAACATTTTGTAGCCCTTCTCCCAGTCTGAGACCATTGACCTTAAGTCTGTATGTGCAGTGGAAGACTGAGGGTATGTCAGAGAAAGGGGTAGATATTAGATGTTTGTATGTATATCATTCTAATATTACCCAATTTTAAATATTATTATCCCTGTAACTGGATTAATAAATGGAGTCGCATAAGTATCAGAAGGGGTTTCGCAACACAATTCCAACTACAGTTTGCTAAAATAATAGAATTATTTGATATTAATTGTTTAGGTTGCTATTTCATTTTCTTACTTATTCTTCTCCCTAAAAAGAATAGTCTAAAATAAATTTTAGATTACTTGCATGCATTCCTTCTTAATTAAATTGAAATATATACTTTTACAAAATATATAAACTGTCTTCCAGTTGTTCTGATGCACTCTTAAAAATCAAGAAAAAATGGAAGGCATGGGAACAGCAGCCACATCTTGATGACCATTTAACAGTAAATATACCCATGCTACAAATTTTCCAATGCCATTCAATACTGCAAATGTTATTTCGGTATTTTTAATTCTATACTGTCATAAATGTAAAACAGCTAAGTGTCTGGTAATAAACTTCTGTTGTTTGCTTTGAAAATAAACCAAAACTCAATACTCTCTTTTTTTCAAATATTTAGTGCTTCCTAAATGAACTGCTGAAGTCAGGGGTCATGGCTTTTTGCATGACTTACTCCAGAACCTGTCAAACTTCTGTGAGATATTATTATTATTATTATCAATAATAATAATAATAATAACAATAATAATAATAACAAAAACAACAACAATATTTTTAAACCCCACAGAATTGGTGTTTTGAAATTGTTATTATATTTTAACAAATCTTAACTGGACAACAATTTGTATCTGTGAAAAATTTAATCCAGAAAACTCATTTTAAACTTTATTTCTTCCTTTATTTCAACCCTTTGCATTCCAATAAATAAGCAATACTTTCAACCTCCTCTATGTATTTACTTTACAGGATTTCTGAGAAATTTATGGTAATTTGCATTAACTATTACAGAACTAGAACTTAAATGTTACAGATTCTTGTAAGAGTGCATTTAAGTTCCAATAAAAGGCAATAATACAAGTGTCCCTTCCCAAGCACATGTACAAATCACATGTTCATGCTTCAGAGCAATATAGTTAAATTATTATGAAAATACCTGTCTCATAAGTAATAAGAAAATTTTTAAAATTGTTATTCACAGAACTAAAGTCCTCATTTTCAAAGCAAAGAATTGCAGTGCTGAAGCAATCCTTTAGTCCATCTACTGTAGCTTTTGCTTCTGGCAATATTCAGCCCTTGCTGTCTAATAATAATGCACAGAAGAATCCAAAGTACAAAGTGCCAAAACACTATGGCAACCTGTCCTACTGAAAATTTCTTTCTAGCCTCTAGCAGACTCTCCTGAAGGAGAATGACTGACCCTTCTTTCACAGTTTTTTTCATGGCTTACACCTGTAGCTCAGTTAGATGTTAAATTCCTCACAGCCTTTTCTGGTTTGATTAACCTAAAAGCTATTGAGTGTTTTGAGTAGAGAAGCATCTCTCCTATCTTTTAGGGTTAGTGTCAAATATATTGACCAGACATTCAGCAGCAAAAACCTGTAACACCATTAGCCTCTTGTTATGATGGAAATAAATTATTTCAATCTATTTTATATCTTCTTAGTTAGTTGATTCTCTATGAAAACATTTCAACTCTACACAATGACATCCTATACAAGACTTTTTCAAAGCCTTTAAAGGTATAAAGGGATGTCAGAAATTTTATTTCTGCACTTGTATTTTTTGGATGAAAGTTCAAGTGAAAGATTTACATGGTAAATTTTATGTGTTACATAGTACACTGCTGCCCTTGCTCCCAAATCAGAAAAAAGAAAGAAAAATAAATCAATCACATGGAGTTTAAGATAATTTCTGGCAGAATCAAATATTGATAGGAACAATAAATCACTGCTGAGAAACATGATTCATAAAATATTTATGATTTATAGAAACGCATACTATTCTGACTTTAGATGCTTACACTACAGATTAGGATAAAGGTGCAGTTCTTCAGCAAAAGCTATACTACATATATGCACACAAGTAAACAAAAATCAGAAAACATTGCGAGTTCTAAAGCAAAGGTACTACCAGACAGTTACCTTCACATCTGGGGAAATGATAGTTCCAGTTCCTGTTGATTCCATGTTGGCATGTGAGAACAGGTTGACCCCTCAAAACATATCCAGGATAACATTCAAATGATACTGACTGACCCACACTGTAATCTGAGCTGACTATATATCCATTCAAAAAAGGAGGAGGATCAGGGCAGTTCTGTAACTCGTAAGCTGGAAGAGAACAGAGGTAGGTTTTAATGCTTAGTCAGCTCTCAACACAGCAAGCAAGCATTAATATAAATTCTGTAATGCATCCCGTAATAGGTAAATATTGGAATACCAAACTCCAATAACAGCGTGCTTAACACATAACAAGAAACAAATCATCCATTGGGACTATCCAGATTCTCACAGCAATTGTTGAAATGTGTTTTCACATTTAAACGCCATAGTAAGTATTCTAGTAAGGTATAACGAAGACATTCCTTCATTAAATTTTTATGAAAGCAAAGATTTTCACAATCCATTGGATTTTTAAATAGATACTAGACTATGCAAAAAAAAAATACTCACCTGATCAAAAAAAATAAAGAGGAAAAGGATTAACGAAAGACTATAAAATCACAGAAAATGAGAGATCTAGAAAAGTGACAAATCTAGTTCTTTCTAGATATATCTCCATACAAAAAATGGCATTAATGATTCATAATATTTAATGTCAGTTTTTGTTTTCAAAGACCTAAAAATATTACTCAATTAAACATCAGTGGGGGCTTTAATTAATAACATTTACTAAGATACAAAGATAATTTAAAACTACATATTTCCATTAAAAGATATATTTCCTCAGAATATTTAAATGATAAATTGTTCCACCAGAAGCAAAAACAAAAGGCAGTTTTATAAAAAATGTGTTGTAGAATCATTCCCAAACAGCTTCACATACATGAGACAGCAAGTAAATGCCATTTAAGAAATAATTATTGAGAAGATGAATGCCCTTCTTTCTCTGAGCATCCCATTTATAGTTATGAAATATTTCTGTCAGAAGATAAGAAAGTTCAAATAAAAGCAGTAATACCAGTGTGCTTTATATAGTCCAAGCTCTAAAAATACAACAGAGATGAAGAACAGATAGTTGAATAAAGTATTTTGTTATTTTTTCAAAGCTAATCATTACAATATGACCGTGTTAATTCCAGATATATCTACTTATTATTATAATAATAGATTATTTACAGAAGCCATTTCAGCAACATTAAGCTAAACATATAACTTAGGTGTGTTTATTTAAAGTGAAATTTGTGATTAGTTGCTTCACTGAAGTACAGCTACTGTCATGACTTTTTTTAATCATTGCTGATTACAGTCATGCTGTGAAATAAACAGAGGATTTATTTCAAAAGAGCTTTCTTCTTTTCCCTAGTTCATTCAATGAATCCAGAATCCAGTGTTTGTAACACCACAAAGATGTAAGAGGTGTGGGGGTACCAGAAATATTCCAAAATCCTCTAATAAATCAGACTCCTTTTCCCCCAGATAACTAAGAATTAAGAAAGGAAAATGAAAACTTAACAATCCAAATTAATTGCCACTGGAAATAACATTAAAAATCCCCTTTATTCTACCTTAATTATGGTTCACTAAAATTTTGCACTAAATCTAGTAATGTCTTCTTAATTTTTAATGTTATTAATACTCCTGCTATCATTATTTGTATAGTATTACTACAGATAATATCATTATTATCAACAGGTTTATACAAAATAGAGTACTAGAAGGATTATTTAAGGATACAGAATGTATCGACTAATGTAAAATCATACAAAATGCTACATACCAAATTATATTAGAAATACAATAGAAGATTATTCTGGAGAGTCAGAGGATCTCAGAGTCTAATTTGACAAAGTGCATCACTACATTGCCCAATAGTTACAATGACAGTATTTTGAAACAATGACAGTAAGTACTGGAACTTTTAAATTTTGTAGAACCTTTCAAGGAGATGAATACACACGAAAAATATCCTCCCTTATTGGTTAGTATGTATTCATAATACATAGATTCATGTATTAAATGTACTTTATATGGTCTCAGATTTTTTAAGTTAGTCTTAAAAATTTGTTGCAGAAAAAAAACTTACCTCACTGATCTACATGAGAAGAAAACACAGAAAGAGCTCAGGTGACAGAGGAAATCCTAAGAGAACCTCAAGATCTCTCTGTCCCTCTAAATTGCACAACATTCCTTAAAGTCCCCCAGATTGTCAATGGAAAAAATAAAGCCTAGCTTTTAAAATTCTGCTTAGTGTTTATTCAGAGATGTACATGCTTTTCTCCTACTGTAAGCAAGGTAAACAAAACAAATACAGAAACTTTCAGGGTTTTTTCTGCTATTTGTTGTGGTAAGAACAGAACCTGTGCCCACTGCCTAAAACAGATTACTATAAATTTGAAGGTCAGTCAGCCAGGGGTACAGTGCTCAGTACACATGAGCAGAACACAGTTGTTTATCGGTTTGTTTTTTTTCTTTCAAAAAAGTATAAAATGTGAAGATACTCTCTGAATATGACTTCTGGTATAAATCCTATAGATGACTCATAAATTATTGGAGTAACTGTAAGTCAGGTGATCCATCTGACTATGATATCATGATTTATAGGCCATTTGGGGAATATTTTTTATAGTTTTAATATAAATATGAATTATAGTCTTCTCTGTTCTTTTGATGTATGCAACAACTATACCTGATTTAACAGAGCAATTCATTATTCAGTCATCACTATCAAATATTACCCACAAATCCTGATGCCATACTTCGAAAAAGAATGCTTTTTTCATGGGTGTCATACCCAAAGGCTTGTTTGGTATTGAGTTTTAAAAAATGATATACCATTTCAGAGCAGAAAAAACTCTAGTGAAAGCTTAAAATGAAGCCTAATGTAAAGGGAACCTGAGAAAAATATTTAATTCTGATGCTGGCAGCAGTCAAATACTTGAATCTTAAAATGATCTCATATTGACATTTGGCATTTCTTTGTGCAATAGATTTTCCACCAGTAAGAAGAGGATGTAAATCACAAAAGAAATATAATTGATCCTCTGCTATCGTGTTTTTATGATTCAGAAGTATTTTCCTTCTTACATTAATACTAGGATGACTTTCTGCCTTTGCAAGTGCCACATACGTCTGTAACACTTTGACACAGAAATAATTACCTTACACAAAAATCGTATTAGCACAGAGTTGATTGAGCATGCAAACCCTCAAAACTTAGGAAAGTTCTTCCGACTCTAACCATTCTATGATTCTATGAAAGTTCACAATTAAGGCTACTTAAGACTTTCATTTAGACTCATTGTACATTCCTCCAGTATGATGCTATGTCAGACTCGAGAACAAAACCTACTTCTCAGATTAGACTAGACCAGGTTGGAAGGGACCTTTAAAGATTATCTAATTCCAACACCCCTGCAATGGGCAGAGACACCTTCCACTAGATCTGGTTCTGAAAGCCCTATCCAACCCAACTTTGAACACTTCCAAGGATGGGTCATGCACAGCTTCTCTGGGCAACCTGTTCCAGTGTCTCACCACCCTCATCTTAAAATATTTCTTCTTTACATCCAATCTAAATATACCCCCTTTCAGTTTGAAACTGTTGCCCCTTGTATTGTCAGTAAAGGCCTTAATAAAAAATATCTTGCCATCTTTCTTATAATCCCCTTTCTTACAATCCCCTTCAAGAGTTTGAAGAAGAAGTATGTCAACTGCATTATGTCATGAACCAATCAAAATATATGTAATTTTTTCTTCCAAATCTATGCCATCTTTTACTTTCATCTGGACTATCATTGCCTTAAACATCAACAAACATCACTGTCCTTGCCAAAAACAGAGAATACCATGGACAATGAACATATTTTGATTGATATACAGTAGAAGAGCTAAAGATATAAAAAGTGAAGTATTACGATGATTAAAAAGCAAATTGAATCTATCTCCTTGTCCCCTTGCTGAAACTGTCACAGATTGTTAAAATACGAATGTATGCTTTCCTTTAAAGAAAACAGAAAACCGTGCTGAGCAAGCTGGAACATTGCCTCTAGAGGAACATACTATACAGTCTACAAACAACTTAAGATTTAACTATTAATTTCATGACAGAAAATGCTGTTAACCAGGAATTAATCACATGTAGTTGAGCTTATAGACTTAATACCGTAAAGAAAGGTCTTGTTACAGTAAGGAAAACCATGCTAATTAGAACCAGAACAAAGAGCACTGGAGAATATAAAGAAAACATACCATATGGCTTTGCATTTCATTTACTTGGCAATTCTGCAATTTGCAAATTTTCTGTCCTTCCAGAAAATTCTAAAATGAGTCATCTGTTCAATCACAATTGCCCTTGACTTCTCAGAATAAAAATCACGCTAGGTGGGTGTGATATGAGAGTATTCCCTAATTCTAAGACTATGTGAAGGAAGAAAACTCCATAGGCGATAGAGATGTCACTTCTTTGCAGTTTTATGAGCATTAGCCTAATTCAGGTGCTCAGAATCATTGCTTGGAAGGTTCTTCCTCTCTATCCACTGACTCTGTAAATATGTTCTAACTACATGTCTGTATGTGTGTATGTACATAAATAATGTAATGGGCCTGTGTACAATAGTGTTATTTTTCTTCACAGCAGCTCAAATGGTGCTGTGTTTTATATTTGTGACCAAAACAATACCGATAACAAACCAATGTTCTGGCTTTTGCTGAACAGTGCTTGCACAGCACTAAGGCCATCTCTGTTTCGTGCTCTGCCCTGCCAGTGAATAGACTGGAAGTGCCCAATAGGTTGGGAGGGGACACAACCAGGCAGATGACCTGAAAAACATATAGGCTTATATAGGTATATATGAAAACCTAACCAAGTTACCTAAATGAAGAGCCTAGAATAAGGTGGCATAAATCTCCCTCACTGCAGTTAGATGAGAATTCATCCAGCCATACCATGTTGTTAAACTGTTCAGATCCTGCAACAGGGCTCAACAGTTTACAGTAAGACTATTTTAATATTTCAGAAATATGCACATATTAATGGTATTTTATTGTCACTAATGGGGAAACGAACGAACAAACAATAAAGAAAAAATCCAACAAAAGCTCACATGTTCAAATACTGAATATATGTATTTCTAAATACAGAATGTATGTTATCGGGTCTCTTCATTTCCTATTAATTTTCCCATACAGTTCATTGTGCTAGTTCCTACTTACCTTGGTATGTCAACTTAAATCCTTGCCTGTTTTCTGAATGATCACTGTAAAAATGGACAAGTGTTTCATGAGTAGTACTTAGCAAGGGTGATGGGAGTTCCATTCCACTAAACTGGCCAATCATAGAGCTGGTGTGATAAGGTCCATTCTGAATTTCAAGGAAATCATGATTTGCTTCAGTGGAGAAATTCAGGAACTGAATGTGTGCACCTGCAGCATTAAGAAAGAAAGAAAAATTAAAAGGAGTTTTTATAACTCATGGTGCTTAATGTTACAGAATGTAAAGACAAAAAATAAGGAAAGATGTCATCATAATTGTTATAGGCACTACATTTGTATTTTAGTTACCATTCAAAGTGAGATGCTTAGTATTGCAGTAATTGGAGCTCCTAATTTTTTGGCTCATGTAAAGGGGCCAATGAAGTCACAAAGTCAACAACTAGCTATTTGTCAGGTTACTAAACTGGCCACAACGTCACAATTCCCGCTCTGTCACAGCACGGTCAGGACTTTGCCAAAAGAGCGTTACTGCAGCCGGGCCAGGTATCTCTCATAAAAGCTCAGGATCAGAACACCACCCAGGAAAGTTACAGAGTGACCTTTCAGAGGCAGAAGTTTACCTACCTCGCTCCACCTGTTTACTCTACCTTGTTTTTCCTGACCCAAAACAGCTATATATGCCTCCTCTTCCTAGCGTGTCTTCAGAGCCATTCCTCTCTATATACAGCAGTATAAAATGCAGTGAACTCCAGACTGATGGCAGGTACTTACACAGGATCATTTACCACAAACTCTCCAGAAAGTCAAGCAGTTGAACCAGGCCTTTCTCACAAAATGAAAGGGATAGAGACAACTCACAAAATGCTGAACTGTTGGAAATATATGCATAACCTCACGGAAAGAGCTGTTTTTAAGTTCTCGCACTATTTCACGTGGACTAAGGACTTGGAAATCAGGCTTCTCAAATTATGTGTATATATAATATCAAGAAAGCAATGGGGAATGAACCCCTGGTTCAAAAGCCAAGTTGTACCAAGTAACTTGCAACTGCACCGCTTGGGCCGAACTTTGCTCTCATAGACTATGAAGGACTGGCTGGAATGGAATTAAACAGAACTACTGAATAAGCCAAAAAGCAATGTGAAATATTCAATGCTTTAACTCTCTGCCTGACATTCTTAAATAGCAGTAAAGACATACGGGTAATTCCAGGAGAGTAGCTTACAGATTAATCACTAGGGTAAGTCATTCACTTCTCCTTACTCTTTAGCTCCTTTCTTTACCTCTTTGTGGTTTGATATGTAAACATTTCTATAAAATGGATTATTTCTTTTGCTAAAGGAGAAACTAAATAAACTAACAAATAAACTGACTGTTACAGAGTACTTAGCTCTAGTACCCTCTCTCACCTTTGCAGAATGGGAGACATGGAAACATGTATTTCAGCTGCTGAATAAGAAAAATATTCTGATGCTATCAACAGGAGATACATACAGAACATATCAAAGTCTCAATATCAGCCTTCTCTTATATGCTGTTCAATACAGTTAGTCTGAGTTGAGCGAAGTCACTAATTTTACAATGCTCTCTGGATTTAAGATAGGGTAGGACATGAAGCAGCTCGGAAGCGTCTTCAGTATCAACATGTAGTGATTCCCACCAGAGACTGGATGACAGCAGCATGGAAATTCTAAAGAATTGAGTAGCCACTTAATATTATAAGTGACAAGCAGATAATTCAATGGAACATATGTATGTAGTCAAAATCAGCACATAGGTATTTAAACAAAAGTAGTCTGCCCTTCTGAAATAGTCTCTGATGAACCACAGAATACCTTTAGAATTGAATCATTCTTATTTAACGAGTAAGAAGGAATTTATATGAATATTTGTCAATATTCAGTATAAAAAAGCTGTGTATTTTAAAAGTAAAACTAAATTTATCATTAACTCTTAAAAATATTAACTGCTTAAAATAACCACATTTTAAACACAAACAATACACATATTTTTTCTAAATATTTTTCAAAGATGTTAATTTCAATTAGAGGACATTCTATATGTGTCACTCAAGCCTTAACTCTGAGTTTATACAAGTTACAATTGCCAATGTGGAATGTCAAAAAAACAGTTTTCTCCACTAAATAATTTCTTACAAAAAATATACAGAATAAAACTGTTACAGAAAATAAATCATTATCTGGTCAAACTATAACTATACTACCTCCTGCTCCAGTCTCAACAGGATTTCCTCTCTCACTTGAATAGACTTGAAATAATGAGAATTCCAAGCTGAGCTAATCTTATTCACAAATGTTAATCAGTTAACAGCTACCTGAAATAATTTCAAAATCACTGCAACTCACTTGAAAATATGTACTTCCCATCTGTTTAAAATCTTTAGATTTTTGTAATGTCTTTTTTAAATGATCAGTATGTTTTCATGTAATGAAGAAAGCTCTATACTTTGGGACATAAAGTGTCCCAAATACTTGGGACAGAGCTCCTGCAATTTTATTGTTGGACTTCGTTTAAGCACACCCATGTGCTTGCATAAAGACAATAATATGGACTTCATTCAGTTACAAAGTTTGACTAAATGTATGGAAAAAAAGGAATATTTACTAAGAGATGAAGTCATTGTGAGTTTAATGATTTCAGTGGAATTTGAATCAACCATTACATGGCCATGAGTGTCCTCTTGATCAGTTTGATGTCCATCTTGATCAGTTCTTTTGCACAGTGCCAAATTCTCACTCAATCAGTACCACATTAAAATCATTAGAAAAAAAAGTCTTCAATTTTGGAAATGTTTTCTATGTTTCAGTAATTTTATGTATTTATTTAGATACAACAAAATGAATGAAGACAAACACCTCTTAGTAAATAAAAACCTTATTTATAAAAAATTAAAAAAATATTTTAAAAGTACTAAAATAGTAGCCATGAATTTGCAGTGGAAGTTCTTCATGAACACCACATCATCACAATGTTTAAACCTGGTATAATGAGGTTATCTGTGGATTATCTGACAGAGACTTTGCAAAAAATAGCCCTGTAGCAACTTTATGGCAAAAAATGTCCGCTTCTAATACTTTTGAAAGCAATGATAGATCAACAGTATGACCATCTTCTACCTGTTAAATCTCTTCCCAACTAAAATCATAATTTGATCTATTTTTAGGATTACTACTACTGGAGACTTTCTGAGAAGTGAGATGGATAACAATAGGATACAAGACACTCTTAGATAATTAATCCATGAAACATTGTCCATATGGAAAAGCTTAGAGAAAAAGAAAACTCTGAGAAATATGAAAGACTGTTTTTACAAGTCAATATTGTAGTCTAGCCTAATTAGGACGACATTGCTCCAGAACATTTGGTTATTATTTCTATTTTCTGCAAATGTAGCTTTAGAATGCCAAAATAAGCCAAGGATGTCCTGTTTATGATCATCCTAAGGCTATAAGGATATCTAAGGCTACTAAGGCTATCATAACTATGATGAATCAGTTTTACCAGGTCCACTGATAAAGGGCACTATTCTAAATAGTAGCACAGTATTGCTACAAATTAACTCAGTGTAATACACTCTATGTAAGTAGTGTATCATGCTACAAAAATCCCTCTCGTGAATGCAATGGAAAGCACAGAAAATAAATTCATTTCCAGAGAGAGATATAGTGAATTTAATAATAAGCTTTTAAACTTAATTTTCCTATTTGAGCACTAGCACAGAATGGGGTATAATGTTTCACCGCAAGAAAACTTATTCCTCTTTTATTTCTAATGATAGAGGACTGTGTTTTATACATGCATTTATGTATCTGGCAATGTGTACTGGCTGCCCAGAAAGCCAACTGCATCCTGGGCTGCATCAAGAGAAGTGTGGCCAGCAGGTCTTGGGAGGTGATTCTGCCCCTCTACTCTGCACTTGTGAGACCCCACCTGGAGTTCTGTGTCAAACTTTGGAGTCCTCAACAAAGGAAGGACACGGGTCTGTTGGAACGGGTCCAGCAGAGGGCCATGAGGATGATCAGAGGGATGGAGCACCTCTTCTATGAAGACAGGCTGAGAGAGCTGGGGTTGTTTAGCCTGGAGAAGACAAGACTCTGGAGGGACCTTATAAAAGCCTTTCAATATCTGAAGGGAGCCTATAGGAGAGCCGGAGAGGGACTCTTTACAAGGAAGCGTAGCAACTGGACAAGGGGTAATGGTTTTAAACTGGAAGAGGGAAGATTTAGATTAGATATTAGAAAGAAATTCTTTCCTGTGAGGGTGGTGGGGCAGTGGAACAGGTTGCCCAGGGAAGTCGTGAATGCCCCATCCCTGGAAGTGTTCAAGGTCAGGCTGGATGGGGGTTTGAGCAACCTGCTCTAGTGGGAGGTGTCCCTGCCCAGGGCAGGGGGGTTGGAACTCGATGATCTTTAAGGTCCCTCCCAACCCAAACCATTCTATGATTCTATGATTATCTATTTGTGAAGAGATTTTCCATATGACAATAGGTTTAAAGAAAACCAAGGAAGTTTCTGAGTAGGGAACTGTTACCTGGTATTTGCAATGTAGTTTGAGAATGTTTTTAACCAAAGTCATAGTGTTAGAAATGAGGATTTGTCCAATTTCATAGAATATAAGAAATGCTGTGAAAAAGTCATTTAGGGGACAATGAAAGGCTATTGAACAGAAGACCACTAGTTAATTTAGAAGTAGCATTATCTATATCTTCATGCAGTGTATTTCATTTTCTCTGAAATCAGTTTCTGACACAGGTCAAGTTTTACAAATAACAAATTGCTTTGAGAAAGATATATTTTTAAAGTTTCAATCATTTTCAAGTCAAAAGATACCACAGAATTATGTAAGGGGTTCACAATACATTCTCTGGACAAAATCTGTTTCATACTGTAAATCAGAATATTCCTATATATATAAATTTGATGATTACAAATAATTGCTCTTCAAATCTAAGTTTACTTACCGTATCCAATTGGCAATAAAATTTTCCACGTACAGTCTAAGTTACTAGGGTAATTTCCAGGAAAACCTGGGCTCAGGATCACACCACCCATGTTTGTCAGTGTTCCACCACATTTAGCTATCAAAAATAAGAAGAAAGTCACTGTATCTCTTAATAATATTATTTCATAATATTTGGCATCTGATCAATTAAAAAATGGATTTTCCATTTTATTCCTATGATCCCCAAGCAGTGAAATTTATCTCAGTCAAAACATTCCTCATGAAGGAGAAAAAAAAAAAAATCAAGTTAGAGCAAAATGTGTAGTTCATGCAATATGATCCCTGTGATGTTACTCTAAATGTGTAGCTGCTCATACAGCCTGGGTAGCCCATTGTCTCAGCTTGCCAATTATAGTCAAAAATGTCTGGTGCTATGTTGAGACAGGCTTCATAATTCAGAGGAATAAAATAGGGATTAAACTGAATTATGACACTGATCTATGATGCAGTTGTGCATCTATTAGTTTATATAGCTAAAACCAAACTTGAGTTTAAAAACGAACAAACAAACCAACACCAAAACGTCACCACAGGTCTTTCTTTAATTCAGGAGGAAGACAGACTAGCTGCATAACAGAAACATTCTTTGCTTACTATCTGTATGCTTTTAGCATATTCGTGTATTTGGAGATTGAAAAGCCATTTGCATCATTTAGGATGATATAAAGCTAAAGTGTATTTATTATTTGCAGAATCATTACTTTAAAGCCTATGAATCTTCATGACAGTCATTACAGCGGTGTATGATCTGCTAACAGAATTGTGATACTGTGCATTGTGATAACTGAATTGAAAAAAAGAGGAAAATAAACTACTTGTTAGGCCACACAAGATATTGAATGAAAATACAAAAACCTCCATTAAAAAGCTGAGAAATCAGCCTCAGACTGATCAAATATCTCTATCTCCCTGCAATATTAAAAGCATTATTTAGAGAAAAGATTTTTGTTTGCATTTCTAGAAAAATCAGTATTTAAAGGGTTTGAGAGGGAGGGGAGTTATCTTTTAAGGGTTTGTTTGTTTTCTTGGGGATATTTTAGCTTCAAGGACAGAAAAAATCCATGAACTAAAGGAAAACAGAAAAAAAAAAAATAATCAATGAGCACTTTGTTTGCAAATAGGAACTGTATTTAACATACAATGTGAAACAAATGATTAGCATGAAAAAAAACCCACCCAAGCCCCAAAATGTAAATTCCTGAATAAATTTTCCATTTCTAAAATTGATTTGAAGGAACTGCAATGCTTTCAGATTAATCAAAAGTGAGCGCTTCTGTAGAAATTGTCAATACAAAATAACATACAGGCCATAGTTGACTCTTTCAAACCATTTCATGTTAATATTGCCTGATATCATCCCAATCTTTTAAATTCCTCTTAGATATGAAGCTAAAAGGAACAGCTTTTGCGATCTGAGTATTAAAGTTAAAAGCATTCCCTGAAGAACATATTTCAAAGGTGAAATAACAGAATGTTATGATGGAGCTGTGCTTCTCTCCCCTTCATTCCTGCTTTTTCTTAAAATAACCATGCCAAAAGATACCAGAATCTTGACTCTCTTAAACCGTGTTTAATCAAGAAACAACACAGTAGAACATTATTATCTACACAGGGAAAACTCAGATCTGTTGGGCAAGGTCTTTGTGTGCTTAAAAGGGAATTTCTTTTTAGCTTTGCTTTTTAACCCAGCATTAACAGCTTTCTCAGATGAAAAGAGCCAGTCTTTTCTGGACGCTAAACCTCTTTTTAATTTCACCACACCTGAAGGCTCAGATTCATTGCTGCTCTCCATTGCAGACTGAGCATCTGCTTCTTTGAGAAGTCTCCGAGGTTCCCCACATAACCTGTAACCTTCATGAGAAGGTTCTCTGAGCTGAGCATGCTGCAAATGGAATGTGTTAACTTCCTCCCCCTTCTGAAGAGATTGAGCCTGATTCAAAGCAGAGTATTCAGGACAAGCCAAACAACAGTAAACATCTGTGTTTTCTAATTTGCCCACTCTCACAATATTTTTTAAATAGCATATACGCTATATATAAAGAGAATTCTAATGCATTTTTTTCCATATTTCATAGACAGAAATGGAGCCTTAAAAAAGTTTTGAATGAAACAGAGTAAAGTGAAGGAACAATAGGCATGACAGACCCAGAATTTTCTTCTGACTGATGTTCAGAATACACTAAAAACAAGTAAGTATCCATACCAATGCAGAGAGGAGACGGATAGTTCCAGCGTCGAACTGTTCCTGGCATACAAGAAATATGAGAACGGCCCTGTTTGGAAAGGGCAAAATATTAGGTTTCAGATACTCATATGGAACTTTCCAGGAAGGCAGAACTACTGAGGACCTCCTAAATCATCTTATCTGTGTCTTTTCTTATATCAACCAACTGCATTATAATTACTTCTACGAATTTCTTAAACTGTATTTTCAAATACTTCAGGTTTGGTGTTCTTATTTTTCTGCTGGATAAACATTCTAAATCACTCTTCCTTTGATTACTTGCAAACTTCTTCACATTTTTTACTAAATATAAGGCTAGTTACATGACAGAAGCAGTTGACTATGTCAATTCATATGGTCAAATTGGTTCAGTCCATATTCCATGGTTCTCATTCACAGTGTAAACATACTAGTAGCGGCCTTCCAGTCCCTGAGGGGGCTACAGGAAGGCTGGGGAGAGCCTGTTTACAAAGGCCTGCAGTGACAGGACGAGGGGCAATGGGTTTAAACTGAAGAAAAGCAAATTTAGATTGGATATTAGGAATAAGTTCTTTCCAATGAGGGTGGTGGAGCACTGGCAGAGGTTGCCCAGGGAGGTGCTTGAGGTTCCTTCCCTGGAGACATTCAAGGTGAGTCTTGACGAGGTCCTGGGCAACCTGGTCTAGTTGGGGGTGTCCCTGCTGACTGCGGGGAAGCCGGACTAGATGGCCTTTGGAGGTTCCTTCCGGCCCAGATGATTCTATGATTCTAGTTTATTTGCATGCTGCAATCTGGAGTGACTCAACCATTGCTCTGAGTGAGTAGTACAGACACTGAGAGGAATTTGTTCCACTTCTGCTTGCTACAGATGGTATGGATGTGGACCGTGCCAAGACAGTCATCCGTAATTACCAGCAAGTCTTGAACTCTCACATGGCCTCACAACATGACCCCCTACACACATGCAACATCTTGGCAGACAGCTATAAAAATACAAGTGCCTCTTTATTTAGCTGTCATGTTTAATTTAAGCTGCTTATTTTTAAGAAACATCACAAGAACCAAGCAGAATCACAGAATCATGTGGTAGCTGGAAGTGAAAAATGACTTGGCTGTAACCTGCAAACCTATTTCCACCTACTTCATGGTGGCTGCCTAGGGCCATCTGCAAAATGCCCCCAGTTTTACTTGCACTGGTAACAATTCAAGCTGAAAACTTAACAGTAGTGCAAGCAGAAGGCTTTTTTGGTCAATTTTGTCCTCTGAGGATCTCATATTATGTATGCATTCTGCTGTTGGAATGTGAAAGTTGAATAAACTGGCAGGAGTGAAAGACTCTAATATAAAGATTGAGACATGGGATTGAGAGCAAGGTCTAGTTCCTGTATTAATCATTTAGATATAAAAACCTGTCATCTCTTGTTCATTTTTATCCAGTCTATTAAGAGTCTAATATTAGTAAGGCAGCATATTTCTTCAATATAATATGAAGACTTATTTAAATATTGTATGCCCATAGCAATCAAATTCTCATTAAAATAATAATAATAAAAAAGAATAAGTAAACTACAGTAAAGGAAAATCCATTTGGTGAAATTACTTCCACATCATTTGGCATGTTTACAGAAGAGAAACTACACACACTACCTTCAATAAAGTTCATATACAATTGTATGGCATTGTATGGAATAAAACTACTTTTAATTAATCATTTAGTTCCATATATTTAGACAATTAGTTTTTCAGTTTTTCTGAACGAAAAACTGAAACATTTAAAAAAATATATTGGAAGTGAAAAACAAGTTTTCATTGAAATTATGAAAAATTAAATAAGTTTTTTTTCTTATGAAAATATTACAAATTGATAAAAATTCAAGAAAATGCTTTTTTTTAAGTAACCTTTTTATTTTAAAGGAAAAATGTGCATGCACTTATTGTGTCATCTTATTTATTTGCAAAATGGATGAAGTTTTGAATAATTTAATTAATGCAATATTCCCTGTTTTATTTTATTCTCTCTTCCTAGTCTTCTATGATTGCATATCTCATGTGAGTTGGGGGGGAGCCATAATTTAACTACCACAGTCAGGAAAAAAGTAAAAAGGCCTATAAAAGATCTTTTGAAAAATAAAATGAAATGATTCCTCCGGCTTCAAGCCTCTTCCCAACAAGAGCACATTCTGATTTCAGTCTTTTAAAGTCCCCTCCTGGGGGGAGACACTTAATCCTACATCTAGCAATTACCTTTCTTATGCATCTCCAGGTAGCAGTTTGAGTTCTATGGCTTTTCTGGTAAGACTCAATTATAAACTAATCCACACCTGATTGTTATTGCTAGCTGTGAATATGTTTTCTAAAGACTGAGGGTAAATTCACAGCTAGAGTGAAGGAAAAAAAAAAAAAAAGGATCTGGAAAGTTATGCTGATCTGTACTTGTTGAATAGCAAATATACTGTGCCTCATAAACCCTTTTTTTCATTATTAGTTATTTTTAATTTGGAGCCAGTTTTGCTTGTTCTGAGCAACATGCTATACATACATTCATATGCACTTTCTTACAGCAGAGTTCATACAGCATAGAAATCCTCATTACCATATTTAAAAGATTCAAAATCTTTTCTGTTGAATTTGGATGTAGAAGATCTTTTGTTTTACATTTTAGACGAGATCATTAAACTAGCTTTTGTGTACTTCAGGTTCCACAGTAAGGATTAATGTATATGTATGGAAATAGAGGTTAGAAGTACAGTTAAGGAACAATATGCTATGAAACTTTAAGAAAGTATTTCATTATGGAATCCCTGTAAGTATTAAAATGAAAGTGCAATTAGTTACATTCAAGGACCACAGAAAAGACCTGCATACAGACAAAAGACATTGTGTGGTTTTGTGATAGTGATATACAAACTGTATTAAAGTTTAACATTAACACAGATCAATTTCTTCTTGTGCTCAATATTTCAGCAGTACTATTTTAAGTATGGGCAGAAAATTCAATGATGCTGTATCCTGAGGATTTATCTGTTTCTAATCCATGACATAAAAATGGAATAATCCCCCTTTTTCATATGCAAAATTCAGATGTTTCATAGTTGATAAAGTAGGGAGAGAAGAATGTGTAATATGATGGGCGATACAAGTAGGAGTCACCCCACCAAACCTAAGCAGTTTAAAGCTAGATACCCCTGTTAACCTTTTGATATCCTAATCAGTGCAGAAAAATGGTATGTTCAGAGTAACGTACCTGTCCTAACACAAAACCTTCACATGAATCAGCCCTTGGAGGTGTATGGCTGTTTATTTCTGCTGTCAGAATGAGAGCCTAAGCAGCTGACTCAGATTAGATAGGTGGCTTTTAGGTGGAACAAATTGGCTTAGATGCTATTCCATCTCCAGATGAAACAGTTGACATAGGGTAAGTGTTTTACTTTTTCCTATCAGATCACTGCTGTAAACTTACCCAACAATCAGACGTTCACCTATACGTATTTGAATCTTAATGGCTCAGAAGCAGTGGCCGGGATGCTTAGCAATGAGGTGCTAAGCATCCATGGGCCCTTAGTTGAACAGCAATTATATGACAGCCCTACCAGCATCACCATCAGATCGTGATCCTTTCACCACAGCGTGGAATTGAATAAAAATCCATAAAGAATTCCACACAGATTTTCTGCAAATATACAAAATAGGAATTTTTTTCAAATAATCAAAAAAGAGATTACTTTTGATTTAATCCAACAACTATTAAAATACGGTTATATTTATTGTTGTGTAATCATGTTTATTACAGGCTGACTTCCAGATAGATTCATCATTGAAATAGAAAGTCCTCAGTCTAGGGATTAATAATAATAAATTTTGCTCAATGCATACAAAACAGGACTACAAGAACAAATAAGCTAGATCTGTACTAATAGAAGTGCTTGGGCTTGTTTTCTAGCCTTGAGGCCCAATGCACATTCTTTTCTATATCTACCTCCTTAACTTTTTTCTTCTGAATTTGCCTCTAAAACAAAATAATGTCATGATGCAAACTGCTTATCAGGAACATTCTCTGGCTTGGGATAGTTACTGAACTGTGATACTTCAGCCAGGCCAAAAGCATGCCAGCACCCCATTTTAACAAATTACCAGCACTGAAGATCAGATTTCAGTTCCCATATGTTTGCCCTGGCTATAAGCAATATAGATGTATCTGTAGAATATGACATGTCATCATATACTTAGCTTAATGCTACTCTGAAATAGAAAAAGGTTGTTTCTTTAGTAGTCTTCAAATGATTGTCAAAGTCTATTTGGGAGTAAGGCTTTAAAGACAGACAGTCTTTTTGAAGGGACTGTGTTATAAAAATATGATATAAAATCTCTCATTTTCTTACTGACATTATTGCTGCCTAAAAGGATACTCTAAGAGAAATATGAAACAGAAAAAATAAAGTTTAAGTCTGAAAGTTAAATCAGTCTGAAAGTTTTAAATCAGTAGGTATTTTCAAATTAATATTAAATTTTCCTTTGCTGGAAAGAGAAAAACTTAAGTAATTTATGTCTGAACCATCAGTTGGTTTGTAAGCAATCCTCAAATCATTAAATGAGCAGCGAGTGCTCAGCATGGGTAGAGTAGGCTTTATTTGGTACAAGTCTTGAATCTCTTCTAATTAGTAGGATGCTTGTATGACAGAATCTTTTTTGCTATCAATACAGGAAGCTTCTGATACAGGTTGTTTCAAGTCATGCTATAATGTAAAGAGAATGGATTACGTTAAAGACTTGACTCTATATCCTGACTGAAAAGGTAGGCATATTGCTGATTACCTACAGAGACTTTTCAAGTGCAGGGGTTCCCACAGCCAGCCTAGAGCTAAGATGTTCAGGCTGAATCCTGTCTGAATTTTAGGGGAATGATAAGGAGCCCCAAGACCAAAGAATAAGCCTGTATATGCTGAGGGAGCACTAAACTGGCAAACAACAAGACAGGGAGCCATGACTTTATCCTTCTCTGGACCAGAAGTTGTGACACTTTACTTTCTCTGACACAGTGGTATGTTTTTACATTGTCTTGAGTGGGATCTATTACCACCCAAAAGATTCTGAACTCAGATGTCTTCAATGTACTGCAGCATTGGTGTAATATATGTAAATTAATTAAAGGAACTAACAAGGGAAGAAAAAAGCTTTCAGTCTTAGATTTACATTTACAATCAGTAGCTCAATAACATGTCTACCATGGGAAACTAAAACAGTGTATGCACAGTGAACATCCCCAATCCCTGAACTAATTTGTAATATTTCCTTCTTTGAAAGATTTTTAAGAGTCAATTTAGTATGAATAAAATTTGGTTTAGAAACTAAATCCTGCAATTTCTAAGCAGAATACAAAATCCCACAATGTATTTCTACCACTATGGTCAAAATTTCACCTTGAAGAACCACTTAAAAAAATGGAAAAATACAGTAAAGCTTTAATAAGCATAGTACTAAAATAATTTTCTAGAGAAAACATTTTAACCATGCTATTTCCTTGTCCATTTTGCTGGGTTTTACTGCTTGATGGTATGTTTCCCTAAGGCAAGCTTTGCCAGCCCAGATTTACTGACTGCCAGACAAGCTTTATAATGTGGGCATGTTGTGGGCATGAAGACATGCTGAGGGCACATTCATAGCTTTATAATGTAGGAGTATTCATATAGGCTCTACTTGAATCACCTTTATTGACACACCACATGCTCTTTATTAAAATACGGTTTAGATGGGTCTATTGCCATTTTCTTGCAATTATTCCATAGTGCATAATTCGAAGAAAAAAAAGAAAGAAAGAAATACCTGTAACGTATATCCTGGTTCACACTGAAATGACAAAACATCATTCACCATATATCTGTCTCCTGATTTGATCCCATTGCTAGGAATTACTGGTTCTGGACAGGCAGCAAGGCCTACAGCTGAGGAAAGGAAACACAAATATTGAAAAAACATACGTAAATTGACAACAGCTCTTCATTGATGTTCTCTGCTCTAACAAATTATTTCCACAATATTGTTTTTTTTTTTTTTAAAGAACATTAATTAAAAGTTTATTTCAACATCAAACTGAAATTTTGTTTAAAACAAAGAAATTTTCATAACTGCCCTGCAGAAAACAAATGGCATGACTGAAACACAACGATTACATACTGTGACTGTACCAATTACAATGGCACGCTGCTATCACATACTACGCCATTTTGCTGTCTTCAACCAGTATACCAATTCTAGTATATAAACCAGTCTTTTTCTCATTTTTCTTTTTCTTTTTTTTTTATGCTTGTGAAGTAAATGGAGAGAGAAAGAGGAAACACATTTTATGCACACTTTATTCTCTCTTTTCAACAACAGATGAGCAGACCTATTGAGGTTACATGGTAGAGCCTTTTGGAAGAGCAGCTAAAGGCCAAGGGTGTTCCTTATGTTTAGAAAACTTCATTGATTATAAAGAAGCTAAGACATCTGAAATGTAGTACTCTGAACTCAAAACCATATCTTTGCATAGGTGTGACAGGAGAGTCTGTTCTTAACTAAGCCAGATGTTAGCAAACAGAAGATTAGTTTTACATAGACTATCCATGAATAGTAATTTCTCAAATGTTTTCACCTAAATTCGGCAACCTAAAGTGTTACCTTCTACTTTTTGTTGAGTGGACATCCCTTTTATTTCATTGTGTGCTTATCTAAGGAGTTTGTTAGTCAGTACAACTGAAAATTCAATATCATCTCTGCTATCTAAGCTGAAATACTCAAAATGAACACAACTGTTGAGAAACTGCTGATTGAATTCATTAATTCTGTGCTTTTAAGATTTTCTTTGGGAACAGAAGGACCGGCAAAATTAGTTTGTCAGTTTATGGTCTGACGACAGGATGTTATTCCCCTTATAAAATTAAAAGTTTCTTTGAAGTCAAAAATCAAATTTAAATTTATAATCTTAATCGTGAAGTAATTACAGAAAGTTACTACTGAACATAAATACGTAACTGATATATTTTATTAAGATATAATGTGAAGCCAGAACAGAATGGAAATTATTTTCACAAATTATTTTCAGGTGCAAGAACAGATCTTTAGCATTTATTAGCACAAAATTCTGTAAAAATCACACAAAAATAATACTTTCCTGGATGTGTTACTGTGGATGTGGCAGGAACAGGCACACCACACCCCCACCCCTGCAGGTCTAATGGTACAGTAGACAGGCATGGTGGCTCCTTTGGTGGGAAGCTCGTGAGCTGCTGGTCACGTAGGCAGACAACCCCCATCCACACACTGCAGATAACTGAGCCCTAGAGACCACCTTTGCCAATGACCCCCCCCCTTGGAGACCCCTCCACCAATGAAAGCTATGTGATCAAAAGCAATAGATGGCCACAGTTCAGGTCTGATCAGGCTACATAATAGGTTCCCTGCCGGAGACCCCCTTAGAGCAGTGGGTTTGTGATCAGAAGCCCTCCCTTTGGGTTGGGACATTGCCCAAGGACTGAATGTCCTCATCTTTTAGGTGAGTGGTTTGTGCATTTTTGAATTGTTATTCTAAGCTTAGACTTAGGACACACCATGTAGTATTAGTTCCCAACTGACATCCTGAACCTGTAAAAAGTTATGTGTCCTGAAGTGTTTGTAGTAAAAGATCCCTTTTAAATTTTACCATTCTACCTTTTCTGTGACAACTGACTTCTGGAACATCTTTTCTTAGTAATACACTTTGGCAACAGCGTTTCAGTTCACGCGTATGAAAAAATAACTGACTAAATGCTACAACTCTCACTATCTTCTTATAAATATAACCCCTTTGGTGATAATAAGTGCAACTTGTGTTTAGTACAGAAATTACATGGTGTTTGGCTTTACTCTGATACCCGACATTTTGAAGTCTGTTGTTCCAGATGGTTCATCGTGAAACAGTATCTGAGATTATTCACTGAGACCCTCGTCTTTCTATGGAAATGCAATTTTCTTTCAGATAATGCTGTTTACACACTTTGATACAGATAGGGTTTTAACCTTATGCCCTAAAATATAAATGCTTTACAAATCTTAAATGTATACATGGGAATTTAGTGTTTTCCACTTCGCCCATTTTCAGCCAGGTTTTTTGCAGCTCAAGGTTTAGTTGAAGTAAATAAAATTTACTAATGAAGTACACAGAAGTTTGAAATGGTTTGTATAATTTCACCTGAAATTTTGATTGCTGAGCCTTTTTTTTTTTTTTTTAGTTTCCTGGAAATACGTTTCATAATCCCGTACATTGTTTCTATGTTCTGTACATTTAATCTTTTTCAGGAATGAACAGTGATAATGCCAAGCCACTCTAATGGTGAGTGACAGCTATCAAGGCATGAAGTGCAGTCTTCATAACAACTGATGTAAGAGTTATTAAACTAAATATTTTCTAATTAGCTCATAAAGAATTATTTAATATTTGCAAGCCACAGAATCTCCCCCTAAGGTAGTTCCTTTGTGTACTGGAACGCATAATTTAGGAAAATACCTAAACATACTTTCAAAATTTTCAGCAATTTCTACCACAAAATTTACAAATTTTGGTGTTCTACAATATCATAACCTTTCAAATGATGATCTGGTGATTTCATATGGCCACTAGGGACCTCATGTGTGGTCATTATGTGGAACTGTAAGGTTCCAAATAAGCATGAGGATATCATCATTAACTTCATTCCTTTCAGTTTTGTTGCAGTTTCATAGTATCATTCTTTTGGTCAACCACTCTGTGTTCTGCAATACCATAAATGTCTGGAAAATTTGAGTGATTTGCATTCCCACAAACTGTTTGCTCCACCACTAAGTGAAGGTTAACACCTCGTATCAATAATTCAATATACAGTATATAGACTATTTAATAATTTGAAAATTCAGTGTTCAGACACAACTTAAGTGAACCAAGCCTTATTTCTGTATTTCCTTATCCTTCTCACTCTTGAATAATAAACCTTGAAAATAAAATTTAAACAGATCTGCTCCAAACTCACTGTTATTAAATATATAAGCACCTAACAAAGACATTGTGATTAAATTTCTTATAGATAGCAATGTACTTGCTGAATTCTGTGAATATAAATTTGAAGTTGGCTTTCTCTCTTCAGGAAATTTGTATTTTCGTTGAACTCAGCATTCCTGTGTGTTGAGTTACAGGCCTGAAGTCTTAGATCTGTATAAATAAAGTTTTTTTGCAGATTTTTCTAAGTCACAGAAAGTTTTATAACAGTGACTGCATAGCAGTACTAATAATGTGCTTGTAATATAGTTCTCTCTATCATTAGGTAAATAGCATACAGAATTGAAGTCGACTATGATCAAAAGAAAATCTTGAAAGTAATTTTCTGTGCAACTGTTAGATACAGTATTACACTATATTTTATCTTTAACAGATTCTAATAACCTGGTAAAAACTACTTCTTTATGATAGCTGCTTATAATTTGTATAATACTTTGTATATACTACCACTTTAGTCTGAAACTACAATTTGTAATAAAGAATATTCTAGCAAAATATCACCAAACACTAGGCAAAAACCACTCCTAATTGACTTTATTTGATATACCTAACATTAAGAAGCAACATTATGTCCCCAAAAGCAGGGAAAGTCGGAAACAGTCAAATGTTATTGAGAATCCTCAACCTCATCACTCCAATCACTATATAATACTAGCCTAGTTTACTTAGATAATTAATTTAGTTAGAACTGGTCCTATCTGAAAAATGAATCTAAATCTAAAGAATGCTTGAGAGAAAGCAAAGAAAATTCTGGTATTTGAGGACAAACTAGAGAAAAATATTCAGAGACTCTGAAATACATTAAACTAGAGTGTATGCAAACCGTCAGTAATAGAGGAAAAACATGTTAAACGTCAAGCCCCAGCAATCAAAAAAGGACAAGGATTGCTTAGTGCATGCTCTTCAGAGCTCAGCTTCTGCTATGCAGTACAAGAGAGAACACATCAATGTCAGGAATGATAACCCTCTCCCTGACCTTATTCCACTTACTGCCTGCTAAATACTTTCTTGGCTCTGCTGTGGCATAAGACAAATATGCCTCACTTCCATAATTATATACATGCCTACAATTACCTCAAATTCTGTCCAAACATCACTGCCACTGCTGGCAGAAAGAAAATCCTTGCTGGCATATCTGACAATGTGAATGCCCATTAGTGTCCATTTCAGAAAGCTGCAAACTGAACAACACAAGAATTTCTTGACAGCTTGACCAAAAGTCATCAGGCTTTCTTTTTTTAATTTCTTCCTTGCTCCCGCCCCTATGTGGCTAACTGAAACATATTGTTCTTTATTATATTACAAACATCAAGATGGGGTGAATTGTTCTTTCCATTTTGGTGATGGTGCATATCAAACCCCAAGCTGTTCCTTCCAAAACTGCATGCTTCAGACACCAGCCTAGAAAATGCATTTATCTCAATGAATTATTGCAAAAGGGGTCAGATTCATGTCAACAGCTAGTAAGTTGTATAGATATACTGACAGGATCAGGACCTGCTAAATTAAAAATGGCACATTTATGATTCACACCTGCTTTAATGCAGGGAAAAAGAAAACTTTGCTGCACTTAAGAGCCACAATTAAGATCAAATTGCATGAAAGTCTTCATCTGGACCTACTAAAACAATATGCTACTTAGCAGAATTTTTCTTCTCTGATAGTCTGATTTTTCTTTGAATTTATTAGAGATCTCTATGATATAGAAGTACTACAAAACACATTCATTGTTCTCTAGTCTTCTTACCAGTGAATCCAATATTTCAGCTCCTGAGAACCCTTATCACTTGAAAACATGCAATAGAGAAGCTTCAGAAAAGAAGATTAATTAAAAGTAAGCTTATGTTCTCACACATATTACATTTTCTCAGTATAGCAGTAAAACAAAAGCTTACAAAAAGAGTGATGCTGAATTGTGCCATATGTCCTAATGCAAGGTAATAAGGCTAGGTGACACTATTAAAATACTAATTGCATAAAACAAGGTTTTTAGTGAAATATTTTAATTCTAATAATTGCATTTAGATATATTAATACGTATACTTATAGATATTTTTGGCCTAAACCTACATGCCTACTTTCATCATATTTCTTAGTTCTTACTAAAACAAACTGACTTCAACTGAGAGGTCTAACAGCGTGCTGTATGAGCAAACATCATTTCCAGATTTTCTAAAAAAAAGGTTTTTTTTGTATATGAAAGAAAATATTGAAACTACTATCGAATTAATAAATGAGATTTTATGAACAGGCTTGAAACATTACTGCGCACAAAGGCAATTGAATTAAACAGACAAATTTCTAAACCATACCATTTGGATTGTTGTTTGCTTTGTTCATTAAGATTAAAAGGAATTCAATCAAATAGCAGCAATATTTCTTCTTTCTACTGTTGTACATATTAGAAATGCATTTTGATTGGACTTGCTGGTGGCTGTGAAAGTAATTTTATTTATCCTACCACAGCTTGGGGGACAAAAATAGATGCATATGAAGGATTAGTCTTAGTGATTAATTCCTGTCTTTTCTACAGTTTTCCGTTGAATATTTTAATGCTCTATTTCTTGTCATAGGTTACTGCAACCAGTTTGACACCTAAAGCCCTTCTGAAAAAACAAGAAACACGTCCACATAGTGGCTCTCAAGAACCGTTATAGCTACATTATGACCAGAATGAAATTTTTCTAAGGCATTGACCAATTATTTCTTTTGAGTGAGTGTGTATCTGAGTTCAAAAAACCCAACAAACAAACAAAAACCCCCACCCCTCCATCCCCAAAACCCGCAAAGAAACAAAGGGAAAACCCCATTCAAGTCACTAATTTGACCATAGCATACTAATTGAGTATGATCACTCCGTTTGGACAAACTCATACCTACATTCTTGATGCCTGACACAAAATCATCCTAAAGTAAATGATAAAATTATATCAATCGAGGGGAAGAGTTGTGTGTTTTTGAAGGCAAAAAGGGGAACATATGCATTGCCTAGGTTAGGAACTTAAGTTTGCAGGAACCTGCTCAGGGAGCAGATTCCCTGTGCCTTCCCATGAAAATAAAGATATACACAAATGGAGAGGGAAAGAGAAAGACTCTTCTAAAAGGAAGACAAAGTTTTAAGAAGTAAGCCAATACATATTCACATAGTTACATTATCTTGGAATATTTTGGGTTAAAACAAGCTGCCATCAGTGGCTGAAGTTTTTATGATGTTCTATGAAGTTACTTTAAAACAGCAATATATAGTGTGGAATATAAGACATGCGACCAAATAATAGCAAACTAAATATATTTTATCAAAATAAAGCTGTTTTCCCTAACATACTGATCTAAAAGATAGCATGCCTATAACATTTACACTGGTGAAAATGTATCTTTTAAGTAGAAATTCTCAACTGCATCCTGGGCTGCATCAAAAGAAGTGTGGCCAGCAGGTCAAGGAAGGTGATTCTACTCTGCTCTTGTGAGACTGGAGCTATTTTAGAGCAGTTTTACCTACTACTCTAATGTAAAATGTATGCAGAAGATAAGGCAAGATGAAACACTATTAGGTCCACTTTGTCTTTTCTACCACTGTTCAAGGACTAACACTCTCTTACCTACTGGGCATTTGCATAGGAAGGGTTTTAGTTCTCATAATTTATCATTCTTGTTAATTAATGAACAATTAATACACAGAAGCTTTAATTATACGTCCTGTTAATGTAATATTTCCTATTCATCCTCAAAAGATTTAAAACAAAGCTTAAGTATTTAAAACATTTACTTAAATATTTTTCTTGAAATGTTTTAGGATTAAGCACTAAGCCTCGTTCCCAAACTAAGAGGATTTGCAAAATTGCAAAATTCATGCCTTGTGAAAAGCATAATAGCTTTCTCAATTTCAAAGACAGACAGATTTTCTGTCTCCAAAATACTTTTATCTAAAATAATATTAAAGGATCCAGTATCCTCTGATGCATACATATAATTTCAATTAATGCTAACTGCTGGCTAATTAGCTCCTGCTAATGTATACGTAGCAGAAGAAAAGAACTCTAAGACTGTATACCATGAAAGATGTCAGTAGCTATGAAATTTGATATTTTGGTTTATAAAACTAAGTCATGATCTCTGCATTTTCGCTGAAACACCATGAAAATTTTTATTGTTAGTTTTGACTGACAGCAATTGATTGTTCAGAAAAACAACTTAATAAACAAAGCCATCCCTCTTCCACGAAAGAGTAGAAATTATATAGAAGTGCACTTGGATTCATAAAAGCACAATTCAAGTACTAAAATAAGCATAGCTGTAAATTAAAAACTTCCAATAAAAACATTTTTAAATTTTAATCGGGGTCACAGAAGACCCAACAAATATCTATAGAAAAGTACTTTAAAGAACAACAAAATTATCTAGTTGAAAAAGAAATTAAAAGTGTGCCCACCAATTATAGTTCTCTGAGGATCAGCTAAATTTTGTTGGGGTTTTTTTGTTGTTTTCTTCTCTACAAACTTTCTGCCTCTCCATAGGTAAAACCCCATTAAATAACTAAATTTCTGCATTTATAAGGCTGAAGAGCTATTCAGATTTTAAAAATACATAAATACATATTAATTCCGGTTTGTTGGCAGGATTATTCTCATTTTTATTATTTTTACTTTTTATTTCACTTCTCAAAACTAAAGGACAGTTTTTCAGCTCATATAAGGTGGCTTAATTCTGTTGTTTTTTAAATTAATCTGTACTGATACTAGCTCTTACTCTTTGACAATATTTCCCAGCAATTTTGAGTCCTCTCTTTCTTATCTAGTGCATCCCCTCAGCTTGCTTTCTGATCAGGAAATGAAAGGGATGTTATATCTGTCATTCATCTTTGATTTTATTTTTTTTTTCCATAAGTCACTGGATTTACTTTTGTTGTGACTATATAAAGGAGCTCCAAAAAAAGAGCAGGATGAATGAATGGGGAAGAAGGCCTTTCTTACTGCAGGGTCCATAATCCTTTGCTTTCCATTCTGCAAAGCATCTACTTACAACTCACAAAAAGTAAGAGAGAGGGACTTTGTTACCTGCAGTGATTTGAACCCACATTGCTACTCGGAGGAATACCCTTATCACGGAGGTGTACAGAGAATTTCAGCAGATTTGACAAACTCCTAAGCTTTCTTCTATAATTCCATTCCATAAACTTTTAAAACATGTATTTGAACAAGAACTGAAAACCATGTACACACTTAAGTATCATGCCCAATTGCCTATATCATACATACATCCAAGTCCAGCTCTCTCACCTAAATGAACACTTTAAACATAGGTCTCTAGCCTCACAATACTGATGTATTCTTTACATGTCTTATCTTACTGCTCTGCTACTTTTTACAAAGTGTTTAAATACAAGCTGAACTTAAATGATTAGTCATTTTTCCTGGCGATGAGAACGCAGATACAAAACCTGCTACAGCTGCTTAGTTGGTCTTATTAAGTAGAACAGCCTTAAAAGCAGATATTGAGGACCCTCACTATGACTACTCAGGCATTCAAATTTCTGCAACAAGATGAAAGAATTGAAGCGAGGCCTGCTATGCTATAGCTGAACGTTACAGCTCCAAAGAATTTTAGTTGTAAAGATTATGAATCTAGTCCCCTTTTTCCTTTGCTTTTATCAAAAGTAACTCCTGTTCTAACATAACAGTTCATGTTGAATGTTTTTTCCCAGACATCAAACATTTTTGTATTTGCTTTAGTAAGACAACCCCTCAGCAAAAGGGCATTTTTATTCCAAATTTCAGATTGACTTCTGATCCAAAGGTATTTATTTTTCCAATGCTGCTTCAAACAGTAGGTGACTAAAAGATCACAGACTTCAGAATTCATAATCAAACACTAGCAATATCTGCATCTTGTTACATGAAAAAAAGTTTTCCTTCTCTGTTTCTCCCTTGATCAAAAAAGGTGACTGCTCACTATAAAACAGTAAAGTCTTGCTGTGGTGATTTGCTTAGTTTCTGTATTCATAGACACACATAGATGTACTGTACTCCTGGTAGCCCTGCAGAGACCACATAGCCACATAAGAAAGGAAATTATTCTTTCCTGCCAGTCTATGAACAGAATACTTAACTAAGCTCTGAATGCTGAATGTTGCTACCTTGACCCGTACTGAGTTGTACTTCTGAAAAACCCTGGCACTGAAATATTGGAAGCACTGAAGTCAATAGATGCTGTAACAGAGCACAGTTGTGGGACTGGCAATTAGGAGACAAACAAAAGCATAAATCTAAGTGACCTTGCATGCTCCCGAACACTTTTCACTTGTTAACAGAACACATTTTTTCAGGAGTCACAGGGATAATAAAACTGATACAATAAAAGAAAAAAAAGCTGAACTTCAAAATGTTCATTGTGCAGTAACTTTCTGGAACAAATTCGTACTGCATTCCACTTCACATGGAATTATATTTTCTCTGCAGGTTAAGGGGAAAGGCCTGGGGATGAAAAAAGGCTGATGAGGATGGCCCCCTAGACAAAAAAGACAACACCATCAAAATAGTAGATTCTAAAAGAAGTCCTGCACATGTAATAGTCATATTCTTATTCTACATCACCATTGGAATGACTGTATTCCAATAAACTACGTGTTTGCATATAAATGCTTGACATAAACAGGAAACTAAATTAAAACATAAGACTATTTTGTGGATTATGTTTAGTTGAAAATACTTTTTATGAGCTAAAAATCTAGTCTTTCAAAATTCTGTACTTATTTATATTTGATATATAAAATATACAAAAAATAACTCAATTTTCAAGAAAACTCTTGAATGCCCTTTGTAAGAAAATAAAGCATGTTCATATTCAAAAGCTAAAGAAGATTTATTTTGTGACCTTCATCAAAGCATTCATTAGACCACTAACTTGTCATCACATTATTTTTTTAAAGACTGGAATATTCTCAGCAATAACTATTTCCAGTTAAAAGCAACACTATGCAAGCACATGTGCTGGAATTACTATTATCCTATAGTATTTAAAGTTTTGAGAGAGGTAATAATACAAACATGGATGTTTGAACGAAATATGATTATGTGAAATAAACCGTTGATGTTTATAACATCAAATTTCTGTATTTGAGAACCAAACTGCTTACAAAACATATAAAAATTGATATATAGCAGAATTTGCTATTTAACTTCTTAAGTTATTCTGCTAATACCACTGGTGATTTATGAAAAAAAAACTAGTGTTTTCTAGTAGCTCTAGGATTATAAAGGGTTTTTTTTTGAAATTACAGCGATTTTTTGAGAAAAGAATTTGAAATAAAGGAAAGAACATCAGGGATTAAACACATGCACACATAAATAGGAAAAAAAAAAAGTGCTATCTGTTCTGGCTTTATCTATTTCCAAGCAGTGAAACTAAATCTTATTTTTTTAGTTACCTAAATTTCATAACTAAACTGAAATAAGTAGAAAAAGAACCCACACCATAATTAAACCTCATATTTTAAAAATGTTGTTCTGAATTGCCAGGTGGATTTGTTATACTACTAAATATTACTAATATACTACTACTTGTGAAAGCTGGTTTTCAGCTTACACTGAAATTTTAAATTTAAATTTTCAAGTTACACTTCATTTAAAACTCCAGTTTAATAGATATCACTTGTATCAGGTTCATGTCAAGCAAAATTGCATGCTCTAGTGGCCAAGATCATTGGTTTGTGCTGGGGTGTTGTGTGTGGGGTTGTGAGTGTGGGGTTTAG